>VYZV01032496.1:0-49497 GCA_013401275.1 Pandion haliaetus
CAAGGGGCTCTCTCAACCAGTGTCCTGAAAAAGCCTGAGTTTGCCCTCTGGAATTCCATAGTGGTGGCTTTGCTGACCCCCATCCTTACCTCACCAAGAATCAAGAATTCTATCGCTTCATGGTTGCTAAGCCTGAGATGGCCTCTGACCACATCTCCCACCAGTCCTTCCCTGTTTGTAAACAGCAGGTCTAGCGAGGCTTCTCCCTGCTGGGCTCACCTACCAGCTGTGTCAGGTAGTTATCTTCCACACACTCCAGGAACCTCCTA
This sequence comes from Pandion haliaetus, assembly GCA_013401275.1. Lineage (NCBI taxonomy): Eukaryota > Metazoa > Chordata > Aves > Accipitriformes > Pandionidae > Pandion > Pandion haliaetus. The sequence goes on from VYZV01032496.1 coordinate 270, forward strand.
GACTGCTTGCTCTCTGCCATGTTGTATTTCCAGCAGACATCTGGAAAGTTGAAGTCCCCCAAGAGAACAAGGGCACACAATTGAGAGACTACTGCCAGCTGCTTTCAGAACGTTTCATCTGTCTCTCTAACCTGGTTGGGTGGTCTGTAACAGACTCCCAGCATGATATCTGCTTTGTTGGCCTTCCCTCTCATCCTTACCCATAAGTACTCAACCTTGTCATCACAATCATGGAGCTCTACAATCAAAACACTCCCTAACATAGAGAGCCACCCCGCCACCTCTCCTGCCTTGCCTATCCCTTCTGAAGAGCTTATAGCCATCCATTGCAGCACTCCAGTCATGGGAGTCATCCCACCATGTTTCTGTGATAGCAACTAAGTCCTAGCTATCCTGCTGCACCATGGCTTCCAGCTCCTCCTGTTTATTGCCTGTGCTGTGTGCATTGGCATAGATGCACTTGAGCTGGGCTCTCAATACCACCCCCAACATTGGCATTGGTTTAATAACTGTCAGTACTATGACCTTAACTATAAATCACAAAGTAATTGATTTCAGGGTGTTAATGAAATTTAGATTTATAGAGAAGTACAGTTATGCCTAAGATGCACAGTTAATAGCACTGGCACTGAATAAAACCTAAATTGGCTTTGTTTCCATTATGAAACAAGGTACTATAAGCCCATAAATTTATATTCATATAAGTGGTTTGGCTCTTAATTATGTGACTAGTTGTGTGAAAGTTCTATACTTAAATATGGTTTTCAGACTTGGAAACCTGTTCAAAGCTCTGGATATTGTCCAACTTTAATTCCTGCACCTTCTGCACGGAGTAAGTATCACTGCTCTGCGTGAGAAAACTGAGACCAGATTCTAACTGTACTTGCTCAGACTGCTGGGGGGAAGTTTGAATAGGAAGTGGCTCAGCCTCCAATGTGAAATTCAGTCTGCCTAGTTTCTTGGTGGGTTACAGAGGGGACAGACAGGACAGCCATTGCTCCTTAGGCTGGGTGCTGGGACAGTGGGGTTTGCTAAAGTGGAGCTGGAACAGCAGTTGCAGGCCTATTCTGAGTCCTCTAGTGTGATCCTGATTAAAAAGTGTGCTTAGCAAGTGTAACAGACATCAGAACAGGTTCCGGTCTAAGCACATGTAGTAGCTGAGAATACCTATTTACATTTCAGTAACTGACTTTACTCATCACCTCACTCTTTGCAGTTTTGGAGTGACCTGAACCATTTCCTGAAGGAAACGGTGACAGCAGCAGTCTTAGGAGCATGAGTGGAAGTAATTAAGCAGTAATTAGCAATTAATAAAATGTGGTGAAACTTACAATTTTCATAACTGCTGCACTGGCCTAGAGGTCTGGCGCTGGAGTGAAGTAGTCCCTTGGAAATCTACGACTGTGAAGCTTAATTATCATAATTTCCTTTAGACACCATCTGCTCTTAGAGCCAACTTGTATATTTATTTTTTCACCTGAAGGTAGATGAGGTTTCAAGGACTCCACTTCTGTGGCTTTTCACAGCAGAGATTAAATTGAAGCTGGGATTAAGATACGGGGACTGAGATGGCCTTTGTGGCTGATGTATCGTGCAGGGACTAGGAGAGCAAGGTTCTGTTAAAATAGCCAGCAGGGTCTCAGAAAGGTGTTCAGATATAGCAGAAACTGGGAAAAACATGGACAGAACCTCCTCTCTAGTTTGCAGAGGGTTTTTGTCCTGTTTCCAGAGGGAATACAAACTGAGACTGTGCTGTCTGTATGCTCTTCTCTTCCCCTCCCTGCCTCAAGCCTTTCTGAACCATGTCTGGAAGATGTCAAGTTCTTATAGATACAGTGATCATGAAAGGCAAGGATTGGTAAGTAACCCTCCCGACTTGAAGTTACCACTGGATTACAAACAACAGGCAAACCCCAGAGTCAGAGGCCAGTAACTCTCTTTGAGGAAGAAGGATACCTGTAGTGGTGATGATGCACAGTGGCAAAGCTGCTTGCTCCTCAGCTCCGGTGTTTTGCTTTGCTTTACCAGTCATGTGCTGTTTTATGCCTTGCTGAGCCCTGTAAGGTCAGCTCAGGTCAGAAGCCAAACTACATCACGACTCCTCGCTCTCTAAAGGTGAGCCTGAAAAATGGTCAGATCACGAAAACAAATAGCCAAACACCACCTGCCTTCTGAGTGCCCACAATGTTAATCATTGATGGCAGGTGCTAGGAACAAGTCAGGAGAGACAGGTTAGGCTGAATTTTTTTTTGTTTTCAGCTATAGGAATGCCCTATGGAGTTGAACAGAGCAAAACACTTTTCAAGCAGCAAAGATGAGAAAATGGGACATAGGAATTTTGAAAGACCTAAGTGCCATTTTAGACGTCACTCGTTTCCACTGAAGGGTTGTATTAAGGATTCAATTTTGTCTTGTGTAAATCAGTTTTAATTAATAGAGCAGATGCACCAACAATGCATCTGGAGCTGAAATGGAGGAGAAAAGAAAAGAGGCAGCTGGTGCTAGGGGATGTAAATATTTGCTTTTTGGGAAGTGAAGCTCTGCAGAAATTTCAGAGACTCCATTTCACATTCAGAATCCTATTTCTTCTGCCTGTGGAGATAGATGGAGCAGAAAAAATTAACTAAACTGTAATGCTTTGTTTGATTCTAGCATGTGTGATGTAAGAAGCGTAAATTTTTGGAATAGGTCCAACGCATGAAATCTTGGTTCCTACTGAAATATTAAGGCCTGATCTTCACGTGAAGCTGGGGGTTAAAAAAAAAAAGGCAAGGCATGAATTAGGGCTTTGCATGTTTTGATGGGACTCTCCACAGTTTTGCTGTGTTATTTTTGAGGACTCCACTTGAACTGCAGAAGAACGGTCTTTCAAATCCTCCTCACTTTCTTTCAGTATCGGAATTTTCATGAAATCCCTGGCTATTTGTGTTATGATTTGGAGAGCATTTTGTTCTGTTTTGGTTTTTTGGTTAGTGCCTGTACCTGCTAAGAAGAAACTGAAAACACTAGCCTAAAAGCACAAAGTACCACAGCAAATACAGAATGTAAAAAGCAAAACAAAAGAAAAGCACTTTAAAAACAAGTCATGACTGGAGAGCAATGATGTCCAACCTGGAACTGGCAGTGCTGGAGAAGGAAGAGAATAAGGAGGGTTTGATCCAGAGCTGGTATTTTCTACTTAGTGAACCAGACAGTGGGGATGGGAAGGATTCTCCAAGTAGCAAAAGTGGTAGCGCAAGTATTGTTAATGCTTATAGCAAGCTCTCTGAGGATAAGACAGGCTTTCTTGCTCTGGAGCTTTGTTTGGAATATTATGTTTTTGTGCCTTGATACTGAGAATGCTCCATAGCAGGGGGAACACCTCAAAATGGCAGTACAACCCAGAGGTCAGCTGGATCTGGATCAAGGTGAAGCTCCTCTGTCCTTAAAAATCATGGAAGGAAGCTTGCAGGTGTGAGTAGTTTGGGTTTTCCAGACCTGGGGAGCAGATTAATTACCCTGTCTATACTGTGTTTGCATTGTGAAAGCTTGTGTACAGTAATGCCTTGCTATTTGTTGCTTCTGTTTCAGAGCTCTGCTGTCAGTTATTTAATACCCTACTCCAGTTACTGTTCATCCTTCATCCTTCATCCTTAATTGACTTTAGTGAGCAGCAGGCGTCTGAAGGTGATGATGAAAATGTAATGGATAGGAAGAGGCAGCAGGACCACTGGCAGTGAAAGATTTGTCAGGTGTTCAGTCTTGCAGGTGAAGCAGCTGAGATCTTTCAGAATGGTGATCTGTTTGAAGATGGGTCAGACAGGGTCACCAGGACATCATGAAGTTAAATTTTGTGTTACAAAGGGATTTTCCCCTCTAAACTTCAGGCAAGTAAGCAGTCATTTCTTGGTATTTTAAAAACAGTTAGAATCTCCTTTACTGTTTTTGTCATTACCAGGTGTTGAATGAGAAGCTGACAACCCCAGTGGTATTGCTTCTGTCTCTCCATCTTCCATGTCATATATGCTATCCTTGTGTATTTAGGTTGTGTGCATTTCTGGAGTGCCAGCACACATTCCTCTCTATCCCATTGTTCCTTACAGGGAAAAATTGAATTGCAAACAGTTGCACTTTCAGAATCTCATCCTCAGCAGGTAATGGGATATGCCTGAAACTGTAGTTTGACTGTATGGGCAATTATTGCAGAACCAGAGTTTAGGGTTGGGGAGTCAAAATGTTTCAACAGCAATGAAGAGAGAAGGATGCAAAGCTTTCAGCTGCAAGCCTGTACACTTTGAATGTGCATATACTCAAATGCATGGCTGCAATGCCCCAAATTGCAGAAGTTACCGTGTAGAAAAGCCCTTGGTTAGTGGAATAATTCTCCGTTTTTGAGGATTTCTGGAAACTAAATGGAAGAGGTGTTACGCTTCTGACTTATTTACTCCCTCACTACAGCCAGGGTCACTCTGACTGTGTCCTTTGGGTGTTCCTTTCTAGTCTTGGCCTTTTGTCTGAAGTTGATCTGCTCAATTTTTATGCTCCTTAATGATAAGGTAGTTAATGGTAAAACTACATGTCTTCATGTGAGTTCATGCTGATAACATAGTTCATGATTATTCTGGCACAGGGGTTGTCTCTTATGCTATGCTATTACGGTGGTTGTTGCAGAGTCTGGTACTTGGTCAGGGCAACCACAGCTCTGGAAATCAATGATACCCTCAGCTGCTTACCCCTCTGTGAGCCCAAGTGGGACATCCTGTAACATAAACCTGGGAGCAGTTTTAACCACACAGTCCTCGCACAAAGAGTTATTGAGGCAGGTCATTAAAAGCAAATGAATCTTACCTGGCTCTGATTTTTTCTCATCCAGGAAATCTGTTCCCAGTGTGATCTGGCAGGAAGTACTGGGAAGTGAATTAAGTGTAGGCCACCAATCTGCTGTAGTGAGCCAGCTGGAAAGCCATTGTATAAAAACACAGCCCTCCTTGCTAAGAAGAAATGGGAAATCTTTGCTTATTTAAGAATTGTCTGTTACTACTGTGTGCTGGGGGGTCTAGATACCCGCTGTGTTAGTGTGGTACGGACATCTAGTTCTGGACTGTCACAGCACAGCTTGTGAAAGGTGTGGGATCATCCCTGGATGTGGGATATGACTTATTTCCTAAAGAAAATGAGCAAAGCTGCATGCTTCTGGCTGAACTCTCTTTTAGCTAGAAAAGTGGCTATGGCAAGCTGGGGGCAAAGAGAGGGCTCTCTAAAACAGATGTGAGCCCAGTGCCAGTCAGTTACTTGGGGATGCTTGAGCAGTAAAAGAAGGGAGAGCTGTGTCCCCTTCAATCAGGGATGGAGCACAGTCCGGGCAGTAAGGCAGGGATCCAAGTGGATAATGATAGTTTCAAATGCTTGGAGCTGCAGCAGTGCTGCAAAGTGCCTGGGCACATGGAGGTCTGGAGAGAGGGGAGAACGGGAACTTCTGGAGTTTGGGGCTTGGAGGGCAATGAAAAATGTGCCTTCAGGCTCAGTGGACTGAGTGTGGGGGGCTATGGCAGGTGGTATGAGGCTGTGCCTGGAGAAGGGATTTGGCTAAATGCACAGCTACCTGAACTGTAGCTACCAGCTTCCAGTAGCACCAAAAATTGTGCAGCGCTTGATCTGTGCCTTTGCTGACTGTAAAGTGTCAGGTAAACCTGTTGTCTGATGTTTAAATGCTGGGGTAACTTTGCTCTGCAGGGGCAAGGGGAAGCTTTGGAGGCAATACTGTGACAACAGGAATGCTGTAAAGCAACAAGAGGGAGCAATTTGTTGAATTATGCCGTCAGACATCGCAGACCTTTGATGTGGCAAAGGGAATCGTTAGAGCAGAGGGCATGGAAATCTGTGTCCTAGGTGGCTTGTTGAGGAAGACTGACATTTTGTCAAGGACTTGACTTGCTGGCTTCCTGCTGAGCTGTGGGATGCAGATCTCAAAGCTGGCTCTATTTAGATGGAGCTCTGCTTCAGAGCTGCGCTTCAAAACCTCATGGAGAACATACCCGCAGGGGGGACTGTAATTGCTGTGTATTTTGACCATAATGATACGGGGGAAAGAACAGGGGCAGCTGTAAGGAATATATAAGATGTTATGTCTGATGACTCTCAGATCTTATTTTTCCTGGGTGTTAGGTCTGCTGTGGAAGACAGGAGGAGGGAGTGGGAGCCCGGGTCTCCTTAGCTGTGCGTGTGCTCCTTTTTTAATCCTGGCTCAGCAATGGGTTGCTTGTTAGAAAGCGGGAATCAAGAAGGGAGGCCTGGGGCAAGCTCTTTGCTAGCAGAACTGTGCTAAACTCTGTGCCCTTGCACCAAAAGATAATTTGCCTCCCAGTGCTGGAGGGCTGAGCAAATGCTCCCTGCAGAAAGGAAACAATTTGCTTAGTCTCCCCCCTGCCCTTTCTCTTTTTCTGAAGGAAAGAGGGCAAACTGTAATGAAAAGAGGATCACTGGCACAAAAGGTGAGTCATGTGGAGTTATTTTCAAAACTTGGATTACCTCTATGAAACCAGAGCAGAAGAGGAAGTTTAGGCTGACTGAGCTTTGGATTTAGCTTCTGCTGTGGCTCTGACAAGCCCATGAGCAATTGCCCATCCTACCGTACATGACTGTGAGTAGCACAGCCTACTCTAAAACCTGTCAGAGTGAGTGTGTTGGATCAGGAGGGAGCTCCTCTTCCCCAGGTTCACCAGCTGGAAAATAGATGGTATCCCATCCTCACTCTGCCTTGGAGCTGTGCCAGTTGCCTTCGGGAAAGGAGTGGTCTTGGTCTGTGTTTGGGCAGCAGAATGGGATATTTACCTTGTGAAACAGAGGTACCTCTAGGGCAAAGCAAAACACTAAGTAATTTTTTTGATGAATGTTAATTTTCATTCTGATTTCATGCCATCTGAAATTTATTGAATCCTGACTGTTCTCCCCAACTGTCCATCACCGACTCATGTTTTGATGGCTCTTGTCACAAATAACATGGTAAGAAGATCTTGGTTATTTTCTCTTTCCTTTTTTTTACCCCTTCAAGAAGTCTCATTTACTTTTTGCAGCTGTCCTGACTCTCTTTCCCCTATCATTACTGGGAAGCAATGTGGCAATTAGAGCTGGCCACCCCCGGGAGGAGGTGTTCTCTGCTGGCTTTTAAAGTCTTTGCAGTGCTGTACTTTGTGCTAATCTCCAAAGCTTTTCTGTTCTCCCTGTACAATGGATTTTAATGTTATGCCATTCCAAGTACAGTAACATCTGTACAGATACAAAAATGTCTAGATCATGGATTGGTCTCATAAAGCCTTGATTCTTTTAATCTTCTTTGGAAGGTATATTGCCCCACATTGTCTCTCTTCCTCCTTCTGTCCCCTTAAAGGATAGCTGTCATCTTAACCACTTATCTCAGAGGTGATGTAAAGGCATCTATTGCTTAAAAATTGACGTGCCAAGCAAGGTCAGAGAAAATAAGAGGTGTCTTTATTGGGGCATTAGCCCCTACAGTGTAATGCCAGAGGGGGATGCCTCTTCTGAAGGGTTGGTGTGATGTTCAGATCCGAGTGCTGCCAACCCTTGGCTGTGTCCTAGCTTTGTCAATCTCTTTCACAACTGGCCGCCTTCGCCAGGCTTTGCCTGCTCCCCTGGTCGGGCTCTGGAGCTGTTCAGTTGCTGCAGGCCAAGTGGCTGTTGTAGAAATCAGGCTGGTCAAAGACACCAGGGCTTCATCTAATAAGGAAGGAAGATTTTTGTGGTCTAACTGATCTGGCTGAAACTGCTTTCATTACCATTTCAGAAGACCTACCTAATGCTAGGGTTGAATCAGACCTGGAGGTTTGCTGTAGGTACCAAAGAATGGGGGGTTTAGAAGCCAAGGCCTAATCCTATGGGCAACCTTAATGCTGTTTGTTTGATAACTTGTAGGAGGTATTTTATTTTGGGTTTTGTGTAAGGTGGTATAAAGCAGTCCCATGCAGCTGGAGGCTAGAAGCAAGGCTATTTCAGGGCTTTGAAGATCTTTACTCCAGCGATAGCTGACTCACTGCTGCAGTGGTTGGTTTTATTTTGCTTCGGAACTAAACAAAAATGTTCCTTTCATTTCTTTTTCCCTGAGGTGGGAGAATTCCTGAAAGTCTCCTGATGGAGTTAAGGAATGTCTTAATCTTTTTTTCCTGAAATGGCCTGAGTGTGGCTCCCAGAAAGCCAGGGTTTGGAAGCCTGGGAGCGCTGACCTGACCAGTCCGAAAGGATTCCTGACAGCAGGGCTGTACTGCAGATACTGCAGATCAGGTTGCAGGTACTGGAGGGAGATGGTGGATGTCTTAGAGGGCTGACCTTTCTTGTTGGAGGGTGCTGTGCTCTGCGCACCACTGCTAAGAAGCTGTTTTCTGTTGGCAGAGCTGATGGCCCATCAGCCTGCGTTCTTGGAGATGAGCTCACAGGAGTCCCTTGTTAGGGACTTCGCTGCAGAGAGCTTTGTCATATCTTGATAGTGTTTGACATTTCCCAGACAATGCTTAAATCTGCCAACTGACAATATTTAACATTCTCCTCTGTAAAAGCCTTCCAGCAGTGATGCCTATAAACTTTAGTTTTCCCTTCAAAGCATTGTTACCAAAAGCTTCTGTGTTTTTGTCACTTGCCAAATGCCACTGGTGAACCTCTACTTTGGTTGCTTTGGGCTTTTACATGTTGCCTTTAATTAGGATGTGTGCTTTGCTGGCTGGGGCTGATTAACAGCCCTCTGGTGACCAACTCCAGGAATAAAACAGAGGGTTTACTGTATTACTTCTCATACATGACGGAACAATCCTTTAGCCCAGGTGTCTTTGGACGTGTCTTCTGGGAGGGGGATACCAGGCCTCAAAAATCCAGCAGTTTACGCCAGCTTCTGAATTGTTCTGTTTCTGTCCTGCTTCTGGCCTTTAATTTGCAGAGACAAATTAAGGCTGCGTGATACACAGAGGTTCAGGGCAGGGTTACCTATTCCTCCAGGACAGAATCTGCCGATTCAGCTCAGTATTTTAAGCAGGTGTTGCATGTGAGATGGAGCTGAATGAATCCTCCTTGCAAGAGCTGGTCGCAAGGATGGATGAGCAGTTCATTCACAGCCATTTAAACACTGATGGAAATTAGATTTGTATATTTAAAATTGCTTTCTTAACCAGTGCTTAGCATTTTGGGGTCTCAAGGATTAAAATACCTCTGGCAACTTGGATGAATATATGGGGATTTAAAAGTGCTCTAGATTAAGCAGGCAAATGAGTTAAACTGCATTTAGCTAATTCCCTGGCTGTGAGTAATTCAGCCAACCCTGTGCTGAAGACATCCAGGGCTTGTCTGGTGTTCATAGTGGAGGTTTCAGATTCTCTCAAAGATGTGGTTGGTCTGCAAGTTACTGCTTTACTGACCAGAAGGTGGTAGGCACTTTGGAAGTAGCCCCTTTTCATGGAGAGCGGAGACCTCTGCTTTTCCGTCCTGGACTTCAGACAGGGGCTTTCACAGTGGTCCCATCTTAGAAGTCGGGTCTGCTTTTTGTCATTAGGATACAGCTATGTTTTGCCAAGGCTGAGTGAATTAATATATCTTCCACTGCATGTCTGTAGGATATGTACCCCTCTAGCAAGGCACATTCTAGCAAGGTACAGGACAACCTTAAAAAACCAGAAAGCTAAACCTCCCACTAATTATTTGATGGAAACACAACACGTCGAGCTTTTTGTCTAGCTTGCATCCATGGTGCTATTGGCTTCAGGAACCTAGTGCTTCTAGCATTGCATTTTCCTCCCTGTTCTTCCCCATGTCCTGGACAGATCTTTGTTTCAGTATTTGGCCCTGCTGTTTCATGATCTGTACCCTCCTAGACTTGGTTATCAAGTGTTAGGATAGACTTTTGGTTTTGCACTGTGTTATTGCAGTGGTTGTGTAAGTGACATGTGGACAAGTCCTAAGTGCAGATATGTGGAGGTGACGAGTCCCCATTACTTTGCCCTGACTCCAGAAAGAAATGAACACTTTCAGTCTTTTAAATTTGGATAGAAATGAGTGATGGAAATCAGTTACATACTTTAAAATTTAAGGGATCAGTCAAAGAATGATCCTTTGCTCTGTTCCTTCAACTAAAATGCTCTGCAGCTGTATGAATAGGCAAGCAGCAGCTCTGGTTTTGCTTTGATTTTTGCAGTGAATGCTTGTTGTATTTAATCTGCTGGGCTGTCATAAGCAATCTCCCTGCAAGCAAGAAACTTGTGAGTGGATGAGCTGAGATTTCCAGGTTCCTAATCAGAGGAAAGGCTGTCCCAGCCAAATCAGAGTTGGGCTCCTGATTGCATCCTGACAGAAAAGATTATTTGTCCTGTGGAAAAAAAAAAAAAAATAGAGCTGCTGTTTTATTGAGTGTCTTGCATATATTAGCTGAGCAAATCTTGGCGCTCAGTACATGTTATGGCTCTGCTTTTCTGAGCCCATGAGCTGGGTTCACTTACAGCTGGCCTGACTCTTGGGGAATGTTGCCTGCTTTCTGACGTCTCCCTCATGGGGCTTAGGTGCTTTGGGAACCCTTTTCCTTCTTTCCTTTTTATCAGCCCATTTACAACATGCTCTATCAGGTTGTTTGGGACTCTGGCCTCTCTTCACTATTTTCTGGCTGAAAACCTTTGGTTTGGATAAGCAGCTCTCTGGATGTCCATCTCTGACTTGCTATGTTTGTATTCAGCTGATAGACCAGGAAGTGGAACAGACATCAGTGCTTCAAAATTAACCCGCTCCTACCACTGCAGGGAGCTCTGGGTGGCTTAGGGAGACCAGACCTTACCATTCCTATAATGTAGGTAACTGACTGAAGCTGGGATGTGCCCTTTTTGTGTTACTGCTCCAATGATCACCTTTAGTTTTTCCAGGAAAGAGAAGCATGAAGAGATGTAGCAAGCATACCAAAAAAATCAAACTCTTCCTCCTGACTTTGTTACAAGAGCCAGTTCAGCAAGAATCACTGACATGCTGACCTTCATTCATCCTCTCACTGAAAACTTTTGTCTTCATGCACTTCTTACTGAAAAGGTCGCAGGGCATACATTAGCACTTTAGAGTACCTTATGTGCTTGGAGCAGATACAAGTCTGCACCAATTTTTTGCAATCACCTATATTTAAAGGCGAGTGATACTTACTCTGCAGTAGCAACAGAGCTGAATTGAGAACCCTTTGAAAAATTGTTGTTATCAGGCTTTAGGGTATGGTATACATGCTTATTCCCTGTGTATGGTATTGGCCACAAGAATGACCACCATCTGCCTCCCCAATCCAAGGAGCACAGAGTTGGCAGTCTGGATGGTGGTAAAGCTTCACTTAACCCATGTGTTGGATGCAACCAGCTTTTTCAGAGCAAGGTGCAAAGGCTTGTCATGGGAGTGTGTTGGATAATCCAGCCCTTACTATGCCTCCTGCTGCTAGTTACAGATCTAGCAGTTCCTTAAAACGGTGGCACTTACTATTCTTTTACTGACTATATGTTGGTCTTAGTTTTGAGAGCCTTGGTGGTTCTTCCATCTTAAAACTCAGCTTCTCTGACAGGTATGGAACCAGGGGCTTCTCTGCCCACCATTCTCTGGCAGCACCCCATGTAGAGAGATATATGCTAGTGTTTATGCCATGGCCTTGATGACTGGCCTTCTTGGTGCTGTTGGATTGCGAGAGACCATGAAGAAGAGGTATCTTATTACGTTTGCAGGACTGAAGATAAAGGCTGCTAAAAAAGGTTGCTCTTATTTCTGTGGGTTTATTGGTCCATTGCACACCTTCTGGCACTCGTATGCACAAGGCAGATAACCTCCGTGTCTTTCTGCTGTACACTGGCTTTCCTCTTTGGTATGAAGCAGCTGGTATTTTGGTCTCAGACAATAGTTCAACAAATGGCTGCTTAAAAACAAAGACACACCCCAAACAGGAGACTTTTTTCTTCTTTTCAAGGAGCCAAGGACTTTAAAGGCATGTGCTGAGGTTAACTTCCAGAACAAGGGCTGCCAGATCACAACACACAATGTCTCTTGGAGCCTGTGCTGTAGTTGAGGACAAATGTGTGTGTCCAGTAACTTTAAAGGCAGGTGAAGGCTTTTGTGATCCAGAGAGATGGGGAATCTCCATCCTGGGAGATATTTAACACTGCTGGACACATCCTTGTACGATCTGTTTTAACTTTGGAATTGTCCGTTTTGTGCAGAGGGGTTGAACCAAAGACATCCAAAGTCTCTTCCACGTAAACTTTTCCATGGTTCTGTGCCTGATCCCACTGATGACCCATGCGGTCTGCTTTATGAGGAGTGAAAGGAAGAGGAAAAAAGCATTATAAAACATGTAGAAATCTAGTGATATTCCCATCTGCTGCAAACTCTGCCGAGGAGCAGATGCTAGCTGCCTTTTCTCTCCTAGATGAATTTATTTTACTGGGAAATCAACTGCTGTTGCTGTGAAGTTGCCAGATGGACCTTTATGTAGACTTGGGGCAAGTGGGAATGTTGGGGGAATTTGGGAAGGCAGGGAGCCCATGCTGGCATCAGCCCCTGCCCTGCCAGGGGACCAAGCAAGGCTTTGGGAGGGATGTGCTGGGGAGTTCCTTGTATAGCTTCTCTCTTCAAGAGCAGCTGTTACAGGCTTACCTGGATTATGACCATAATGAAAGAGGGTTTCTTGCTGGGCATATCTGACCTTTGTTTTCATTTCATGCCAGGTGTTTCTAGACCTTGAAATTTTGCTGTGGGCTCAAATGGATGGTTAAGTCAAGGAGGACAAGTGTAGGATTAGTTCCCAGGGAGACAGGATGTGTGCAAGAGTTGTCCTCTCTCTCAGCTTTTGCAGGAGACAAACAGCTTTGTGGGCCAAGAATAGCAGGACTAATGATGGGCATTTCTAAAGGGTTATGTGCCTTCAGAGGTCTCTGCAAATGTCAGCCAGTTTGTCTGCTGCCCTGCAAATGCTGCTTGCTGGGAAGGAGAAATTCTGCTCTCCCAAGTGAATGTTCCTCCCCAACCGCTTTTCAGCTCCCTTTGCCAGTGAGACTGAAAAAAGGGCTGCCCTTATGTGCAGGGACTGTGGATTGCACACAGATGCAGCCCAGCGAGCTTGAAAGCATGGAGGGGCTGGTCCAATCTCCCCAGGGTCCTCTCTGGAGTTCAGGGCAGGGAGGGACCAGTATGTGCCATGAGGCAGAAAAGCTCTCTTGAGCCATGGAGAGGAGCAAAGCTAAGCCCAGAGACCGAAGCTGCCATCATAGACTCAGATGTCCTGTCTGATGGGAGGTTTGCTATATAATCTGCTGCCTCTGCCTGGGGAGGGAGGGCTTGCAAACCAGCAAGGAGGGAGCTGTGTTCTGTTAGCAGCTGGAGCCTTCCAGAGTCAGCCTGCAAAGCTGTCACTGCTTTTGCTCATGGAGAAGTGTTATTCACAAGCTGGCTTCCTGACCAGTCTCATTGCTGGGCTAATTACCTAGATCTGCTCCATAAGGAGATTCATAAGTTCCCCTTGCAGCCCAGCTATTCCTTGTGAAGGTTTGATGTAGCTAGCTTGGTTAATCCCAGATATATCTTTAATGAGATATCATTTGTGAAAGGAGTTCTCAGTGCTAGTGAGACCAGCCAGGAAAAAAAAATAGTTTCCAAACAGGTTTGGAAACCTCTGTCTTCTAGTCATAGGAAAATTAAACCAAAGCCATCTTTCTGTGTTCAGCCCAGCAAATTATTGTGAACCTGTCTGGGAAAAATTAGAGTGCAGTTCCTAATTAAAAAGGTGGGAGCAGCAGCCGGGGACAGCTTAAAAGAAGGTATCTGCCTTGAGGCTGTGCTAAAGAGAAATGGTAGGTATTTGTTTCTCAGAAGTTCAGCTGATGGATGACTCTAGAACGTCCTGGTGTCTGGGCATAACTTTACTTGCCCTGTTCTGTTTTTCTTTAGAGATGGAGGATGCTGACGGCTGAAGGCACCAGCTGGGTGCCCTTCCATTTCCCTCTTCAAGGTTTTTGGGTTTTTTTAGGTGGGTGACCCAGGCAGGAGGCAGGCAGCTGTAACCTGACTGCAGAAGTGCTGGGCATCTAAGCCCATAGCAGATGTGGAATATTGCACCTTGTGTCTTCTATGGGACAAGACCCTGCTAGTAGGCAGTTGCTGGAGAAAAGCTGATGCATAATAAACTTAGACCTTAATTTTGCTGTGCAATATTATCTTCATTGCAGTTCTATCCACAACGCTGAGATGCTTTTTTCCCCTGCCTTTCAGGACTGCTGCAGGTGCATGTTTTAAAGATATGTTGATCTAGCCAGCGTGCTGTAAGGATATGGATAAGATAAGGTTTGTCAGTAATACTTTTTGTTCCCATGAAGTTAGTCTAGTAAAAGATACCATTTTCTACTAAGAAACCTTATTCTATATGTTGCTAAAAACACTGGGCTGCTCAGGCATTAGAGAGAGAGGCTGATTACAGAGAGAGAGGATGGATAAGCCTCTCCATAGTATTCACAGCACTGTTGAATGTGAGTTTTTTGCTAGCCCTCATGACCTTGCCTTTTCCCAAATAAGTATTGCTGGACTTTCCTCACAGGTAGGAAAGTTGAGTCCTTGTGAGATCAAGCACCTTGCCTGGTCCCTGGCAGAGCTGTAATTAGATGAGTGCAAATTTGTGACCTTCAGTGTCATCCTTGGTCCATCTTATGTGCTGCCTCTGGCATGGGGGGGCAGGATTTTTTTTCTATCTATAGGAAAGAGGAAAATGTTTTGTGTTGGTTAAGGAAATGGGGGAGGTTTCTTTGTGGCCTGGTTGCTCTGGGAGTCCCTGTGCTGCTTTGTAAGGGACAGTTGGAGGGTTGTCTCTGTGGTGAAGCCCAAGGGGGATGCTCTGGGGATAGGAATGAAGCAAACACCTTGAAAGGAAGGGTGGTGGATATATGTACCTTCCTCTATGCTCTTGGTTATAGGACATCACCTGGCTCTGCTGAGGCTTCCTAGAATGCTTGAATATCTGAACTACAGGCTGTGAGACAGGGGTGTGAGATTCCTGCAGACCCTGCTGGGGGTCCTAGCTTATGTACTGGAACTTTGCTTCTGGGTTTGCTGGTGCCTGGAGGCAGAGACATGCTGGAAAGGCTTCAGACATCATGGCTGTTTCATCTAGCACACTGCTCCTCACTGTTTGCAGGGACCGGAGGGTTCCCGGCCATGGCACGGTCCTCATGTATTGTCTTTCCTGATTGCAGATGAATTTCTTCCTGACAAAAGGAGCTCTTGCCAAGATTTCATCTGCTCCTGCTGTTTATTGCCCACCTGAAATCCTCCCTGTCTCCTGCTGGCCTTGTCCTTCCAAGAGCAGCCAGTTGTGCTTCTGCCACAGTGGGGAGAGGGGTGGAGTCAGATGGGGTCAGTGGTTGGCAGCTGACAGTTTCTTTTTATAAAGTTTCCATCTGTTCCCTCTCTTCCCTTTTAATGAGATCAGGTGCCAGAGTGCACTAGGAAGACTTTTCAATGTGAGAGGAAGTCACAAATGGGGTACTTGGGTCATCGCTTTCATCCTTGGCAGAGACAGGCTGCTCAAATCAAACCTGTGCCCTCTTGAGCTGCTCCTGTAACAGACCTGATAATCGGGAACAAAAAACTCTGCAGCGAGGCTGACGGCTCTGGATCAGGTGGGTCTGTCCTGCAACTCTGAGCCTTGAAACTCAGAGATGCTTGTGCTGATGGTCACAGAGATGCAAACCTGGCTGTTCCTAGACCCACTGGAGTGCTGATATTTTAATTTTTTTGTCCTTATTTTTGTTTCTTCAATGTGGCTACTCTCTTGTCTTCTAAAATCCCAGCTGTTTTAAATTATATTAGTGGCTTGACAGGTTCATTCTTTCAGGCCTCTGGTGCTCCTCCCTACACAGACCTATCAGCTTTTCTGATCAACCACTCTAATTTCATGAGTGGCTCCACTCCGGCTTTGTGTTTTGAAGGGTTTTCCTCTCTCCTTTTGAGGCCATATGTTTATTATAAAGCTAGGCTTTCATGAGTGGGAAGGTTTCACTCAAGGAGAATCTGCAGATGTTTGTTGCTGGCTCTTTGATTCATGGTAGTACTTGGGACATGTAAAGGATGGGAAGAGGTTCAAAGGAAGAACCTGAAGAGCTTGTTTAGACAGTTTGGCTTGGACAATCTAAATGTGGAAAATGAAAATCTGCCCCTCTGCTCCCACTGCCAAAATGTGATGTGCTGGGAGTCAGCATGGAGACCTTGATCGCATGAAAGCTGCAGAGTCTGACAGTACCTCTGCGGCAAAGAGGAGAGGCTCTTTTAAGGGATGCACTAGGTGCCCTGTTTAAAAATCAGAAAGCCCTGGCTCAGTTTCCAGTCCAGGACAGGCTCTGCATGGCTGTTCTTTAACAAAACTCCCAGTCTTTTTGGCAAAAGACTTTTGGATACAAATGCAGTCAAATATTTGACTAAGCAAAAGGCAATCCAGTAGTCCCTTCTCAATCAAACCAGCAATTGCTTAGGGGTTTTGCTTGAGTTCAAACTCAGTAGTTGTGGCTGTTGCACGGTTGTACTGAGCCTGTGAAAGCAACTGCTCAGAGCAGGTAAAGCTGCATTCAGCTTTGGTTTTTTTTTTTTCCTTGGTGCCTGCTGCAGTTTGTGACTTCCTTGTGCAGCAGAGCTGGTGCCTGCAGACTGCCCCAGCACCTCTTAGTGCAACCTTGTGTGCTGCAGGGAGTTGCACCAGCTGGCCTGGCAGCGGCAAGGAGACCAGCTTGTGCCTTCAGTGCTTCACAAGTGATAAATAAAACAAACCAATCCTTTCACAGCACTGCTTCTGAACACCCTAGGGTACTTTGCAGCTGCTGTGATTGAGCCAGGTGCTCTTGTAAGCTCGGGTTGAAATGCATGTCAAGGGCTGGGTTTGTCCCTTCCCTGTGTCCCACTTACAACTGTTGCATTTTCTAATCTCTCTCCCTTGCTTCAAATCACAGAACCAGATGTTGGTGTTTGAAAGTGCCCTGCAGGAGAGGTAGTAGACCTGCTGGGGCTGTGGATGATGACTTGCTGTGAAGCCAGGAGCCAGGGAGACCAGTCCTACTGCAAATGGAGCTGCCAAGTGACACCAGAAGCTGCAAATGCCAACGAAGCTGCAAACGCCAGCCAAGCTGTTGTGGACCAGGTTAAGCACGTGAGGTTTTTTTTTTCTTGGCCTGGAGAAGTTGGAGGGAAGGACCACTTGTGGCATTTAGCGTGGTCCTTGGAGCTGACCATGGGAGGATCTTGCTGGGCTATGGGTGCTCAGGCATTGCCATGGTTTTAAATGCTTGTGATGCCAAGTAGTAGACACCTGCCATGTGCTTAGGCCCTGAAGGAGGTTCTGTATCTTGGATGGAGAAGAGGAGGGCCTGGTGCTCCCCAGCCTGTGGTGCCCATGGCACTGGGTGGGATGGAGAATGCCCTGGCAGGACCCTGCCAGCTGAGGAGAAGAGCTGGGTGTGAAGGAGGAGAGACTAAACCCCCGGCTCTGCCTCTGTGACTGTGAAAGACCGTTAAGCCCTCATCCTACAGCGTGGTGGTACTGCAGCATGTTTCTGTCCTCAATATTATGGGGACTTAGATGGTTTTTAGTTGCCAGAGGCAACACGAGGCCAAGACAGTTGGGATTACGGTAGTGTCAGCACCAGGAACAACTACCGAACCATCCTGTAACTGCGTAGGTGATCAGTGCCCTTGACATCTGTCTGCTTTCTTGTTTAGGCTGAGATGCTATGGCAGTACCTTGCTGAATCAGGCCTGAACCTCCACCCAAAATCTACCCATCTTCCTGTGGCATTGTCTCCTGGCAATCACAGCCTCAGTTACTGCCTTGCTAACCTTCATGTCAGAGATTCCCCTTGAACTGTGATTAAATTCTTGAGGCTTGTAAATTTTTTTTCGTGTTTACAGAAAGACAGCTGACTGGATTAAATGGTTTCATACTATTAAGAAAAGGAAAACCTAGGAGGCCTTACACTTGTTGGGGCCAAGGACTTTGCTTTGTTGTAAAAAGCAGTGGGGAAAAACCAATTTACTCTTTTTGGATTTCATGGCTGCACAGCTAATGTCAGGGTCTCCAAAATGTATGCATTTGAAATATTGTCTTGATTTAGAAAAGCAGTAGAGAAGCAGTTCAGGGTTTGGAAGTGAGATGTAAATGAAACAAAAAGTGAGGAAACAAAATTGATTCCCAGCATGGGAATAAAAAGGGAGAAAGCAAACCCAGGGCTGTGCTTTGTGGTCTGTGCTACAAAAAAAAAAAAAAAAAAAAACCAATGTTCTCCCCTGCAATGTGAGATTGCATTGCTCAGAGGAAGGCAGGGGAAACATGGCTAAAAGGAGCCAACTTTATTTTCCCTCTTTCTCAGAAGGAAAGAAATATGAACACTGCTTGAACTAAAGAGGACTATGGGCTGCATATTTGGGATTTCATGAGGTTGCAGTTGGCTAAGTGATCTCACTGCAGTTATTTGGTAGGAAATGTTTTGACAGCATCTAAAATGATTGAGTGTTGCAGTCAGTCCTTTCTAACTCAACACTGGAGTTCTTCCTTCATGGGTTAAAATGGGGATCGTGAATGCTCCCATTTGCATCCCTGTGATTGTGTAAGCTGTCTGTGCCAACACCTCCCTCGTCTCCCTGGATCCTCATTGCAGCCCTTGTCTTTGCCTTTGCTGCAGCTCAGTGTCCTCTGCAAGACACCAAATGTGTCCAGTTATTCTGTGGGTTTGATCTGGTGAGTGCAGCAATGGCGATGGGAAAGATGTTTCTGATGTGCCTGTTTCAAACCTCCCCAGGGGCTCTGGTTTTGGGGTTCAGAAGCTAGCAAGTGCCTGTGCCGTCAGGTCTCATCTCAGAGCCTGCAGCTGGGCTTTTGGGGGATGCTGGCTGATAGTGCTTTGTGTCCATCTAGCACTGCAGTGAGAGAGGTTAATAATGCAACATGCCTGCCTGTTGCCCTTGGCTGTACGCTTATTTGTTTCTGCAGGAAGATAAGAGCTATGTAAACAGCATTTCCCAGGGGCATGGGGGAAGGATTTTCAGCCCTTAGGGCAGCTCCTTGCATGAACTAAGTTATCTGTGCCTCTAAAGAGAGCAGAGCCAAGAGCCTGGTTTGGTCAGACCCTGCTGGGGTAGAGAAGGGTGGCTTGTCAGAAGTGCTGAGGTGGCTGGCTTGCTTCTGTGCTGGGCTGTGTGCAGGTGTGATCCCCCCTCCGCTTCCTTGGGACTAACTGTAGTTTGTGCTGCTTGAAATGTGTCCTTTGAACCAGAAACCCAGGCAGCCAGCTGAGAGCCAAGTGTGAATTGGGAATGATGGCTCCAAGTTGAACTTAATGGTGACAGTTGGATATTGTGAAGGAAAACAAAGGTGAGCTCATGGGGCAGAGAGGGTGTTGGCAAGGGAAGAGGGGCTTGTTGGTCCCTATTGGAGCAGAGATGGGGATGTACAACCCTAGGAACGGAGAGGGGGCAGTGGTATAAAGCCCGTACCTTCCTGAGTCCATGGTCCTGAGCATCTGTGGTAGTGTGAATTTCAGCTTCTGGGCTCTCTTTTTGAAAGTGTGGGTCTCCCCTGGGGGAGATGGCTGATGCTTCATTTTGTGGCCAGCTTGCAAGCCTTCTTTGAACTGATAAGCTCTGTCCTGAGGAAGAAACCTGGAAGAGACTTGGTCTTCCCTCCACTTCCCTGTCTCAGCTACACTTGTGTATCTGGGCAGCAAGCTCTGAGAGGGATGGTCTGTCTTAGACTTTTCCATCTCCAAGCAGTGGCTGCAGTCTTCTACATCCTGCAGGGTGTCCTGAACTGTGTGTGTAGCCTTGCAAATTAGGTACACCCATATTGATTTTAATTTCAGGTCCATTGCTGTTCAAAAATGGCAGCTTGGCAGGGCTGCCTGGTGTCTGCAGCCATCAAGAGCCGTGATTATGGTGAAGAAGCTACAGGACAAGCTGGCTGTGGCCTCCCTCTCCTCAGCTGCCAGCAGACTGGCTGGTAGTGTACACCTGCAGTGACATCTCCCTACGGTGTTCTCTGGGAATGCAGTGCATTCCTATCCCTCCAAGTCCCCGTTAGCTAGAAAAAGTAATAATCTGCAGTGTTCACCTTCCCTGCTATCAGAAATTAAGCAGCTTTGGCAGAACGTGTGTTTTGCAAAACGCTGGAGCCCCCCAAGGGCTTTGTGTGCAAAAGCTGAGAGAATCAAATAAAGCTGCTTTTTGCAGAAAGCACCAGTCACCTTCTGCTTGATCACCAGGGTCTCTGCATCACATCTCTCCTTTCACAGGGCTGCATCAGCTGTTCCTTGCTGCCTGCAAGGATTTTGTCTGGGTGTTTAAGGCCCTGGCAAAGGGAGTTGGCTTGCTCTGGACTGGGAGCAGGTTTTGTGAGGGTTACCCAGGCTCTCCCTTTAGCGAAGAGCACTGCAGGGAGGCTGAAGAGCCTGGCTGAGCCAGGGATAGAGCTGGAGCCCTCTGGATCCTGTGCTTCTCTAGCCTGGGTGGCTGGCATTAGCTCCTGCAGACTGTCTTGGTGTGCTCTTACCAAGTGATGACCTCTTAAATGCTGTAATTTGGAATTTCTACAGTGATAAACTGTGTTGCTGTGTGTGCTGGTGTAGTTGCCCTCCAGCTGATGGGCTTGGATATGTCTAGCCCAGGGTCTGGCAATAGCAGATGGAGATTTGCCTGGAGTTGAAATAAGGGAGTTACGTATGGCAGCTGGGATGTGGGAAGAGGAGCCAAGGAGAAAAAGGTTTTGGAGTCAAGGCATGTGCATAAAAAAATTTCAGCATATGTTTCTCCCTGTCCATCATGTTTGAGCTCCCCCGACCCAGGCTTCTCTTGTACTGTGATGTCTGATGTACTTTGGATTGAACCTGTCTAGGAAAAAAAACCTGCCTAAACTTTGTGCAACATCTATAAGTTTTTGATGGGTCTTAATGTATATGAGAAAGTACAGTGAAATAGCCAGGCTATGGTATCCATATCACAATGTCTGCCTGGTAAAATGGGGGTGAGTAAGCTGACCTTTGCTGATCTGAAGCTGATGAAGGAAAGCAGTGGCTGGGAAGAACTGCAGGTCACATCTTGCCCTGCTTACCTGACCTCAGAGCCCTGTGTTTCCCTCTGTCAGTTAATGACTTGCTCATCTCTGTAGCAGCACAGGGAACATAAGGGAAAAATGAATTGGCCTATAGGCAGCATGTAACTCTGAGGTCAAAGTATGGCAGAAGGAGGATAAACCCAGGTTGTGCTCATGCTGAAGGCACCGGAGGGTGATGTGCTGCATACCAGGGTGACTTTTTATTGCATGCATTTGTATTTTTTTGCTCAGTCCTTGGAAGAGACCGTATGCTGAAAATCAGGTATTCCACTACGTACCTTTCCTGTGGCACAGGGTGAGCCCTACTGGAAGGCTTGCTGTTACTCAGAAACACAAAGCACATGCTCCCAGGTGAAGTGCATTAATGACTATGGGTCTTCTCAGGTCTAGTTATTTAGGCAGGAGCCTTTTTGTTTGAGAAGAGGTGTGGGGAAGATGAAGAGATGACATGTTCTTTTAGATAATTATTTTACACTTTGCAGTCCCATGGCATTTGCCCAAGGTTTGAGGTGTCCTGGACTGATTCTTAATGAAATACTGGTGATGCTCACTAAGAAGCAGGAATTAATCTCCAGATACCTGATTTGGAAGTGCTCTTGATACCATCTTATGCAACTTCACTTTTCCACTGATCTCATCAGCCAAACAACCAGTTCCATTCTCCTAGCTGCAGAAGCATCTCTGGCCTTGAAAAGAACATGAGGGATTTGAGCAAAACTCAGCAAGCATTGAGCTCCCTTTAGCCCTGTGTCAGACCCTGCACAAGAGCACTGTGGGCAGAGGCACTCAGGTGAAATTCATCTGTTTGAATGGACCACTGGTGTGCCCGGTGAGGGAGCTCAGAGCCCATGTGGAGCTCTTCAGGGAGGGGGAACCTGGGTTCAGTAAAGAGTTTAGAACTGGATGTGTTAGGCTATGCTTATCGGGGTTTAGTTGTTACAGTGCTTCCCTGAGAATGACAAGGTCAGTTGTGCTGGTTTGTGTATCGGTGTCAGCCTGTGCTGAGAGGCCTGCCATGAGCAGGCTGGGAGGTGCCAGATGCCAGGGATCCAGGCTATGACAAAGTGTGCAGGAGAGAAAAGCAGATAGTCCCTTTTGAGGGCAGTGCTGGCACCTCTGTGGGTTGTGTGTGACTTGATTTTTAGGATATATGGACATATAGGGTGCTTCCAGGTGGTGTATGGCTCTCTTCATCACCAGTCCTGCATGCTAGCTTGCTTTCTTAGACCTGGGAGAAGTTCTTTGGATTCTGCCATGAATTTCTCTAACCGCTGCTCTGTTTCAGGATAATGCACACAGGGATGTGGCTGTGCTGAAGCTGGGAGGGTGTGATAGAGGCAGTTTCACTGCGTGCTTGCTGTGGTCATTGTGTGCTTTCCCTGAGCTGCTGTTAGCGCTTTGAGGTAAGGCACTGCTAGCCAGGCACCTCCAGTGTGTGTGCCCCAACAAATGTGGGGGATGCAGCTGGTTTCTGTTATCCTGGGGCAGCAATAATCCTGCTGAAGCTGTGAGCTTTTGAAGCAGTTTGGCAGGCCCGGACTCCTGTGATGCTTTCTGAGTCTGCCCTCCACTGAGCCGGCAGGCACTGTGCTGGAGCAGGGGGACTGCAGGCAGCCACTGCTCCTCTGTGAGGACCTGGTGGGTGCTGAGCATCCATGTGCCCTCTGCCTTCATGTCCGCCATCACATCCCGAAGCTGCCGCTGCCTCCTCCCCTCTTGGCGTCCCTGCTGTTGCCATGGTGGTGTTGGGGCCAGCCAGGAGGCCTTGTTGCTTCGGGAACTAGGGCAACAGCCTGGCTCGTTACAGGGATCCAGTGTGTGAGTGTGCCCTCGTGTCCCCGGCGGAGTGGGAAGGGTGGGGATACTGGTGACCACCCTCGTGCTGGGGTGACGGTGGCTGCGTCCCCTCCCTGGCCGAAATATGGAGGGTGGCTTTTGGTGCCGGGGCTCCCAGGCTGCTCAGCCTCAGGAGGGAGGGCTTGGGAGCAGGGCTGAACAGAGACCCTGGGCTGTGGGGGGAGCTTGGGTCACACACCCTGCCCAACACAGCAGAGCTGGGGGCATTCCTTGTGGGAGAGCAGGGGGAGAGGCAGGGGTGTGCCTGGGGCAGGGTGACCTCAGTCCTGCCAGACATCTCCTGACAACAGGTTGTGCTTGTCCTCCTGCGGGATCTGTTTCCCTGCAAGGAAGCCACTTTTTGGGGGAGGATTTTAGGGGTGAGGTTGCCTGTGGAGCAAAGTGGGGGCTCTTGTGCTGTGTGAGAGGCACCTGGAAGCTGCAGCGCTTTCCATGTCGGGGACTGGGAGTTGGAGCCCCTTCTCCCCTCTACCCCGAAGCTGCACATGGAGAAAGCTTTGCTTCCTGAAATAGAAACTTCCTAAATTTCTTCCTTTCTTCCCATGGGATGCAGATGTGACTGCATCCAGGCTGTGGGTTAAATGGGGAGGGGATAGAAGCTGCCTGCCTTGCTGCTGGGGGTCTTGCCCTCCTTATCTTGCACATGTGCTTTTGGATGTTTTGGCGTTAAATTTTTTTGTGGTGCCCAGTCTGTAAATGAGGGGTGAGATTATTTATTCTTGTTCTGTCTATAAAATGCTGTAAAGGCTTATGATGAAAAATGCAACAGATGGCCTAGGTAGAAGTGACTGCAAAGCTAAATCACCCGAACTATCCTTTCCTTGCATTTTAAATCCATAGGTGATTTTCTGAGAAGCAATTCCTGTATACATCTAGGGAAAACACAAAGGCTAGGCTGCTCCAGCAGGGTGCAGGTTACTCATAACAGGTTGTCCAGTCTTGCCCCTTAACTGAAGGATGGGAAATAGCGAAGTGCTCTGTAACACCTTGGGGTTACAGCCAGTGCTATAGTATTATAGTAACAATCCAGTAAATACAGAATATTTACTATTCTGGCAGCCAGTAATGTGTGTGTGTGCTGGAGAAGCAGGCATGAGGCTAGAGCCAGCCAAGGTCAGACTGGGGGGTTGTACTCCTGCTTCAGCTTTTGGCTGGTTACCTGTCTCCAGTTTTGTGTCTTTGAATTTAATTTATGTTTATGTTCTTCCAGAGATTGAAACTCCTTTGTGAGAACTGGGCACAAATGCACATAATCTTAGCTGGGAAGGTTTTGAAGATTGAGATTAAAACAGCTTGGTTTGGATTGAGGTTTGTAGGAGCATTTCAGACAACTCCGCCGATGCCCAACCTCTCACAGTCCTGGCTGGTGAAGGCAGCTGGTCAGGATGTGAATATCATGCAGCCTGTACTGTGCACTGCAAATTGATGCTGCAGAAGCTAAGAGATGGTTCAGAAGGGGAGAGTGGATTGTTTTTAATGGATGCTGGCAGTGTCTCTTGTTCCAGCTTGGGTGTGTAGTTAAATGATGGATTAACAAATCATTGCGTATCAGCACAATGCTGAAAGTTACTGTTCGTATGCTTTAAGCTCCCAGGGAGTACAGAATTGTTGATTTCATCTTAGCTCTCCTTTGCAGGCTAGTGTAAGTGGCATGTCCAAGCATTTGCTGTGGAATAAGATATCACATGTGGAAACAATGATATCCATAGGAGTCTTCCTATGATTTCCATGAATTTTGGATCAGGTCTTGATGGTAGCCACTAAAGAGTGGTACTGCTTTGCTAAACTGCAACTCCAGATTCACCTTTGCAGAGTCAGCTCTGACCCTGTGTATGGCTGCTTGCTCCTGACCTGGGGATCCATTAATAGTCCTTTGGTTTCTGCTTTTCCACTTCAAAGTTGCTAGCTGCATGGAAGCTCTGATGCATTGCAAACCAAAATGAAAGTGCCCTTGTTCTCATGGGGGACTTAAATTTACCATGTGTCCACTGGAAATGCAGTACAGCAGAGAGGAAGCAGTCTAGGAGGTTCCTGGTGTGTGTGGAAAGCAACTTCCTGACACAACTAGGGAAGGTGCCCCGCTGGACCTGTTGCTTGCAAACAGAGAAGCACTTGTGGGTGGTGTGATGGTTGGAGGCCATCTTGGGCATAGCAATCACGAAATGATAGAATTTTTGATTCTTGGAGAAGTAAGGAACAGGGTCAGCAGAACTGCCACCTTGGACTTCAGAGGGCAGACTTTGGCCTGTTCAGGAGCCTGGTTGAGAGAGTCCCTTGGGAGGCAGTCCTGAAGGGCAAAGGAGTCCACGAAGGCTGGACATCCTTCAAGAAGGAAATCTTAAAGGTGCAGGAGGAAGCCATCCCCATGTGCCAAAAGACGAGCCGACGGCGAAGAAGACTGGCCTGGTCTTTGGACCAAAGCCCAACTAGAATGTAATCTGGCTACTGCTGTAAAAGACAATAACAATTGTTTCTATAAATACATTACCAACAAAAGGATGTCTAAGGAGAATCTCCATTGTTTATTGGATGTAGGGGGAAACATAGTGACAAAGGATGAGGAAAAGGCTGAGGTACTTAATGCCTTCTTTGCCTCAGTCTTTAATAGTAAGACCAGCAGTTCTCTGAGCTGAAAGACAGGGACAAGGAGCAGAATGAAGCCCCCATAATCCAGGGAGAAATGGTGGTGACCTGCTACACCACTTAGACACGCACAGGTCTATGGAGCCAGATGGGATCCACCCAAGGATGCTGAGGGAGCTGGCGGAAGGTGCTCACCAAGCCACTTTCAATCATCTATCAGCAGTCTTGGCTAACAAAGGAGGTCCCAGTTAACTGGAGGTTAGCAAATGTGACACCCACCTACAAGAAAGGCTGGAAGGAGGATCCGGGGAACTGCAGGCCTGTCAGTCTGACCTGGGTGCTGGGGAAGGTTATGGAGCAGATCACCTTGAGTGCTATCACGTGGCATGTACAGGACAACCAGGTGATCAGGCCCAGTCAGCACGGGTTTATGAAAAGCAGGTCCTGCTTGACTAACCTGATCTTCTATGACAAGGTGACCTGCTTAGTGGATGAGGGAAAGGCTGTGGATGTTGTCTACCTAGACTTTAGTAAGGCCTTTGACACTGTCTCTCACAGCATACTCCTTGAGAAGCTGGTGGCACATGGCTTAGACCAGTGTACTCTTCACTGGGTAAAAAACTGGCTGACTGGATGATGCAGAGAGTTGTGGTGAATGGAGTTCAATCCAGTTGGCAGCCAGTCACAAGTGGTGTTCCCCAGGGCTCAGTATTGGGGCCAGTTCTCTTTAATATCTTTATCAATGATCTGGACGAGGGCATCAAGTGCACCCTCAGTAAATTTGCAGACAACACCAAGTTGGGTGGGAGGGTTGGTCTGCTTGAGGGTAGGAAGGCACTACAGAGGGATCTGGACAGGCTGAATCAGTGGGCTGAGGCCAACTGTATGAGGTTTAACAAGGCCAAGTGCCAGGTCCTGTACTTGGGTCACAACAACCCCATGCAGCGCTACAGGCTTGGGGAAGAGTGGCTGGAAAGCTGCCTGGCAGAAAAGGACCTGGGGGTGTTGGTCAACAGCCTGCTAAATATGAGCCAGCAGCGTGCCCAGGTGGCCAAGGCAGCCAACGGCATCCTGGCCTGTATCAGAAACAGTGTGGCCAGTGTGGCCAGCAGGAGCAGGGAAGTGATCGTCTCCCTGTACTCGGCACTGGTGAGGCCGCACCTCGAGTACCGTGTTCGGTTTTGGGCCCCTCACTATGGAAAGACATTGAGATGCTGGAGCATGTCCAGAGAAGGGCAACGAAGCTGGTGAGGGGCCTGGAGCACAAGTCTTATGAGGAGTGGCTGAGGGAACTGGGGTTGTTTAGCCTGGAGAAAAGGAGGCTGAGGGGGAGACCTTATCACTGTCTACAACTCCCTGAAAAGAGGTTGTAGTGAGGTGGGTGCTGGTCTCTTCTGTCAGGTGGCTGGTGATAGGACAAGAGGAAATGGCCTCAGGTTGCGGCAGAGGAGGTTTAGATTGGATATTAGGAAAAATTTCTTTCCTGACAGGGTTGTCAGGCTTTGGAACAGGCTGCCCAGGGAAGTGGTTGAGTCACCATCCCTGGAGCTATTTAGAAGATGTGTAGATGTGGCACTTGGGGACATGGTTTAGTGATGGAGTTGGCAGTGCTAGGTTAACAGTTGGACTCGATGATCTTAAAGGTCTTTTCCAACCTAAATGATTCTACAAAATGTGGTCCAGGTGCCAGAAAAAGAGTAAATAAAAAGGGATTTGCAAAGTTGCAAAGCCAGCATAGCAGAGAGCAGATGCTGGGAGAAGCAGTTGGTAAAGGGAAAATAGTACTTTAAATACTTAAGGCAGGAGCCACAGCTGTAAATTATAGCTTGTGGAGCTGGAGAATCTCCAACAGACCCTTGGAAGGGAGCTTGGTCCATCTCACTGTCAGCTGACAGTTAAGTTTATTAAAAGAAATAATAGGAAGATGTATCACTAGGCTCCTATTAATTACCTCAGCTATGGTAGGGCTTTTGTAATAAATTGCAGGATGACAGTACCAAAGTGATAAAATTCAGAGGGACTGGAATATAAAGGTGACAGGTGAGGCTTCCTGGGTACCAAGACTTGATTTAGAAAGCACTCAGCCACTTAGCAGTGGGCTGGAGGGGCAAGAGATTAGTCCTGGAAATTCTGCTTTTCCTTTCCTGGCTTCTTTGAGATGCTGTTTGTACGGTAATTATAGCTAAGCAGGTGATTTCTAGGCAAGAAATGTGATCTTGCTACTTAAGCCTGAACAGGGCAAGATGATTTAACTGAACAAAATTGTTCAATAGCATCCTGATTCTTACTTTTAACAGATCTCCTGTCTTACTCTTCCAGCAAAGTGTAATAGAAAGGCAAATTAACCAATTACTCCAGAGAGAGATGGCTTATCTTTGCAGAAGGAAGAAGAGGATTTATTGTGTATAGTGAAGCAAGATTCAGCCACCAGTCTGTGCTCCTACAAGAAAAGCTGGGTATAGTGTATTGTTGTGCAGAGTGTGCCAATATATCCCCAGCCTATAAGTTTGGAGGGAAATCAGTTGGTATCAGACCCGCTCAGAGGTTGGTGCTGCTGCTTCAGCACGAGTGATGTGGGGTCCCCTGAAATAAGAGCACTGGCACATGGCAAAATGACCAGCCACAGGATCTGTATAGACATGAAGCTGTGCTTTTACATGAAACATCCCTTTTTTTTTTTCTTAATGTCCATTAAGAAAGTTGCTGTTTGTTCTTAATTTCCTGTCTTTTTCAGCACAGTATCATCAGAGAGCTCTTCAGTTTTATTTTACAGAGGGAAGCTGTTGGACATATGCACAAAGGGATTTGGATGCTATAGGGTCATATCTAAGTGCTCACATCAACTTCTTCCTCAGCACAGCTTTTGCCAAGCTCAGGGGCCCTGAAGGGCCCCTCTGAGCCTGTATTTGAGCTGTTGAGCCTTCTGAATTTTCCAGGTCCTGGCATGACTGAGCTTGCACGAAGCCCTGCCTCGTGCCTACAGATACTTTGGCCGTACGGCCCTAGCCCATATCATGAGCCAGGTAGTGTTCAGAGGTTAATATTGCTGCCCTAAAGAGGTGAAGGTGCTTTTATGTACCCCTAATGTAGCTCATGGCCAAAAACATTCACCTGGGAGTAGGGTGATCCTGTGCAGACCTTTCTTTTCTGCCTAGCCTGAAGCAAGGAGTCTCTGTAGTAACTGTGAGCCCACATGAAACAAATCTTTTTCCCTCACTTTGAAGATGATCCTGGTCTTTTTTTTTTTTCCTCCAGAGACTGCTCGTGTTACACATTAAATAGTCATTAGCTAAAAGACTTTAATCCAGGGAGCAGAGCTCCCCAGCCAAGTCTTTTCCTTAGCTCTCAAGCATCCTAGCTGCTAGCCTGCAGATCAGGCTTTTTCTCACTTGCTTTCTTCATGCAGCAGTACTAGGAGATGTGGAAGTGACCTTGTCCGGGCTGACAAGCAGGACTAAGGAATGGCTTTGGCCACCTTCATCGACCTGGGAGGGCAGGAAGGTTGGGCTGGAAAAATAAATAGTGAGTTCAATAGCAGGAATGCCAAGTATGGGAGCAGGGTTGTTAAGTTTGAGATCAGGCTGAAATGTCAGCATCAGGTTTGGCATTGGGTGCTGAGGTGCTTGCAAGTCTTGTATGGGTTTCATGTGGCTTCTACCATGCAGCTCCATGAAGATACTTTGCAGCCAGCAGTTTCCCTCGCTAAGCACCTAAGGCTTTTCTGGCAAGTCCTCTGAGCATGAAACCTGGCTCCAGCTGTGCTATTTGACTGCAGCAGGCAGGAGTCACTTCTGTACTGAGCAGGTGAGGCTCTAACGTTGCTTCTAAGGTGCTGGAGCTGTGGGAAGGAGCACAAGGTGGCAGCCCTGTGAGTGCATCCCTGACCACCAAGCATGAGAGACTTGATGTGCCTCACCTTGATGTCTGTCTCCAAGTTCTGCTTTCTAAGATGGGAAGCATCGCCCCCCATCCAGTTTCCTTTCCTTATAGCACTTCTGTCTTGGTGCCTTGAGCACACAAGGGTGTCACATCTGAGCTTTCTTTGCCTGAGCTCTCCAGTTTCCCCTCGGATTTGTGGCTGGACACCATGTGGGAGATGTTTTGGAGCGAGTTTCCACAGGCTAGCTGGCTGGAGAGCCAGTTGCTTTTCAGGGCTTGAATCCTCCCTAACTGGATTGTAAACACCCAAATAATGAATGTTGGTTTTTAAACTGAGGGTTCCTTGTTCCCTGCCAAGCAGATGTGATGATTTGGTTTGTCTGTGGCTGAAAGTCTCATGAGAAGCTTTTGTTTATAGCATATGCTGTGCTGAAAATGCATGAAGCTCCCTGGCAGCTGAGATGCTCTTGTAAGTTGGGTGTCCTTGGCTGGTGTGTGTGTATATGTGTGCATGGTTAATTGGAACAAGCTCGTCAGATGGGTATTCACCAGGTGCAACAACAGAGGACACCCCCAGGGGAATTGTTGGAGCTGCAGCAATGTGTTGATTTGCCTGCTTTCTTTTGCATTGATGTGATTGGGGTCCTCCCTGGGTGAGCAAAATAGAAGTTAAATTCTTGCTTTGTAAATCAGCATGGAAACTTTTTCTTTACTCTTTAAAGAAATGATTAGCTTGTCTGTAGTGTCTAAATTAATTTATCTGGAGCTTGTGGAACATTAACAAATGCTACTCTAAGGCATACTTTCTAATACTGCTGCAATCATTCACTGTGGAGTGAGATGTTTAAGAAATAGACCGGCTGCAGTGATTTGCAAGGCTATAACTTTATCAAGGCATTTCAGTGCCATTGTAAACCACCAGAGTAGAGACCATGTTGACTAATTATGATACTGAGAAAGTTCAAGGCAGAAAGCATAGTCTGTGCTCCAGCCTAGAGCTGAAGAAATCCCAAAGCCACAAATACTTGAACATGCACCTGTTCCCTTGGTGTGGAACCAATTAAGGTGGGAAGCCCCCAGTCTTTACTGTGTTGGTGCACCTTTCTTCTCATGCTGCATACAGGATGAGATGCTGCTGTTCTGAGAAGCTTCTCCACACAGCACCCTGAGCCTGCGCAGTGCAGTATCTCCCCACATTAATGCAGGAGCTCAGCAGCAGAGAAACAAGCAGACTCAGCTAATGTCAAGCTCTGAACTCTCTTCTTCCTTGGGGTCCTGATAAAATCCTCCCGCTCTGTCTGGCAAGGCTGTAACAGTTGAGGAGAGAGGATGCTGGGCAGCCTGAGTCCTGTCAGTTGCCTTCCAGGTTCCGCTGGGCTCTCAGAAGCCACCAGCCTAGTGACAGTTACTGCTGCACTGGTGGGACTGTGGTCAAACCAACGGTTCTCTGGCTCCTGTCCCTCCAGGCTGTCCACAGCCACCAAGTAGCCTGTGATGATTCAGGAAGCAAGACTGGGCACTACGCAAAGTGAATCTTCCCAGAGAAGCACGAATTACCCATCCTAAGGTAGTGTCTGGCCACCAGGCAGGAAGGAGGCAGTTATGTTGGCAGGAGGGCCAACAACAACAGGGTATCCTGTGGTACTTGGCAGGATTTAACTATATACCTGGTCTAAGAGCCAGTGTGGGGAGGTAGAAGGGTTTTAACGGGTTCTAAAATTGCTGTGCAATTGATAGTGATGGTAGAGACTTCTAGCTTAGCTATAGACACTGGAGTAAAGAAAGGGTGCCCTGGGGAAGAGGCTGAAGCTTGGATGTCCTTGGTGATGTTCAGCTTGGCACCCTGCTCTGATACATCTTGGTTTCCTGAGACAAGTCAGGAATTTCTACCCCAGCCCTGGGCATATTTCTTTATTACTTGTCTAGGTTGTCTTAGCTGTTGTGTCCTGGCACAGCTGGTTCCTCTACCCAGGCTCAGGGCATTCGTGCTCTGGACCTAAAGGTGAGGTGCCAGAGCTGTCTGTGCCCTGAGCCTGGAGCAGAGGGGGAATTGCAATCCTCCCTTATGTTTCTGGGGTGGGTAGAGGGCTGTCTGAGGTGGGGAAGGGAGGGATCTCCCCCCACCGGACAGGAGTGGTGGGCTGAAGGCATGCTGTGTTGTGATTGCTGTTTTGTCCTGCCTCTACAGGGAGATGTGGCTGATTTCTTAGTTCTCCTTTCTTCCTAATCTGGGAGGAAATCCCTGCAGGCTCCAGGGAGATGGAGCTGTGGGAGTGCCTTACTCCAGGGCTAGAGGGTAGGGGAAGCTGTAAGGCTGGGATGGGGGTGTGGAGGTTGGAAGCACTCTGGAGGTAAGCGTTGTGGGCATGATGAACAGGATTAATTTCAAGTGAAGTGAAATTACAGTTAGAAAATTGGAACAAATAATCCAGTTATTCTCAAGACCCAGTAATAAAACATTGAAATCCAGATTAATGTTATATCATCCCCATTAAATTTATCTCTTGAAAAATAGTTATTTCCAGCTTTAAATCCTAGCTCTTGCTGCAGCGTGTCCTCATGTTCATAGGACAGTGCTGTGCTCTTGTGTTTCTTGCAAGAACAAAAGGAATTGGCAACCTTGTTGTTTCCTAACACTGTAAAAAGCCCAGTACCATGAACATGTACAATACTGTAGTTGTTTGGGGAGTAAAGGAATTAAGTTCTTGCCTTGCTTGCAGGATGTGGGTAAAACTTGAGGGGAAGGGAAGGGTCATCTCTGTTTTGCTGTATACGGCAAGTCCACACAAAAAAGATGATGCGGAACAAAAAGAAGCAGGAGGGAATATGATCTGTGATTTTACTCCATGTCAGGATGTGAAAAATTTGAGAGTAGAGCTGGGTTTGAGAGCACTGGTCTTTCAAGTCCCAGAAAATAAGAAGTGGGCAAATCCACCTGTTCTTGGTCCAGTTAGCTGGAAGGGGAGGGGAAATTATAGTCCAAAGTAGTGCTTAGTAAATGCTATACGTGTTTATCCGATTTTTGTCGGTGCTTGAGACCTGCTTTCTGGGTTTGTCTTTTCTTCTTGCCCTTTCATTCTTGCACACCCACTTTGTGTGACACAGATGAAGAGAGGTGGTTGGCAGGCTGGTGACTGGAAGAAGAATGGCCCATGGACCTGTTAACCCATGCAACTTGTAGGATAAGGATGCTGAAGAAGAACTGCCATTAGGATAAAGTCTTAAGTGGCCCTGCTTTCATATACAGCACATTTATATTTGAGCTAATTGCTTATGTTCCTTTAATGGTTTCATGCTTTTATTTCTGTTGTTACAGGCTCTGTAATGCCTGTAGCGAGCCTTGAGTTTGGGTGTTAATAAGTGAAAATTGGGTCCCTCATTCTCCATGGAGAAATGCTCTTGGGCACTGTAGTAATTTCATGCCTGGAAGGAGTTGAATCTGCTGGATAATTTTTGTAACTAAACCCAATCAAATTAGCCTTGAGAAACTATAGTTCTTAATCAGAGTATTGAACTCTATGCTCCATTAGTTAGAAACATCACCAGGCTCCTTATACAAAAGGTGGACATTTAGTTTGCAAAGTAGGAAGGTGGTCTGATTTTGTTAATGCTCGGGGCAGCAGTGACCCCTAGGTTTAAGGTTGTTCATAATACTCTGAGCACTTAGGAGGGTCAGGCACAAAGTCACGTCAGGTCAGCTGCTTTTGCGAAATGAAGCAGCTAAGTGATATTTACCTTCCTTCTGTTCCCACCAAAAAATTTTTAAAGAGTAATAAAGGCCAGTTTGGATATTAGTAGAGATTTGGTTAATAATTCCAGTAAATGGGGTTCCAATAGTAATGGAAGTGAGGCGGAAGGTGAGAAATGCCAGCAGGCCCTGGTGTGTGTTTGTGGCTCATGGGACTGCACCCACAGCAAAATGCTGTTTTGGCTCAGGGAATGTTTGTTCTGGGGTTTTACTTCTATGAATCTTCTCTGCCACTTAAATACAGTCTAGTCATGAAACAGGGTGGGGAGGCCTTATGTTCTCCACTTATGAAGGATCCCACAGCCTGGAGACACAGGTGTATCCTTTAGGTCTGCCATGAATGGGATTCTGGATTTTCAAAGTCCCATTGTGGTTTCTTCCAGGTGAGCTGAGGCATGGCCACTGGCAAGATCCATTGGTCCATGGGGTCCTCCAAAGTGGCTGATGGATTCCAGAGCAAAATGGTAATACCTCGTAATCCAAAGCTAGTCAGTGAGGCAGAGGAGTCTGGAACTGTAAGTACCTCCTGTGGGCGAGGTAGGAGCTGTGTTAAGTCTGGAAACTCTCCCGCTGTCCTGCCTCTGCCTGCCCCTCCTGTTGTCTGGCAGCACTGTGAAGCGAGACACTACCTCCCCATCTCCTTGCTGCCATGCTTATGCTGGAGGCAGCTGTCATGGTGCAGTGGGGAATGGACCGTGTCCTGCTTTGGGGCAAGTCCAGAGTCTTGCCTGGATGTGCCACTGGAGCCAAGTTAAATGAATGTACTGGGCATTGCACTGGAACAGCTGAAGCACAAGCATGTGCTTCTTTCCATCCTCTTTGTGTGGGCAGTAGTATCTTCTCTCATGTAGGCATACTTGCCTGTGCTGCTCTGACTGTACCTGCCCTCCAGGCAGCTGGGCATGTGGTGGGCTGCTCAAACTCTGCCTGAAGACTTGGGACATGGCTTGTCCCAGCTAGAACAAGTTCCAAAACAGTTATTGTATCTCATATCCTGTGTGGAGCACAGATCCAGCCCTGCAAACAGCAATGGAGTTAGGGCAATTCTTCCTTCCTGTCTGCAAACATCCCCTTTGCTGCCTGGAGCTCACTTGACTGGAGATGACCGAGTGCTGAGGCTCTGTTGAGGAGATATCTCTGTGGAGGGGTCTGTGAGGCTAGAACAGAGAGAAAACAAGTGTTAATTAAAAAGAGATCGCTAAAACTTGGACCCACTCCTCTCCACCTCAGTCTTGGCACAAGGCTGCTTTTCTGCTTTCCTCTGGTTCACCCAGCAGTGGCATGTCCACATGCGTGTTGGTCATGAGCGTTGTGCAAGGATGGAGTTAGGGGATTTCTGATAACTCCTCCCCACTCTCTTCAAAGGTCACTGGCTCAATCCAGCAAAACTAAAGAGGAAACAAATGCCTGAAGAGCAGAAATCCTCAAACATGTCACATCAAATCATGAAGGAGAAGCTAATGGGACAGAGCCACTTGGTTAGAGCATGTGCGTTCTGCTCTATATCATTAATTTACTGATGTTAAATATTTCAGCAGGTAATTTATGGGACTTCTAGGATTATCCTAGTGGCGGTGATCACAAATTATTCATCAGTGGCACTTGAACAAGAAAAGCCTTTCTGAACAAAGGCATTTCTATAGCTCTTGTTGGTGTTTTGCATTTCAGCTGACTCCTTCTGCCTTCCTGAAGGAGATGTCTCTTACCACCGAGCAGAGGCTGGCCAGCACTCGGGAGATGAGGCGACCCCGGATTATCCAGCTTCTAGACATGAGTGAAACCTCCCATCAAAAGGTAGCCTTTTAGTGCCTTTTTCCTTGCTGTTTGATGTGACATTTGAAGAGAGTGCGTGCTTGTCACAGGCTTGCCTCCAGCTTATCTAAATACCTTGGTGACTAGGTCCTGTTGTCCTTTCAAACTGCTAGTGTGGTGGAGTTCCTTCTGCTGGGGGAAAGATAAAACATTATTCCCCAGGGAGATGTTGAAGTCCTGGTCTGTGCTAAGCCAATATAAATAACCTCTGCTGAAGTTGGTGGGGTTTCGTGGAGTTTAGCTACCATCACTAAAGCATGATGCTGGGGGAAGGCTGTGGCAGGACACAAGGGCACGAGCTTGCCATTTTCCACTCTCCTGCTGAAATAGCCACCTCTTGCTTTGGTGTAGTCACTGTCAAATGCTTGGGGTCATAGGACTCCCTCAACGGTGGAGCATTGGCCTTTGAAGGCTGAGGGCCTATGGTAGTTACTCAAGATTTAACAAAACCAATTGCATTAATGCTTTGGGTTGGAACAACATGTGGGACCCTTACTGGGTGTTAGATTTTGCAGGCTGCCAGATATACAGGGGACTCACCCTGGGCAGAGGGGAGTGGATATGCTTTATCTGGATCAAGGTTTACTTAAATGTGTGTTTAAAGCTGCTTTTCTTACAGGACTGCTCAGTATAACACACAGTCCAAATGGGTAAATTACTGAGGTAGGCTATTGAGCGGAAAACTGCCAGCAAGAGACCTGTAACAAATTGGTTAAGGATTGCCCTAGACAGCACAGGAGATTGGGAATGGATCAGACGAGTGCAGCTACTAGCTTCAGCGTGACTGTGACTTCTGTGGAGAAGCAGGAGACCTGCTTGTGTCTTTCGAGTGGGAACAGTGCAGCTGGAAGAGGGGAGGCAAAGCAGGGAGGATCTTCTCAAAGTAATGCCTCTGCTCTGTAAGCATTTGCTATTTGTGTGTATTTTCAGACATGCTTCTGCAGAGGTATTAAATAAAAGAGCAATAATAGAATATAATAAAGAATCAATTTAAAGCCCGTGGAAAAAGGAGATACCAAGTTCAGTCTTACTCAAGTTGCCCAGTAATTCTGAGAAAAGAGCTGAACCTTATCACAATTCCAGCATTCATCTCATTTGTCTTTTTCCTAGCTACTGTGTTACTTTCTTTTTGGCCTTACCTCCTCTGGTGCCATTATGTTCTTAGTGGTTTCTAGGGTCTATATCAAAAAAGATATTTGGGCATGTGTGAGACTTGGTCTCTCTGTCTCAGAGTAAAGATCATCCCAAAATTGTTTCCCATGGAGTCTCACATAAATTCTTGGGTTTCACTTGTTCTGTGAGCGCTCATGGCTCTTTCAGTAAGTGCTCTAGAGCTGTGTGACCACTTTAACATGGGGCTTTGCTGGAGGTAAGTGCTGCCTTGCATTTTGGAGAAGGAAACCTGGAGAAACACCCACCAAAAGAGCTTCTTAGCCTGGGCCTGCTCAGCGTGGTCAAGAAACTTTTGATCATCTAGGGACACAGGTGGGTGAGCTACTGTTTCCCTAGTGTGAGCTGGGCAGACATACTCACCAGGTGACTGTACTTCACTGGAGATCAATGTAGGATTCTCATTTATTAATTTTTCTACCGGCAGCTGAACCTCTTACTGCTCTGTCTTGCATCTCCAGTTCTCAGCAGTTGACCTGGAACAGAGCTTGTTTCAGCCTTTCCCATCAGAGGTGGTATTTCAGAGCTACGTCCCCTGCGAGGTCTACGAAGTGCCACTTATTCTAAGGAACAATGACAAGGTAAGTGCTGGGACATGGAGATTTAACACTGTGCTGGAAGAGGAGAGCAATGTAATTCATGTGGTATACAGCATCACAAGTTATCCACTGCAGCACAGCACATCTAAGAATAGAATTTCACCACCTTTATTTTGCAGGATGGTGGAAATCTTCCCATACTGGGGCTTCTCCCCCTGATTTTTGCTGTGTGTTGGTGGTATCTAACCCAAAGGAGCTTTTCTGGTTGGCATCCTAACCCTTGAAAGCCCTGGATTGATGGGAATATGAGGGCTGTACAGTTCTTATCTGCTCTCATGCTTTACCTTGAGAGTATGTACCACATCTCACTGGCTGCTTGGTTAGTCTTGGTTTCTGGCAGGGCATCTCTGCCTCTCACAGCCTCTTTAGCTGCCTCTGTGCAGCTCCCTGTCAAAGCACAGGGGATGAATCTTCTCTGCTTTATCCTGGAATAAGTTATGTTTAGTGGCATTAGCACTCCAGGAAAGGTGTTTTGAAGCAGCAGTGGAAACAGACTGATTTAGCAGAAGTAGTGGGAGGCCTTTAGGTGTACTTTAGGCTCCTGCTAAGCTTAATTCAGTTCTGCTCAAGTTTTTCTAAGACAAAGTGGGTCTCTACTTTCCCTTTGGAGAACCACAGCACATCCAGAGTAATGTGCTCTTGAAGGTCTCCACCTTTACTTGAAAATATTGTGATCATTTTGAGATTTCCCAAGAAAGTTGAGAAGGGAAAAGTTGAAAAATGTCAGCAATTTTGTTCCACTGTAAAGAGGAAAATTGAGACCTTTTGAATTTCAGCTGGGGAAACATTTGCTCGAATGAGGCATGTGCCAAGAGCAAGCTGGTGGGAAAAGACAGGAAGGAGCTGAGATAAAGTGCTCCGGGAGAGTACATTGTACACGCAAGTGTTTCTCTTGATGCGTAACAGTAAGTGTACTGGAAGCAGAGAAAGGTCAGAAAAAGAAAGGTGTAATTAAAGATACTGTTCTGTAATGAAGAGTAAGATGGATACATGAGCAAGGCAGGATGGGAAGATGGAAGTGTACACAAGAGCAGATGAAATAACCCTCCTCTCCAAATCTACCTGTTTGAGGAAACAAATAAGTGGACAAAAAAAGGCTGTTGGCATATTGCAGGTGGAGGAACAGGAAAAGAAGTGAAAGTATATTCTGAGATAAGTTTTGACAGGGACATGGTTGAAAATGGATGACCCTTTGGCAAGGAAGGATGCAGGTGTGGTCCCTCAGTTATTCCTGGAGAGTACTGTGCCATTCCTGTTCTGGCATTTACCTTAGGAATATTGGAAAGATGCAGCATGGATGCCCATGCCCAAGGGCTACCATTTGCGTGGTCCACACTGATTCTGGGCACTCTTTGCAGAGGTATCCTCTTTCCTGATTAAAATGTGCCTCAGTTTCTCTTTTCCTATGGCTCTGCTTCATTCCCACATTCCCACTAAATCTTTTGGCTTCAGCTGCTCCATTATCCATGCAGCACTTCAAAATATTTGTCTTTGCCAAGTACCAGCCAACAGGCAAACAGTTAATTTGCTCTATTCATGCGTCCTCAAGTGGAAAAGAACATCTGCATCAACATTTCTGCCATTCCCAGTAAAAAATAATAAACTTGTACAGCTGCATCTTGGGATTTGTATGCCCTGTAAAGGAGAGGCAATGTACGAACTGTTGATTTTTTCCAAAATGAATTAGTTTTGAAGCCAGCAAGACCTCAACCATTGGACAGCACTTGTGTGAAAGTAAGATCAGCTCTAAGGAAAATCCTTGGCATATTTAAGTACACAAAGATAGAGATGATAATCCCAAGAGAGGTTATTATACTCTAATTTTGTTGGCTTTTGGTAATGTCCTGGAGAAAAGCAACATTGTGCTCTGTCTAAAAGTTTTCTCACCAGTTTCCAAGCTTCCTCTGAATCATACTGACTTACACTGCATGGTAGCCTGAGGTTGACTGCTCCATAAAAATCCAGCTAACAGCAAAGTATATTCCAAATACAGGCTCTGTAAATGATTCAAATATGTAAGTGCTTTGCTATATACTTACTGCTCTTACCTGTGTGTTGTAAAATTGGTTTTCTGTCTTCAGGCTGCTCCTCACCAGCCCTAGAGATGGTCTGGGTGGCTTTTGCTGAAGGTCTTAGCCATGTGTACTCATCTCCCAAGGGACTTGGTGACCAAAACATTTGTCTGCAGTGTGGAGCTGGCTCCTGGAACTTGCTGCCTCAGGGCATTGCTGGGAGCAAAGGACATTTGGAGAGTTCAGGACTGCCTTGGCCATGGGTTATCAGGCTCGGGTGGGTGGTGCGGAATGAACCTCCATTTTTCCCAAGCCTCATGTGGGTTTGTTGTTTATCAATGAAGCTGCCTATCGGTCAAAATTGCCTGTTTTAGACTTTCTGAGATGAGATTTGCTGCTCAGGGGTTGATATCTGTGTGCTAGAAAATGCCTGTTTGCTGTCTCTGTGCTTGTGGTATCCCAGAGGGTAGAAACTTGCAGCAGGGTGCCTGCAGGGACTCCTGGGTGTGGGGAGGAATACCCAGAGATCTGACTTGTCTGCACTGGCAGCCTGGCTACAATCACCAGGCAGCAAGAGCCTCCAGGTAGCTGAGATTGGTTTTTAATAATGAAACCACACTGTGAGTCAGTGCTGGTCATGTATCTCAAGGCAGAAAAATGCCTTCAAAGCCCATAATTGATAGGCACAGCCTGGGGGGTCATCTGGCTTTCCATCATTTTGGCAAGTTGACTGCTCTCATCTTCTGCATCAGCCTTTCCTTGTAGGGTACTGTGTTTCTCTCTTGCTTCTTTACAGCCTCCTTTAAATTCTCTTAGCCATCTCATTGTTTCTAGGGTTGTCTCTTTGTCTTCTGATGTTCCTCCTTTTTGTTCTTCAGGTTTTCTTTTATTCCCAGTAAGGCCACTATGTCTGTGGTCTCCTTGTCTTGCTGGTCTGTATGACTGTAGCACCACAGCATGACTGCCCCACTCAAACCCAGTATGTTAGAAGTTAATTTCTTCCTTGCTCCAGTATAACAAATATTGGTTTGCCTTCAGGTAACACGTTCTCCCTCTAGAGGCATTACCGCACAGATGTGTGCTGGCAGAAGCAAGCAGATTCTCTGGGCTTGTTGAAGATGGGGATGACTTGATTCAGGCAGTGTATCTGCATACTGTCTGGTGATGTCTTCACAGCAGGGCATTGCCCCTACTGCCTCTGGCCTAGAGCTATTTTGCCCAGGCAGAATGGATTCAAGTCCATCCTTGTGTATTATGGGCATGTACCTCAAGAGCTAAAAGTGCTTTGGAAAGGTGGTTAAGGAAGGATGTCACCAGGGCATGGCCAGGTCTTTTCTCATCATGTTTCCATATGAGTGGCAAAATCGTAGCTTTGTCTTTCTTACAGGTTCCTCGGCTGGTGAAAGTTGTCTTGGAGAGCTCACCTTATTTCAAGCTGATCAGCCCCAATGATATGTGCCGTAAGGTAGCACCTGGCATGCCTTCAACTTTCCGCATCCTTTTCACCCCTGAAGAGAACAAGGTGAGACTGGAGGTCCTGGGAGGTTGGTGCCTTCAGTGGAAGCTGAACCTGCAGGGATGGATTCAGAACAGGGCATCTGGGGTGGGTTTTGAGGAACTGTTCTGGTTTCAGTGGGGTTGCACTGGATCTAGAACTGGGGGAAACTCTTTCCCCGTGGTGAAGATTACGCTCTTGTAGACTGGAGGCTCTTGCATGTTTCAGACTTTTTTTTTTTATCCTTCAGTGCTGGAACATTTAATGTAATGTCTGTTGGCTTCAGGGATGAGAGAGTCTACTGTCTGTGGTGGGGTGGCCTCTCAAGGTGTTGGGTTTTGGTATCTGTCCATTGCTGCATAATTATGGGTTTGCTCCACTAATTATAAATACAAAAGTCTGTTTAAAAGCAACCTGTTGCAACCTGTAGGACCCAAAGCAAGCCTGGTCAGAGTGACAACCACTACCTTTGAAAATTGGAGTCACCTTAATGTATATCATGTTGGACACAGTAGTGAGGCAGTGGAACGTTGTGACTAAAGTTGTCGCTTTTTTTGCAGGCTGGTTAGAGCCCACACCCTGCTGTGAGGTCTGCTGCAGGCTGTGGTCAGGCAGTCTGCAGCTTGTCACATCTTGGCATTGCACGGTGCTGTTAGCTGCTGCTGCTGCAGGGACTGATGGGCTGTGCTTTCCTTCCCTGCACTTTTTTGAGCGTTTGCGAGGGAAGATGCACATGGAACAGTAGGAAAATGGCAAGGAGGGGTGTTGATAAGATGTTTAGCCATCTCTCTACTAAATGGTAGGGGTTTAATTATTATGGAAAATACTAGTGGAACAAATAGATCCAGAGAGCTTTTCTCTTCCCATCTGGCAGCCACTTCCCTGCCTCACCCTGGACTGGAGCAAAGATGATGCTTTTTTCATACTCTCTGTTTTCAAGCCTTGCAGCTGTGCTGCCCCTGAGGATTCTTGCCTGCCTGCGATCCAGCTGTGAGTCTAGGGAGAGGGAGTGCTGTGCATGTGGCAGGGAGCCAGCCCGGTGCAGACACACTGAGCTCTAGATGTCCTTAACTCAGCAGGAGGTTGATGTGCTGCAGATATCTTTGACAAGTCTGCCTGAAAGAGCATGTATAGGAATAAACGGGCAGGTACAATCTGCAGGCAGACACGTTACCCCAGAGCCTGTGGTGTGTCTTCATGCATGTTACTGGCACCTATTCCATGCCAAACATGAAATGCTTTTGCTTGGAGGTTTGAACATCAGTGCTGTGGCCCTGGCAAGTCTGATTCTCAGTGCTGTGATGTGATGGGTCAATGCTGTTATCTGGAGGCTTGTTAATGCAGAAGGATTTAGTACAGGGCATGGAAGGGAGGAAGCATTGCAAGGAAACAAAGACAGGCAGGATGACTCTTTTCACCAGCATCCTGCTACCTCTTAGCACTGTTTTTTGCATTGCTTTGTTGGAGAGGCATGGTTAGGAGATAGCTCTGAGCCAGCTGATATTTCTGCACCAGGCCAGAGGTACAAGATCTTTTTGGGCACAGCTGTTTTCTTGTCTTCCATTTGTTGCTTAGATTTAGTTTTAACACTTTGTCCTATCCTCAAACATCATGGATATAGAAAACTAAAGAGGAAATGCCCTGTGATCACTAGCTCCCAATTCTTGTGAAATAATCTGTTCCTTTGGACGGACTGAGAAATTATTTAACATCATTAATATTTAGGGTGAAAATTATGTTGGCCTAGGGCAGTTCTCCAAACTACCCAAGTGACACAAGAGCTTAATCTCACTGAGGTAGGCTTTGCAAAGTACACTGGTGCCTTTAAAATGTGATTTATTAGTATTAATTTGTGTTTATTTCGGGGGTGGAAGAGGTAATTTGGTGCCCATGAAGGGCAAAGTGCTGCTCTTCCAGTTTAGAGAGGCAGCAGAGCAACATGTGAACATCACCACAAATAGAAGTAGGGTGAGAGAACCCCGGAGAGCACTGATGTCCAATACTTTGTGCCTCGTCTTGCCCTTGAACTAGTGAGTGTACAGAGTAGGGAGCTCTGCCAGTGAGAGGTTCTCTGCACAGCTTCAGTGACACTCCGTCAGTTTCTGCTGAACTGGGTTTTGTGTTCCTTGCAAGGGATTGTGCAGGGCATCGGGGGAGGGATGCATGCTGCTCAGCGAGGAGCACGTGGTGATTAATACAGCAGAATCAGAATTTTGTACAAATTGAACATTTTGTCTCATACTTGATGGAGTGCAAGTCAGTGAAGTACCAGAGTGCTGTAGCTTAGCTAGAAGTGCATCAATAGCACGGTCAGGAAGTGTACAGCACCTTGAAAACCCCTTAGCAAAGAGGCAGGCTTTGGGAAGTGGTTCTGTAAAGCCACCTGTGTTGGGCTTGCAGTTGCTTGCATGCAGAATATCTGTGTTTTAGTTGTGGAAGGCTTATGAGTGCTACCTTTGAAGAACGTCTACATGCTCCAGGATCCCCAGGGATTGTGGATAACCCAGTGAACTGGGAGTGCAGGTACAAACCCCTTGTCAGGGTTGGAGAGTCCTCCTGTTGTGGAGTTTGTATAATTCTCTTGCTTTGATTCTGTTCTTCCCCGGAGTAAGTCTGACTTTGGCAAAGTCACTCCTGGTTGACAGAGCACAGAGCTGAGTTGCGGCTCAGCCCTAAAGAAAAGGACCATGTGAGTTGTTAGTGGCTGAAATGCCACGCAGCCCTTCCTTGAAAAATGAGCAGTTTCCTATTGTCTCGCAGTCATTTGGGAATGTGCCACATGATTGGCCTGTTGCAAAGTAAATAAACAGCTGACATGTCTCTTTGTTTATTGGCACTTGCTTTATAAATAGTAAATGCTAATTTTTCTGCTGGGCAACATTTCCAATTAGTTACTCTTGCTGCTTCTGATTTACACATTTCTGGTTTATGGCTCTGGTTGTACAGTGTGGGTGTTCTCGTGCCCCCCTGTGTTACCAGGTGTCCTTTGCGTTGTGGTCTGGCAGTCTTTGCCTAATTGGAAACTATTGTGGAACTGACTGGCAAATAAACAACAGGCAGGAATATGTACATTTGTGTGTCCTTCAGGCTTATTAATAGATTATCTTAAAGGAAGAAGGAAGCAAGATGCATATAAAAACATAGTGCAGCTTATTCTGTTCTGTCCTCTTGCTCTTTTCACTGTAGCAATCCAATATTTTCAGGCAATACAAGTTCAGTCTGTAAGGCTTGCAAAATTCATTACTGATGCTCAGTGGAGGCTGAATTAGTGCTCATTGATTAATATGAAATATGACAGGACGATGAGTTATTGCATTACTGAAATTAACTCCTTTAAAATTCAGTCTGGTCCTGTTAGATGTTTTTTAGCACACAGAAGCTATTTCAAGTATACTTTTAAGATGACTCTTGAGGGGGAGGAAAGGGACAGAAGATCAAGGCAAATGGCCCTGTGCAAGATAAACCTGGAGCAAGGTGACTTATTTCAAAGCCTCCTGTGAACTGGTAGCTGAGGGAGGCAGGAGAAGGGGTGCCCCTTCTCATGTGAAGCATCGTCAGCCTCCAGTCTCTCCTCTCTTTTAATGGACATTATTTTCCAGCCTTTATGATATGGTTTCAGCAGGGAGCTTTCCTTGCTTGATTTACTATGTTACTTCGCGCTACAAGGATCTTTTCTTTTCAAGTCGTCTGCTGCAAAGAATTCAGTGAAGAATTTAGGATTGATTATGCAGCAAAACTAACATCCAAGTTTGGCATACTAGGCAGTTAAGGTTGGTATCACTGTGATTAATTATCACAGTAATTAATGTTAGCCCAAGTTTGCAAAGAGCCTGAAATAACATCTGAGACAAGCAGTTGCTTTAGTTTCAGTGGGTGCTAATTCAAATGCCAGTGGTGATACTTTGTAGGCCAGAGCTTGTAACTTACTGCTTATCAAAGGGGAATAAGAGAAGAGGAACCGTCATATCATCATCTGTATTTTCCTTGAAATAGAGAGAGGGGTTGTATGAAGGATGAAGTCGTATTTTCATGAAAATCTATAGCCCGAAGCTGTGTCTAAACACAACAATCTTTAGAAGTGATGCAACCCCTCTCTCACCCAGGAATGTTTATTTAAAGACCTGGTTTTAAACAGTCTGCTAAGGGTTTGCAGTTGCAAAGTAAAAGAAGGTTTTTTTAATTGGTTTCAGCTGTACCCCTAGGTTGTAAGCAAGTGCATAGCAGAGTTAGTGTCCTGGTAACACAGGACAGCGCTGCAGTGGAGAATTCGCAAACTTTTTCTCCCAAGAGAGGGCAATTCAGCTTTCAAAAGCTTAAGGGACCATGGGTTCACAGCAGCATGAACAGCCAGCTTCAGCCTAGCACCCCTCTTTCCTTGGGCTTCCACCCTATTTGGCCTGACACTGCATTCAACTTGGTGCAAGGTCCCACTGTGGTGTGGTCGTAGAGCATGGCTGAAGGATCGGCACACCCTGAAGCGCTTTAAGTCAAGCCTTGTACAGGATGCAACGTCTCAGGGCATCCCTGGAGAAGGGGCTCAGCACACAACGTGCATGTGCATGAATGGTGAGAGGCAGCTTTCTCTCTCAAGGTCATGGTTGTCTCTGTGAGGCCAAAAATCCTTGTTGCTTTAGCCTTGCCTTC
This sequence comes from Pandion haliaetus, assembly GCA_013401275.1. Classification (NCBI taxonomy): domain Eukaryota; kingdom Metazoa; phylum Chordata; class Aves; order Accipitriformes; family Pandionidae; genus Pandion; species Pandion haliaetus. The sequence goes on from VYZV01032496.1 coordinate 45,184, forward strand.
ACATACCTGGAGAAGTTCCTTTCCCTGTACACTGCTGTGCGGGTGGTCTCAGTCCCCTCACTGGCAACGGAGCTGGGAAGGCTGCCTGTGCTTTCTTTTGTGGGGGGTATGTATTCCTTGGGCTCCTATTTACATTGCTGTTGATCCACTCACTCTTTAGCAATGACAATGACTTGAAAATTATTTCCTTTTACTTCCCTCAAATACCTCCAATTGTTGAACTTTCTTTTTTCTTTATCCCCTGCTTATCTGAACTCCTTGCATCCTCCTCTGTCTACCTAGCATCTGGAAGGGAGAGATAAGTAAATATGGCATGCCAAGACTTAATAAGGCACACAGCTTTCAACTGGATTTACAATGCCTTTGTTACAGTAGTGTGGCCAAATTAACAAAAATAAGTAAATAGCATTCTTCATTTGCTAATGCAGTTTCTGAGGATCTAAACAGCCCAGGATGTGAAGTACCCAGATAATAGGTGCTTTAAATTCACATGAGCTGCCCATAGCTTTTATTTTAGAGGGCTTATGCTGCAGGATTGAGTACAAAATTGCTAATTCAGAAAGGCTTGCTGAAGATGAAACGCTGTCCTGAAATGTGATATTCAATTCTGTAGGTCATTTGCTGCAGTTCCCTTCCTGGTATTTTACCTTCCAAATATGAGAAGCAAAAGCCCTTCTGCAATTTCCAGTGTGAATATTTGAGATGTCTAGAAAAAAGATCCTTTATTCTTTTTATACCTTGGATGTGACAGCATCTGTTGCAGCAACCTTAAACCCCAGCTGAGCAGGTGGTCAGTAGGCACTGGGCGTTAGCTGTTGTGTTGAAGCAATAGCTATGTGTCTGTACCTTGTTTGGCTGCCTTAGGTCCCTTCCAGGCTTGGCGAGGGATGAGTATGGGAGAGCAGGAAATCCCAAGCGCAGAGGAATCTGAATCTGTTCCGGTTAAGGGAGTTTGTTGCTGTGTGCAATTCCTAAATCAAATTGTCTGCTTGCCGCTTCAACAATTATAAAAATATCAAACGAGTTAAAAGCACCGAGGAAAAACAGATCAGGACAGCGAGTGAGTGATAAGAAGCAGAGCTTTTATCAACTTGTCAATAAGAGAGCTGCTGGAGGTAATGGTTCCTGGCCCTACTGCAATAGTTTTGCCACTGGTTTCAGCAGGGGCAAGGCAATACTTCCAGCACAGCGATGCCACACTGTACATCTGGAGATTGATCTGCTCATCCCTACAGTAAAATGATTTTGGTGATTTGATTTGCCTTCCTACTGCTAAATGCCAGACAGCTGGGGGGTACTGTCTGGCTCTTCTCAATAAGCCAATGACTGGGAATAGCACAGTTGAATTGCTCGGGTAGGGATGTCTGAGTGTCTCCCATTTGCAGCCTGTGATACCACCTGCCTCAGGTAGGCATGCTAACAAGGCACCAACTCACTTATTCTAGAGACCTTGCAAGAGAAAGATGGGATTTATGCATCAACCATGCAGCAGAGAGGAAGCAAAGCTATTTCCTGCATCCCCTGAGGCTAGGATGAGATGTAAAGGGAAATTGAGATTAGACACAGGAAGAATTCTATTTAAGTCTAGGGTAGACCTGGAAGAGGCTGCTGAGGGCAGGGATGGAATTGCTAGTGCTTTTAAGTACTTGTCAAACATCTCTCAAGAGCAGTTTGGGTATAGAACTGAGCCAGTTCTGGGCTGGGGAGATGGATCAGATAACCTTTTAAGGGTGTGTGTCCCCAGTCTTGTCCCTATGATGCTATGGGAAGGGGTGGGAAGTACACAGGTACCCTATGCTCACCTGACATTAAAAAAATTATTGTGTCCGGCTTGCTAAGTATTTCACCAAAGACTGCCTGTTGATCGTGCATATGGCAAAGTCCTTTTGAAAATGTACCTGAGCATCCCCTGCCAAGCTTCAAGGTCGCTGCATTGCTGGGATTGGAGTTAGCACTGTGGCACAAATGGGTTCTTAGTTGTGCCTTTAATAGTCTGCAGTGGTGATTGAAGCAGGGTCTTGTTACTGCTGTAATCCCTTACATGAAATTACTCTATTTTGGTGCCTCAGAATCAAAGTATCAGATAATGCTGTCTGGTTCTGCCAGTTTGCTGCAAAAGCAGGTGAATCAATGGGGTTGTTTCTTCTTTGTGAGTTAACAGCCCTGTTCAAGTCGTGCTACTGGAATGGAAGGTCATTAAGGTAAAAAGTGCTATTACATTATTGAATGCTACTGTCAGAGTCATAGAAAACAGCAGTTTTTCTTCTGCCATGGTGATGGTACTAAGTGCAGTGTGCTGAGGTTGTTTCTTTCCTTGCAGGATTACTTCCACCAGCTTACCTGCATCACAGAAAGGGAAAAGTTTATTGTGCCAATCCGAGCTATAGGTGCCCGAGCTATCCTGGACTTCCCTGACCAGCTGAACTTCTCCATCTGTCCAGTCAAGTACAGCACCCAGAAAACTCTGCTGGTTCGCAACATCGGTAATCGGGAGGCCTGCTACCGCATCAGCACTCAGAGGTAAAGGACAACATCTTTTTTGTGCAAAACACTGTTGCGTGATAATATAGTTGGTAAACAGTAACAAAAAGGAACCAGAGCGTCTGAGCTGCTGTATTGCAGCCATAGGTGGAAATGGGCAGGACGTGGGTTTTGCAGTTGCTTGCAGTGTTTTAAGCATGATACAACCTTTGATAAATTTCTGCAAGCTGTAGCAAAGTTTTATACTGCAGTAGTGTCTCCAACACAGCATCTTGCAAGACTGATTCTGTTAGACTGAAAAAGCAAATGAAGGAAGGCAACTTGACTGCCCTTGGGCTGTTTAAGATACTGCGTGGCAGATGACAGCTCTAGGAGCTCAGTTCATGTAGACCAAATGCAGTGTTAGGAAATGGCCAGCTATGAGCTGGTAAAAGAGATATTTAAGAATTCATCAGCAGCTATGTCTGTATTAGCAAGTGCAATTGGAGATCGTAGATCGAAGCAATTGGTATTGAGGCCCTGACATTAACATCGTGTGGTCCAGGAACTTTGTTTTCCAGTAGGTTTGGTCTGATCCCTAGAACCAAGTATTCTTAAATAGAATGAGGTGTTAAGTGGAGATGAGCAGGCACTGGCTTCAAGACTGCACTCAAACCAGCCTCAAACCAGAGTAGTAATGAGGGCACAGGCAAAAGATGTAGCAAATATCTGGTGCATGGGTTGGAGGCCTTTTCTTTTAGAACTTTATTTCTTCCATATTTCCTGGAGAGTGCTAGAATATGTTAGTAGCTACCTTGCAACCTTCTGATCATAAATACCTTCTGAAATGGTTACATATCACTATCAGCCAAATACACTGGGGCCACAAGTGCATGGTATTCCAGTGGTCTCCTACTCAAATGCCTGACGTGAACCATGTTGTGGGCAGCCTGTAGTGTTCCTATGGGTCTCAGAAGACAGTCACTGGTTTTCCATTTTCCAGTTTGCTGATGGAAAGGGTAACACATTTTTGACACTGTATCTGCAAGGAAACCTGTTCAGTTGGCTGGTAGTTGAGAGTTGCTTGGTCCCAGAGGTCTTGTTCTAGGAGCTGAGGTCAAGAATGCAGTGAAGACCTGCTTGTCTGACTTAGTGTGCCCGAGTTGCTTCAATTTCTTCCCCAGGAAAACAGGGCTCAAAAGAAGACTTTTTACTTTTCTCTTGTGATACATGAGGGTCCAAGAGGAGCTTCCACAAAAGCCTGGCAAAGCTATTTAAGCAGGCTGCTGCTTTTCACTGTGGAAAGACATAGTCAGGAATTTGTAAATCACTGTACAGTTTTCCCCCAGCATCTCCAGGTCTAGTTGTCACCACCAAAATAAATACCCAGTAAAGTCTAGCATCTTTTTGTAATGTACTTGCCAACTATTCTGTTGAGTGATACATTGTACGTTGAATCCTGCTTGATATGGATTTTAATTTTCTGAACTTCAGCAAGTAAATATTTCAGTCCCGATTTGCAATGAAGAAATGAGAAGCATTACAAAAGTTTTAGTTCAGACTACACAAAGTAGAATTCTGAATAACCGGATTGCATGTGTACAGAGATCAAAGGTGGATATGATTTCGCTTGTCAGCTGAGGGCATCTGTCATGTCTTCCATTTCATTATGAACTTTTGAAAGCCAGTTTGAAATTTCAAGCAGATGATTTAAATCTTTGAATATAAGCAGCATTTTATTCTAATTAAGTCGCCCCCACTTTCATTCAGATTTCTCTTTAAATACTCTGAAGTTCCTGTGTTTCTGCTCTCTTTTTTTTTTTTTTTTTTTTAAGTGTTAAGCAAAATCTCATA
>VYZV01032496.1:50037-182401 GCA_013401275.1 Pandion haliaetus
GACGATGTGTGGCGAGCTGACTCAACCCCCATCCCCGATTCCCCTGCGCCGCTGGGGGGAGGAGGTAGACAGCATCGGTAGTGAACTGAGCCGGGAAGGCGGGAGGGGTGGGGGGAGGTTGTTCTGATGTTTGGTTTCCCTTCCTAATACCCTTGTGTTTTGTTTTTGATTTGATTTGTAGTAAATTAAATGGATTTTGTTTCTTCCCCAAGTTGAGCCTGTCTTTTGCCCGTGACCATAAGTGGGGAGTGATCCCTCCCAGTCCTTGTCTCGACCCAGGAGCCTGCCTTTGTATTTTCTCCTCATCCCAACGTGGCCAGGCGCGGGGGTGGGGGGTGAGTGAGCGGCTTCGTGGTGCTTTGTTACCGGCTGGGCTGAAACCGAAACCACGACAGGAGCTTTCTTAAAGGTTGAGTTCCTCTAACGCCTGTCTATCTACCATCTGCCTATACGTATAGGCAGAGATGTATAGGAAATATGAGAAACTTGGGGAATATGTGAAATGGAATTGGGCTGATTTAGAAGATAAAATCATAGAATAACTGTGGCTGGAAGGGACCTCTGGAGATCGTCCAAGCAAACACACTGCTCAAAGCAAGACCAGTGTCAAAGTTTGATCGCGTTTGCAAGTAATACAACAAGTAAGTAAGATCAGCCTTCATCTTTCCTTCTCAAGACTGTACAAACCCATTTATCTCAGCGTCTCCCTGTATGTCCTGTGCTCCAGCCCCTGAGGTCCTCTTCTGTAGAAATGCTTTCTATCCCATCTGTGCCCAGCCTGTACTAAGGGTTATCCCATCCCAAATACAGGATTTTGCATTTTCCCTCCCCGAACTACGTGAAGTTCACGTCAGCCTATTTCTCCAGCCTGTTGTGGTCCCTCTGAATAGCAGCCCAGCCCTGCCGTGACTACTCTTCCCAATTTGGTATCCTCCACCAAATTTTGAGTGTTTCCTCCTGTTGACCAGGTCAAGATGTCCCCTTGCAGCCCAAGACCAGAACAACCTTGTTCTCCTTATGTGATGAAGCCACGGTGTGCCAGGAGTGGTTATTCCAGCCAGTGCTGGGGACCATACCTTGTCACATATCATCACTGCATTGCACACACTCTTATCTTGCTGACTGAGTGCCTCTGGACCCTCTACTGTATCTGCGAACTTTCACGTTAATGACTGAGACTCGGTAGCAGCGATCAATGGTTGGTTCCTTGCTTGTTGTGCTATGAGAAGTTGCTCAGCTACCTACCACTGAGCTCCCAGGTTCTAGCAACTCCAGCAGAAAAGAATTGGCCTTCCAGCTGGCATGACAAGTTGGCCTGAGAATCAGACCAATACACTGTTCCACAGGCTAGTAGATCATTAGCCAGCTCTTGTCTTTTGAACAAATACATTTACAGAAGCTTTCACAAGAGAGGCCATTTTCCTACTAATGTTAAGGGATTAATTTCCCTGTTATAGAGGCTCTAATCAGGGCTGCATCATTATTAATATCAGAGGTAGTGAAGATTTAGTTTAATGTCACTCATTCTTTTGAATGACTTCCATAGTAACTTGATGATTAATTATTATCAAAGAACACTTACAACTGTGCTTTGGAAATGAATGAGTTGTGCTTCCTGTCTTGGACAGCTTACAGCGTAAATATGAGATGCTGTATTCAAGAGTTAGGGCATAGGTGGTAGGGGAAAGGAGTGCCAGCCTTACAGACTTCAATTCAGGACTGCTTTAGTCTCTTCTTTAGTGGAGAATTTAAGCAGCTTAAGTAGAATGTGTGCTTAACTTGTGCTGAGTAAGGATGTGGTGTTGTGTTAAAGCCAATCTTAATATCACATAATGGCTTTGTGTGTTGATACGTACAAGCACACACACATGCGTGTGTGAGAGGGAGGAGGATTAGTGGAGTAGAAGGGAATGAGCAATCTGTTTAAGTTTACAGATCCATCAGCTGACCTTTATGTTCTTTATTCTCTATCTGCACAATTCAAACTTTTATCTTAGTTGCTGCAATTTTGCCCTCTGGCCTGAGCAAATTCAGGCTTGTGCCTATTTAAATGCAAGCCAGCTGCAGATGCCACCATTTCCTAGTCCGATGCACTGCTCATATCACTTCTCTGCCTCCTTTCTCTGGATTCCCTTCTCTATGGCATCAAGCGAACTTACTGCTTTCACCTTCAGTCCATTTTTCAGCCCATCTCTAATCCTAACCCTTCCTCTTGTTTAATACTGAGAGCTCAGCTCTTGCATCTAGTCACTTCATGATGATGTTCCCTGCCTACTACTCATTTATCTAAGGACTTTAATGTTTTTTGTTGCACATTTCACTCCAGCAAAGAGCTCTTAAATGAATCCCTGGGGCCAATTCAGCATCCTTCTGCTGTTCGCCGTTCAGAGCTCTACTTTGCCATGGTATCTACCACAATACATGGCCACATTTTGACCACTTTTTCATAAAGGAATAAAACCACCAAAGCACTCCCCATTATGCAGTCTGGCTTCGTGCCTGTCCTCCCTCTGTGTGTCCATACCCAGCTCTTAACTGTATTGCTTGGTAATAAAAAATAATAATAGTTTAAATATAGAAAGTCTCTTCCTGTCATTCTCATTGTTAAGGCGGGATAATGAAGTTTCTTCTCTGTGACGTTCATGGAGATAAATGTCATTCCAGTACATTTGAGTTGAAAATGGTGTCTGGGAGCAGACCTTGGTGCAGCACTGCCTTTTCCTGACGTTATAGACATTGTGCAATGCTATGGGGCTAGACAGGATCAGTCTGAGATAAGATCCATTTAGGAATGTCCCCACCAAGCTCTGAAAGCTCAGGAAATTATCCTGCAAGGCACAGTGCTTGGAGCCCCCTTGCATCCCTCTCTATAGTACCCATATACTACATGGAAGTGTGGGATTGGAGAGTTACCACAGCATGTAGAAAGATCAAGGATATGAAGATAGAGCCTAGGTGCAGTGAAAGAGGGAAAGAGAGAGCTTGTGAGATGCTGACTCTACACTGGATTTTTCAGGACAGAGATGGAGTCTTAGATGCTTTGACCTAACAGACTGGGTTTACTGGAATAGTTACACTGCTTGACTTTGGCTGTTATACTGTTACTAAAAAGTAATATATGCTAAGATTAAACGATCTTTGGGTTTTTTCCTGCAATAGGTCTTAGTGGACAGACTAGGCACTTCAATCGTCAGGAAGACAGTAATTATACTGTCTTCCTTTGCGTTAGAGGTAGCTTTTAATGAAATAGATTCTTCCAAACTCAAATGATTTTATAATGCAAATTAGAGCACCAGTAGACGAAAGAAAGTTTGGTTGTAGAATGCAAACATACCAAGGGACTTGAAGTATATTGCAGCCTCCTTGCACACTGCATTTACCAAATAAACATATGGTTGCAGGAGAAGAGGTGGCATGGTGGTTTGAGACCCTGAGTCATAGAATTGTCAGCTTAGTTCACCTGTCAGTTGTGTTTTTTAATTATGTGAGGAGTATTTGGCCCTTGGTGTCCTCATGGGACATAATTTCTGCCCAGCTCTGTCGCGATGGGGAGCTGATGCCTGGTGAAAGTAAGCAAGAAGTAAATGCCAAAATATATCATTATGAAATTGCTTACAAATCTAGTGTTGCTCTCTTTCTGAAGGGCAATAGCAGGCAAGATCTCAGCAGGTACTCATGGGAAGGTCTCTCCTAAATTGGTGTGGCTAGACAAGTTTATACAAGCTGGGGATTGCAAGGTACCATTGGGAGATCTGGGCCTGTGCAAGTTTAGATGATGCACAACAAAGCAAACATACAAATGGATGTAGTTAAAAAGCATGTCAGATGAAAACAAGCTATTAAAAAACCCCCTCCAAACCTTATCTTTTCTGTCTTTCAGGAGCAGTAGTGATTCATCAACAGGGTAGATCTAACAGGATGAGAATTATCTTAAAGAACAGCTCACAATTAATGGATAAAAGGCCAAAGTTTAGCCTGCCAGCTTCATCGCTTGGCAGTGGTTTTCATTTGGCTATTACAATATGTCAGGGATGTCTCCTTAGCATCTCTTCTTATCTGTAAGCTGCAGGGAACATCTTAGTGATGTTGACTAAAATTCAGGGGAGTTAAGTTTAACCATGGAGCTTGCATCTTTAGGTCTTGGAGAACCAGGTCTGTTTGAGGGATAATGAGCTCTTGCTACAGCAGTTACAGAGTTGTCTTGTGGGTACAGCACGGGGTGGGAGGTAGGAGATGCAGTGTCTGATTTGTGCTCTGTTTCTCAATCCTGAGAACTGGGTCCTGAGCTTGGTTGGATCCTCTTCTGATAATTTGAAAATACGAATATATCTTCTTCCTCAGGTATCTCCTGAAGTCACTCCCAGGAGTGACACTGAGTGACAATTTAACCACCAGGAAAGCACTAAACCCAGTAACTTTTGTTTTCAAGAGCACTGAAGCCCAGCTGCCATTGTGCAGAAGCATGTTTCATCTGATTTATCTGTAAGCATTAAAGCACTGAGTTTTGGGTCTATCAGCCAAAAACTGTTTACCTGGTGACAAATCATAATTGCTCATATTAAATCCAAAGTACACCAACACATTTTCGTAATTATTTCCAACACATTGCACAGAATTTGTCTGGTGGGCCAAGCAAACAGTTCCTGAGCTTGGATTACAAACCAGAGTCCCAGATTGCATTGCTTGCTCCTGTTAACAGTGCTTCATTTAGCTAGGGATTTAATCATTAATGTTGTAAATGGGATACTCCTTTTGTGTCTCGTTTCCTTGTCATTGTATCACTCTAATCTGCATTTGCACTCATTCAGATTTTTCTGATTGTTCCTTTTCTTAGAGCAGCTTTCATTTAAAGGCTGATAAAACATGCACTTTCTTAGGCTAAACCAGAATGTTTTCAAGGTAAAAAAATGAATTCTGCAAATTAAACCATAATTATTCTCTGGTCTTCAAGAAAGACTTATTCTCCCAGTCTGATTTCTAGGCTGTAATCTCACTGGGACAGGTATTGCCTTGACATTTGCATCTCTTGAGGTGAGTTTTATAGGTGGCAGGAAAAGACAGATTCCTGAGGAAGTCAGTGTCAAGCTGTGCATGCAGATAATTCTTACCATCTCTGTGCTCTTCAAAAACCATTCTCTGAGCATATTGCTAGCAGTCGGACTCTTGAGCCCTGCTGCAGAGAACTGGATGCAGAGCATGGGGAAGACAAGGTCATTTTATACCACAGGATCTTCTGAGGGCTGGATCTTTTCAGAAGGGAGAGTCAGTAGCTCTGTTTCTGATCCCGTATGTTCCATGTTTCTTCTACTGACTGTGGTTGGTTTGCTCCTTGCTTGCACAAATGAGCCGAAGTGAACTAGACTGCAAAAGGAACATAGTCCCCAGATCTCCCACAATAATGCTGATGTATCTTTTTCTCTGTGTTGCAGCCCTTTCTCTGTCGATCCCTCCATCGGGACTCTTGGGATTGGTGATGCCATGCAAGTAACAGTGGAGTTTCACCCACTGAAGACCGGGGATCACTTCAGATCCCTGATAGTTCACTATGACACAGGTAAGTGCTGGGCACTGCATGGTACACACTCTCTGCGTCCTTCAAAACAGAGCCCTTTCTAAGCAGAAGAATGTTAAACTTGCTTTGCAAACTACTTCTAAAACCTTTTCTTTCAAAACCTGTGCACATTTCAGTGTTTAGAAGTGAGCAGATAAGGGGCAAAGGCTGAGTCTGTCCTTGTTCTGTATGTCCTGTGTCATTGTGTGCTCGTCCATCCCTGGGGGACCCTGGTGTCAGCACAGGGTTCTCCCTGCAGCACCTCCCCCATGACAGTCATCTACCATCATTCCCTGTTGTTCCAACCACCTCAGTTCCCTCTCCAGGTGCACCTCCCGTCCCAGCGTTACCTGAAAGAAAAGCGAAAAAGAGTTGGTGTTTACGGGCTGTTAAAGTGGAACCCCTCAAACAGGAATAAGATTTTTGGAATCCTGTTATGCTGGGAGTTGCTGAGTGGAGGAAGGAGGAACCTTGATTCTCTGTTGCAGTGTGCATAGTCACACATGAAGTTTCATTCCTAGATAATGCTATGTTTGAAGTGTAACATGGGGAATGCATGTTTCTATCAGACTCTTTGCAATGCCCACTGTCTCTTACACACCTCTGTCCCATATACTGCTTCTCTGTTGTCTTGCCACAGACTTTTTCCCATGTTGCCTCTACCCACCTACATCCCACACTTCACATAAGGACTAAAGCAGCCAGGACTTGAGGGCTCTTGAGATTTGGCAGGAAGTGCTCACTGCCTCCTGAAATAGGTGCAAAATTTATACTGGGGTATGGGAAGCCAAGATCAGGCCACAAAAACTGTCAGCTGCATAAGTCACTCTAAGAGTTAAGCAGGGAAAACTCAAGAAAAAGGTGCGACATTAAAATGTTTGTTGGCCTTGGTTCAGCAGAGTTATCTTGTGATGCTGAACAAGACACTTTCTCAGTTGCATGAATGCATTTGGTGTGCGTTTTCTCTTGCCTGAAAGACAGGTTTGTTTTGTCCCTATTCCTGAGCTTCGGGTCTGGGAAGCATGATGTCCTAACCTAGGTGCTACTGTGATGCTTTAGCCAGGCATGAGCATTTTAGTTGTCTTAAGTTTCTAGAGGTTATAAAAATGCTCCTGTATCTTCCAAATGCTCTTTGTAGCCTTATGAGTTATCACAGCTTTGTTTAATATTTTTCAGTTAATGACATTCACAGAGAATGGTTTATGCTCGCTCAGAGAAGCTCATTGGTTAGGATAACACTTCCTTGAAGGAACTACTGAAATTTCAGATAGAGAAGCACAAAAAGTGCTTCATTTGTATGCATATAGAGAACCTATAGGATAAAATTCAGAGGACTAGATCTTTCTCTGAGGTAAATCAGTAATAAGACTAGAGGTTAGGGCTGTAGGGTTTATACTTTGTGACTGAAAAGACTGAATAATTAGGGCCAGGATCTTTCAGGCTTTGAAAACCTGAGTCTTACCAAAACATCTTGTTCCTCCATGGTCAATCTTTGCAAAAGATTTGCATGGATAGGCCACAGAGATCAAACTATTTGCTGGCTCTGAGACGGGCAATGGCCCAGAAACATGTGCAGCTACCTGAGAGATGAACCCAGGATTCATTCCTATCTGTCAGTACAACACTGCAGTTTTTTTAAATAAACCACAAATTGAGAAGGAGAGCAAGGGAATAATTAAGGGATTATCTCTCTAGCTTTGAAGCATACAAATAAGTAAAAGGCTGCTGAGATTAATTGCTAAAGTGAAAGTGAAACATTTAATCAATCAGTCTTAAAAGCTGCTTATTGCAGGTGTAGTGCAGAGCACCAGACAATATTACCCAACCTCGTGTGGCAAGCCCTGGCTAATTTGTCCTGCACTAAGTCAGACTCCCTGTGACTTGCATACAAAAAGAGCTAGGTTGCTCTTTCAGAGACACCAACAGACTGTTTATTATGAAACAGAAGTGCTGAGAGCAAAATGGCAGTTTAAGGCATTGGGAGGCATTTTCCTTGCTTTACTGTTTATCTGTATTGACTTGCTCACAAATGGCACACAAGTAGTTCTCTCTGAATCACACTTGTTAGTGTGACTTAGGCAGGATCAGGTGCATGTTGCATTGCTTTAATTTTTTCTGAAGCTGGGTCAAATCTGTCCCTAGCATTGCTTAAGCAAACATGCAGCTCTTCAATGTGAATAAGTCACAACTTTCCCTTTGCCTATTATTTGGTTGATTTAAATTGTGCATCCCTTAGACTGTCCTGGTTAGGAGTACAGGTACTGTCCCCTGGATAGACTGAATATGTAGTGGTAGTCCTGTTGCTACAAACTTTAAAGATGAGTGTGAAGAAAATGTCTTTGCGGCTAAGAGCATAATGATTTACAATGAAAATTTGACCTTCAGTGCTTTACAAGTCCAGACTCCTCCATTTCCCCCATGTACATGTGTCCAGGTGTGAAAAATCTCAGCTCATACTGAAATGAAGGTGACTTGGGATGTTCTGGGCTACATCACATCCCTCTTCATCATCTTAACATCAGATGATGGTATCAGAATGGGTTTCTGAAGCCTGCAAGCAAAGCACACATACTGGTTTGGAAAGGGTTCTGCACTCAGGACCACTGAAGATCTGGTTGGTGGCTTGGCACTTCCCAGGTGACTTTTAGCCCATCTCATGTGGATGTAGAAAAATAAATTTATGGAGTTAAGTCTAGTTTCAACCAAGTCAGTATTCATAAAGCTTAGATATTCTTTTAGCTCTCGGGTAGTGCTCAAGTGAGATGCCCAAGCTGGTTTCCCTGAGTGCTGCTGTTTGTACATCAAACCCAGTTTGCTGCGGTCATAACGTTCATTGCGACCTGACGGTATAGCCCAAGCTTGGTGTGGGAGGGTAAGGTTTGCTCAGGGACACATGGCTAAGGAGATGTGTGACAGCTTCCTAGAGCTGTCCCAGAGGTGCAGAACAAATTCACCAGTCCCACAGCACTCAGAAACAATAACATCTATGGCAGAAGCTGCATGCAAGTAAAGGAGGATACCAGAGACAGGAGGTGCTAGAGAGGTGCTGGGATTTGTGGAAGGAGGATCACTTCTCTGCTCAGAGCTCCCTAAATCCTGACTCACATTAGACTTCTGTCTCCAGGAAGTACCTACTGTGGTATGATGGGTGGTCTTCAAGGTGTAGGACCAGATTCTGTGGGAGCCTGCAGTGCCCACTGGACCTTGTGTTGAGGAGCTACAATGTGCTTCTGGTCAGATCTGTTCTGCAGTGCTGAAATTTCTCTGTACAGTTTTTCCTTATCGGTCACCACATCCCTTGGGATCTCTTTGTCAGCACAGGAAACTTCAGTAATTGGCAAAGCCCCACTGAGCTTGTGCGTGGCTGACAGACACAATATATTGAGATGCTTTTATTGCTGTCAGTAATAAGAGTAATCATGCAGATCATATTCCTTCAGTGGCTCTGAGTCTAATGCAGAAGGAAAAGCCTGGGGGCAGGATCTCGCCCTCTTTGAGCAAAGAGATCAGAGCCAGTATGTGAATTTTAGAAGACAGTACATCCAAGAAGAGCCAGCCCTCAAGCAGGAATGTCTGCTCCATTATTGTCCTTGTCTCCTCTTGGTGCAGAGCCCCAGAAAGCAGCTTCCCCAGAAGAGAGGTAACGAGTGGCTCGGTAATAGTTCTTGGTGGTTTTAGTCCTGCTGGAAGCCTCCAGCCTCCTGCTAAAAGCCTGCTGAGAAACCATCTGGGTATTTGCCACATTAATACCCTGTTTTCCCTCTACTTCTTACATGACTTATGGGAGGGTTGAGAGTTCCTGAGCAGGAGCTCTCCTAAAGCAAATCTTGGCTTGTTTGCTGTAGATCACAGACCCAGGCTCAGACCATCCTTTGTGGCTTTGCACACCCAGGGCAAAGGGAGAGCTCAGCCTTGGCTCCTTGATTAATTACTTCAAGGGCAGATAGAAGATGTGGGCAGTGTTTGTCTCCAGCTCCATAGTTGTCAATCAGATTGAGTTTCCCTGCAGTGGGTTAGTAACTGTCCCCATAGGAAGTGGATGAAGTAATGTCTCCCCTCCTGAGCCCTGGGGAGCAAAACTTGCTCTCTGCCAAATTCAGGTTATTCCTGTATGGGAGAAGAGAGAGCAGCTGAATATATTTCTCCAGAGCTGGACATGATGTGGAGCTGAGCTTGCCCTGCCCTGGGTCAGGGAAGGATCTGGCTGCCTTGTTTTCCCTGCCTCCAAGCTTTCCTGGCTGGCCCTGAATGTACAGGGGTCCCCAATATCACTTCTTCCCCATTGCTTCTTGCTAGATGTAGGGCAAAACGTGGTCAGTCTCATGTTACATAGCATTAGGCTGTAGCCCTGGCCTGAGATGTCCCTTCCCTGGCAGTGTCCCTCTAGTCTCTCCAGTGGTCCTCTCCAGTCCCGAAGGCTGGCCAACAGCCAGGTACTTCGGTTGGCCATGCTAAGGGGATTGTTGCAGGGGATTTTGGCACTGAACGCTGGAGAGCTACCATGATGTGTGGTTTGAGTTGATGAGTATGTGCTTGTGTGGACTACCTCTATGGCTGCTAGCCCTCTTGGTGTCTGGAGCAAGTGTGATTAGCAGGTCTGTGATCTTTCCCTTCCTCTGAGCCAGCACAGATGCTTGTAGGATAGATATGATTTCCTTGGGGCAATGTAAGAAGAAAAAATAACAATAAAAAATTTCCTGGGTAGATCTCAACTGAATGGGAATCACTGTACTTCGTGTGGTAGCAATGCTTGGGGTTACAGGGGGGTATCAGAGGTGGATCTTTGTCTTTACCCTACACAGGATGCCCTGACCCACTGCCCTGAGATGCTTCTGCTCTTCTTGGTCTAACCATAGACAGCTTTTCTGTGCCGCGGCAGCTTCTGGAGCCATGAGTGATAACTGCCAGTTTGAGAAAATGCTGACATTTCATCTCAGATGGGGAAAATGAGGCATGAGATCACAAGAAAAATAAAGACATATTTAAAAATTACTAATTAGGGAGCTGATGTAGAGCTCTTTAGTCACCTGTGGAATGACAGCGAGTTTGATGTGATGTACTAGAGCCATTTGAGTTTGGTGAAGATGATGGGTAACTACGGAACTGGGTGTGCTTGACTGGCACTGGGGGAAGCAAAGCCTGTGCATTTGTGATAAACTGTAGTAGGGGATACATCTTATTGCAAATGGGCCAAGGGGAGTTGTCAACCATGTTAGTGACTGCTTAGCTCCTGTGTGGATCAGCATGCGGTTGCCAGCTGGGAATGTAAATACATTGGTATGCTGAATCCCTTTCTTTGGGTAAAATTGATGCTGAGTTTAGCTGAATTGGCTTACTTCGGTAAATGAGGCCACGCGTGCAAGGGCTTGGTGGTGTATTAGTGGTCACTGTACACATGCAGGAAACTCATTAAATCCCAGCCCTGGTTGTTTATTGCTGTTTGAGGCTGAACAAGTAACTGTAGCAGAGCCAGCACCTCTGAACATTTCAGCTACCCACAACGATAAGGCATCTGAGCACTGCCTTGCTGTGATATTAATCTGTGGGTTTGTGTAGACTTTGCAAAGGTGATTGTTTTCTCCATAGCTCTCTTGTCTTTCCTTTAAGAGCCCCCTTTCTACCAAGGGTCTTGTCATCTGTCTTGCAAGGCTGGCATTGCAATCAATGACTTCCAGGAACTTGTTTGAAAATGAAATGAAAATCCTATTGATTTAGTCTCTAGATCAAGCCTTTTCCTTTCTCTTTTTTCTTCATTGAAAATCCACAGGTGGATGTGGATAGGCAGCAGGGTTTAACTGAGGTTTAGCCCTTGTTGTGTTGCATTTTACATTCCTGAGATCACTCAAGTTGCTGAGCGCTCTCGATTTGTACTGACTTCAGCCAAAATGGAGGAGACTCAATACTTGCCTGAGCAAACTCACTACCTTGTTAGATATTTGAGTCGTCCCCGTCTGGTGCAGGATATCAGGGTGGGAATACCAAAACCATCTTTTGTTTTTAATCTTAGTCTCGTGCGAGTGTTTATAGGGGCTCTAATGTTGCTGTGAGTAGCGTTAAGTTACTATTGAGCTAAATTCTTGGCAACAGATCCTGAGCTTCTGATGGCCACCTCTGTGTGCCACTGCTATTCAAGTCTGCAGTTGTTCATCTTCATGCAATTCTCCATTTCTTCCATGTCAGATTTATAGTAGCTTCTTACAAGTGCTGAGAGATGGGGAAATCTGCTTCCTAAGCAGCAGCCTCTTTTGACTCCAAAGCTTCACTGTAGTGCACTAACAAATGTAATTTCTTTTTTGTTTGTGTTTAGTGCTGGCAGATGGTTAGAAACTATTTTATTCTGTGAGTTTTCAAAGAAGATCTTGTTTCCTGTGTTATCCTAAGGTGTAAGCCAGGCTCTGGTGCTGTAGTTATTACAAGAGGCTTTGCTAGCTTTTCCTTGGGCTATCAGGCATTTAAAAACTTGGCAAAGGGATTTTTCTTTCTCCTTGGTGGTGAGTGCATGTTGTGCTTTTCTTCCTTCGCTTGTGAGAATTCCCAGCAGTATGGCTGGTTTCTGTTGGACTTATATGTTCTTGTATGTCTGCTTCAAAGTGAGTGGAGGGAGGCAAAAAAAGGTGTAAATAGGAGTTTGTGTGATTAGATGTTGACTTTGTGTCTTAATAGTAGCAGCGCTGCAACAGAACAAGGATTGGTAACTAATACTTAATACAGTTATAGGCTTTTACAGTTCAAATAAATTAGTTTGATGGGTGAGTCTAATTGGTCTCCCAAGTGTTTGTTTATGTCAAAACAGCTAATAGGTAACAACTGTTTCCTGTCTTTGTTCCCCTTTTCCAGAACTACTTGTAATAATGATTTTTTTTTTTTTATACTGTTTTAGATAAGGTTGTTCTACTCCTTGCAAACAGAGTATGGCCTTTGCTCCCTCTCCAGGGCCTTGTGTTTCAAGGCAGATGGTCTGTCACTTTGAGGGTAGATGAAGGGGAATTAAGTTTTGTGCGTCATTTGTGCTTGAGGTTTTTTTTGTGCAGCTTTATAGTTCCACAACTACGTAACACCCCTCCTGACAAAAGCCCTGCTAAAGCAACCCACGGAGTTGACTGCATGAGCACACACTGGGCTGTGTGTACTAGGAGGGTCGTTTGAAGTTAAAAATCTCCTTCTGGCTGTTTTGTTCATCCCCAGGTATGCACAGAAACAGACTTCCATGTGACGCCGCATATCCCATTTTTAGCACATGAAAGAGTTCTGGAAGAATGTGGTTTTCATCTCTTTGCAGGTCATCCTTGACCGCAGCTTGTCTACTCTTATCATCAGTGGAAATCACTAAAATGTTCTCAAGTGTCATTAACTCTGGATGCGTTTCAGGGCAGAACTGACCATTCATTAGTCTCCTTTCCTTGTGGATCAATCAGCATCTGCTGAGAAGCAGAAGAGCAGCTTGAAGGGTGATTGATTTATTAAGTGGTGTATTGGGCATGTCTTTGCCAGGCAATCAGAATGAAAGTTCCTATGCTATTTTCCCCATGGGCCAAAAGCAATGTTTCAGCCAGTCAGGTACCCCAGTGTATCATTACTGTAGTAGCAATAATGATTAAAAATAACCCGCGGCATCCTGGGTATGCAGCAGTGCTGTCTTTTATCATCCGACGGTTTCATTGTCCTTTTCAATACATTCTGTGAGGCTCCTTCATGCTGGGCAGAACAAAGCCTCCGTGCTGGCTCCCAGATAGATATTCTTGTGATGGAGTATTTAATCATGTAACAAGGCAAACAGATCTTCCTAAGCAGGGTGCAGAGGGGCTAATGGGGAATACTTTGGGTGCTCTGTTACAGGAGGATGTACAACAAGGAGCCTGATTGAAAAGTGAAGATGACTTTTAAAGTGCAAGAGAGCTGTCTGAAGAGCCTGCGACCTGTCCTGTAGACCACTGCTGGCTGGTCATTGCTTTCCATCTCCCTTTTCATCCCCATCTGTTGTCTTATGGTTCCTTGCAATGCTTTTGGGGTAAAGACCCTCTTCTTGTGATGTGCTGCATGGGCTTAGTGGGTGCTTTGCTGAGGGCTGGGCCATGCTGGGGACTTCTGACCGTTAACAGCAATAACTGTGGCAAGAGTAATGACTAGGATGTTCTTTCTGAGCTTTGTTGTAGCCTGGGAATGATTCTTTAGGAACACCTGTGTTAGCAGCAGCAGTTATTTAGTGGTGAGGTTTATAAACAAGTTGCTCTTCGGGCTGAAGTAAATAACGTGATGGTTTAACGAGGCCTGAAGGTAGCTCATGAACACCGCCTCAGAGAAACACTTAAAAATGACTGTTGCTGCTCTGCATTTTGCTCTAGCATTGGAAATGCAAGCTTGAGGATAGACAGATGGCCTTTCTCAGGCTGCCAGAGAGACCCAGCACACCTCGTAGGTGAGGCCATTAGCTTCCTGACAGTGAAGCAGCTCAGAGCAATGCTCCTGACTCTGATCTAGTCGTAGCTCTGTGGGAGATGCAGCAGAAAGCATATGGTGGGGAGGGCTGGATCCAGCTGTAGGTGACTTCTCTAGCTTTCCAGAGATCTCTTTAGCCTGGTGAAGTGACTGATTTCTTCCCTGGTGAAGTGGTAACAGCAGGCCTTTGCATGCTGTTTGAAAAACAAGAATATGCCGGCAGTGGTGACGCCGTTGGGTATGGTAGTAGCAGGAGCAAAAGAATTACTTACCACAGATTGATATGGAAGTACAATAACACCCTTTCGAGTGAGGGGCTCTGCTTTCATTTCTTGCTTGTATTTTCAGTGAAAAAGCAGCAGGACCTGTCTCTCTTCAGCTGCATTCACAGAATAGATGAGAGCAAGGCACAGTCTTCTGACTAGTGGGGCAAATTAAATTAAACTTGCTTTCCATGCTACCCAAATACTCCAAATTTGACTGTCGTGCACTCTGAAAAAGATTTAAAATCCAAATTCAGCAAAGAGGGAGTGACGGGGATAGAGGAAGAATATGTCTCAGTGAAGATGAAATGCAGCAGGGTTCTGTTTTATTTCTATTCAGTCTAATCGATCTGGCTACCAGCTTCCTAATATTTAGAGCAGTAATCAATGGAGGAAACTACTAGCTGTTGAATAGTAGGAAAGCCTTCTTTGTAAAACCCCAAATTTGTTTTGAAATCTTGTTCAAGGGTTTGCTCATCCATTCATTGAGCTATACTTTCAGGCTAAATAAAATTTGTCTTTCTATTCAAGAACAATTTGTACTGCTCTGAAAACTATTCCCTCTTGCACCAAGATGATTGTGTAGTGTTAGAAGAATTCAGAAAAACGTTTTAGCTCCTCTGTAAATTCCCTCTTTCTTTTTTCCTGCACAACAGGCTCCACAGAGGATGACCCAATGCTAGATTTCTTACTTCAAGATAGTGAAAAGTTATCATACCTGCATCCGTAGTCAGGCAGACAGATGCTGGAATAAAACACAGTGGTGTTTCTGCTGTGTCAAAGAGCATCATTCGTGAGTGCACAACCCAAAGCATCTGCTTTACTGCTATATAAAAAGTCTAGCTTTTAATTTCAAGTTCAAGCATTGCTTTGTTCAGGTTGCAGAGTGAGAACTGTGTCCTACAATCTGTAGGAAATATATCAAAGGCATGTAAGAATGAGAGAATTGACAGCTTGTAACAAGATTGTGTTGTGTAAATAATGATAGGGCAGATATATCTGGATTCAGTAAATGTGCTTTCATGGCAGCAAAGCATCCCAAACTACACACCATGGACATTACCCTGTCAAGTGAAATACCTAGTGCTACATTGCTGTTACAGTATGGAGATTTTTTTTTTTTAAACTATATATTAAACAACCAAGAGTCTTAAATGAAATGTCACATCTAATTTGGCACCGAAGACATGAAGTCTGCAGCCACCCTTGGCCACCCCTGACAGCTCCACTCTGTGTCACTTCATGTGCCTGGCAGACAGATCTCTGACTTCCTCCTGACAGCTGTGCACGCTCTATTGTAGTGAGCAATTTGTGGGTTTATATATTCAGCACAATGCCAAATACTTCTCTTTGTGGTAGAAGGTGCTCTGGTAAACCCTCCAGCCTTCAAAAGAGTCCTCAGTGCCTGCAGCCAGAAGTGTAAGTGTGGCTGTGTCCCCAGCTACTCTCCAGGAGAGCAGCAATAGGGGATGCTCAGCAAAGCATGTAAAAACATGCAGTGCATAGCTTTCTCCCTCATGGGCTCTGGAGTTAGCATTTTTCTGAGCTTGAGGCTTTATTCTCATCTTTGTTTAATATCTTCTGATGGTTTTCTCTTCCAAGAATTTGTCCAGTTGCTCTCTGGTTTTAGAGCTGTTAGCCTCTGTGGCCTCCTACAGCAGCATGTTCCAAAGGAAGGAACATTCCCTGGAAGAGCACTACTACTTATGTGTAATTTCTGACTATTAACATTATTTCAGGCCATCAGGTTCCTGTTTTATGACAAATCGTGATGAATTTTTCCTTAGTCACACTTCCCAGGCCATTCATGCTTTTACAAACCTCTCCCATCTATCTCCCATATGATTGGAGGAATCCTGTTCAGTCTTCATATAAAAGCTGCTTCATACTTTTAATCATTCTTTCTGCCCTTCTCTAATTTCAAATGTTTTGGCTTGGTTTTTGAGATCAGAACTATACCCGATATTTCAAGACCCCCATGGCCACAGGTTTAGACAGTGAGATGATGATAGTTTTCATGGTGGTTATTTTGTAGTAGTTTGCTGTCTTGATCACTATAGAGCATTAGCTCGTGTTTCCATGATCCTGAATTGTGCATGCTTGGAGCACTGTGCACATCTCCTATTTCTTGGGTCCTGGTTCCTCTGCTTGCCAGTGCACGCTGAGGATTCAGTGGAGGGGAAAGGTAATGCTTATAAAGCTTACCTGCCTCTAACTCTTCTGAACTTCAGTTATTTTTGTATGCTAAGTTGTCCATTATAGAAAGCAGATTGTCCAGTGTCATGGTTTAACTCCAGCCAGCAACTAAGCACCACACAGCCGCTCACTCACTTCCCCCCCACACCCAGTGGGATGGGGGAGAAAATCAGGAAAAGAACTAAAACTCATGGGTTGAGGTAAGAACAGTTTAATAGAACAGAAAAGAAGAAACTAATAATGATAATGATAACACTAATGAAATGACAACAGTAACAAGAAAAGGATTGGAATATACAAGTGATGCACAACGCAATTGCTCACCACCCGCTGACCGACGCACCCGGAAGTCCCCGAGCGGTGATGCCCCCACCAGTTCCTAAAACATCATATGGTATGGAATACTCTGTTGGCCACTTTGGGTCAGCTGCCCTGACCCTGTTCCTTCCCAGCTTCTTGTGCCCCTGCAGCTTTCTTGCTGGCTGGGCATCAGAGGCTGAAAAACCTTGACTTTAGACTAAACATTACTTAGCAACAACTGAAAACTTCAGTGTCTTATCAATCTTCTTCTCATACCTAGCTCAAAAACATAGCACTATACCAGCTACTAGGAAGACAACTCTATCCCAGCTGAAACCAGGACATCCAGTCATTGGAAACATTGCTGTTTTTCTTGCAATGTAACTCATCTCTGGTCACAAATCCCTACCACTCCAGACTCCCTTAAGAGCAGAGACATTGAGGTTATACAGGCATGAAGGCTGAATTCTCCACATGTGGAGATGAATGAATGACTGCAGAGATCCACTATTTTAAGGATGAGTCCAAAAGAGGGGTGTCTCTCTTTTTGCCAGAACGACTGCGATTCTGCCATGTTGTATCTGGCTTAGGATTTAAGGAGTCCCTCCAGCATACATCCATCTCTCTCCCTGTGTTGTTGTATGGTAGCCTTTTAAAGACAGGTCCAGCCACTGGCTGCCTTGCTGTAATCTGTGCAGTGAGGAGGCTCTGCCTTTGCAGAGGGATGCTCTCCAGGATATGGCCAGGTTGCTGCACTTGTCACTTGGGGCTGGCTCTGAGGCTTTAAGCACTGCTCCATAGAAATGCCATTTCTAGAGACCATGTCTGATGATCGCTGTTTGCATCTCACCTGGGAAACACTCAACTGCAACAGGAAGAGTGGACTTGGTACTAAAGTTTGAGCTCAGTTGACTCCCAGGAGTTACTTGGTTGGGAGGAATGAGGGTTTGAAAGCTCTGGAAATGAGGGAGCCTTTGGTGGGAGTCTGTTCTGGAGGGAGAAATGCTCGCAGGTACTCCAGCCAGACTCCAATCATTAATCAGTTGATGTGCACAGCCAGGGGCTCCTCCTCTTCAGCTCAATCTGAGGTGGAAAGCAAATATGTCCTCGCTCTGGTCGTTGAATAGCTTGGGAGTACTCAGTGTAGATTTGCAGACTTGGGCATAAGCAACAGGAGCCAGGCTGCAGAAATGGGCTTGCAGGTCTGTAATGGGCAGGTTGGTGTGGGCCGTGCCCCACCAGTCTCCTTTTGACATATCTTCACAAACCCACAGCAAGTGAGGACACTGCTTCTACAACACAGTGAAGTTCTCTTCTGCATCCCATCCTGCTGTGGGCTGTCACTTCACTTGTTCCTCCGAACCTCCCTTTTCTGCTGGCATGCCCCTAGACATCTTTGCTTGTCAGCAACGAGGGCTGAGGAGAGACACAACACTGGTGGTGTGCCTGCAGGATATCCTGGGCAAGCTGTGTGGCTGAGGTGGGACTCCTCAGAGTCACCTGAATGACTTTGATGCAGAATTCCCTGTGACCTGAGCGGGATAGCAACCGGAAGGCCACCTGGGCACATTGGAAAAATCTCCTTGTAAATACTGTCACCTTGGGGATAGATCTTTACAAACACACCCAGAAATAAGGTGCTTAATGTGGCGTCTAGGACATTCTCATGCTGCACCACATGCAGCTATCAGGTTGTGATAAATGTACTTATCCGTGGAACTGCTAATACGGCTAAAAGCTGTAATGCTTTCTTCTGTTACCTGTGGTTTGCTCTGTTCCTTGTACTTCCATCAACAAGCGAGATGAGCAAAGACTCCCTTTTGCTTTGTTCCAGGTGAAGATATTCATACAAGCCTTTATGGAGCAGCTGTAGATGTCAACATCAGGCTAGACAGGAACTCCTTGACAGTTGAGAAGACTTACCTGACGCTGTCAAACCACAGAACTGTGGTCATCCACAATCGGAGTGAAATCATAGCCCGTTTCCAGTGGAAGGCTTTTGTTACTCAGGAAGAAGAGGATCAGCAGAAGCTGAGGTTTGTTTGAAAGATTCATTGCAGTAAGATACACTGCCCAAGGGTAAAACTGTCGTATGGTCTCAAGGGGTGTTGGTGCTTTTGAATGGTTTAGGACAAGTAAACTATCCATGGCATCAGGGTATGTGTCCCTGTGCTTCAGGGTAATGGAGCTCAGCACCTCCCATTCCTGTTCCATCCATACTCCAGATAAGGATGATGTTTTGGGGAGGAAAGGTTGACTGCAATGACTGGATTTCCTCAGAGAGCAAATTTGTGTTTGTGGGAGCCACAAACCACTGAGGTCCAGAGATCCCTGGGCTACAGAGGGTCTATGAGGCTGAGGAAAGTGTTAGCACTCATTAACTGGGACTGCATTGAGTAGTAGCACTTAACATAGCTGCAGGTAGCATAACTATTATGATATTCACTGCAGTTTCTTCCACTACAGCTTTGATAAGATGGCAGCCTTCTTTTCCAGTAATGTGCAGGGTAGAGTGCTTCGTTGGCCCTGAAAGTTGAGGCCAGCCTGCTGTAGGATGTTGAATTGCCTTGTGCTGTCCCGGTTTCCAGCACAACGAGGTATTTCTACCCTTCCTTGAAGGCTGGGGAGAGTTTGGAGGTGGAGGGTTCTGCAGGACAGGAAGGGCAGCACAGGACTTGGAAGTGCATTTGGGCTTCAGCAACTTGTGTCTTCATGGTGGTGAGAGATGGGGCAGGTTCTTCAAATGGTGTCTTTGGTGAAGCTTTGAAATTCCCGCTTCAGGCAGCAGAGAAACACTTAAAGCCCAGGGGAATGAATTGGAAATTACACTTAAGCTTGAGTGATTTAGGGAATCCTTGTGTGACTTCTCAGACTTGGAGGGACATAGGTATATAGTAGTCAGTCTGAACTGATAGCTGATCAGGAAACTGCCTTAAACTGGAGCACTTTTTAAGGGCTTCTGAGCAAATAAAGTTCAACGTAATTAGGTCAGAAATGCCTTGAAGGCCAAAACTAGTTTTCCACTGTTCTCTATTTTTAATTACACAGTGTGTAACTTCCATGCAAGCTCAGTGTGTTAAAAGAAAATCTGATGACCTTTTCTTAGTACTTCCCTGGACCATTCCTTGACTGTCTCTTCCCACCTGCCTGTCTCAGACTGGACCCTGAGTCATCCTCTTTCCCCTCAGAAGCAACCAGGTTTCCCCACAGTTAACTTCAACCTGATTTTTTTTTTTTTTCCCCAATTACATTTGATCTTATGCCAGTTTGTGTCCTAGACTCTGACCAGGATATTTTGTTCTTCCTTACTTGCAATCTTAGGGATGGTCATAGCTCCAAGACCACTGTCCTGCTGTCAGAGAAGCTTTTGAGATCTCAGAGCAGAGAGGATTTTTTCTTGAGAGGAGGCAGTGCAGGACCGTGCCCTGGGATGAGACCCAAAAAGACCTGGATCGCTAGAAGGTCTATCCAGGGGTTTGCTCTGTCTCCCTCCTGCAAGACTTTCTGGGATGTAATGGTGGATTTATTGTCCGTTGATGGAGGTTGAGTTGAGGGTTGCTCGTGTCAGTGGCTGGAAGCCCTCCTCAGGCACAGCATCGTAGGTCAACCGTGGAGAAACATTTCCCATTGCACTCCACGGGGAGCTCGCCAAAGCAAGTATTTTTGGTGCTGGTGACAGCATTTGCCGGAGGCTCTGTCTGTGTGCAGTTAGTAACATCCATGTCTGTATTTCCTTTCTAATTGTATTTGAATTTAGCTGGACGATGATCACTATCCTTTTTATACTACGTTGCCTCAATTTGCTACATATAGGGCCTTCCACTCATCCCCCCAGAGTTGTCACTTGCTGGTTCTTCATGGCCAGGGGACTGGAGCGTGAAGGGGGGACAGCAATACGCCAGCTAGGAAGCAAATGCTCTATAGCAGTGCTCCCTTCTCATCTTGCTTGTGACCTTTAAACACTAGAATGATTTCTGCTACAACTACCAAGGAAGGGAGAGATTAACTGCATCAGAACTCTGCAGAGAAGGCCAGAAAGAGGGAGAAGGTGGTTCAAGGCTAGACCTAAGGGTTTGGGTTCAGAGATGCTGGTTCTGACTTCTTTACTGGGTGATGCGAGGCAAAATCCCTTGCCCTCTCAGGGCCTCTGTTTTCATGCATATAAAACCATTAATTTCACCCAAGTGATGCAATGCCTGAATTCATTAGTTTGCTTTTAAAGTGCTCTGGGATCCTCTGGTGAAAGGCAGTATAGGGAACAGAGAGCAGGTATAGTTTGCTTATCCCTGCAGGTCCAAAAGGGAAGGAAAAAAGTGATGCTAGTAACCTGCAGCTGAAACCCAGCTGCTTCTCCCCTTCCAGTGAACCTCTGCAGTGGGTGCTCCTTCATCTTTATCTGCCTCCCCCAAGCAGCTCTATGGTAGGAAAAGCCAGTTGAGGTGGTTGGTGGATCCTCCATCAGTTGTGGCTTTGAGCCAGAAGGCTCTCTTGAGGGCTGCTAGCTTTGAAAAACCTCTTCTTAGCTTGTAAGTGTGGAGTATAACTTCCTGCCATGCCAGTGAACAAGAAGGTGATAATCTGATCCATTTGGGACCCCATGGCTTGGGGTCAGCTCCTTGCTGAGCTGCTGCTGCTGTTCCTCCTGAGTGCTCTGCTGCTCCTGCACTTACATGACAGCGTCTGCAAATATGTTGCTTATTACTTTATCTGCTTGGTTTGTCTCTCCCCTGGCTGCAGGCTGTGTCGCAGGCTGCAGAGGCAGGAAGAGGACAAGATGGATTATTTTCTTGAGGAGTGCATGGTGGACCCCACTCTCCGAGAACGCCTTTCCCTTCTCTCCCGCAGCTTCCAGAACCAAAGGGCAAAAGTGCAAGGAGACTCCATGCTTTTCTCCGATGATATTTTCACCATTGAGCCAGTGGTAAGCAGTAGCTGAGAACCTTCCTTCCTCCTCCTCCTCCTGCCTGAATGAGGTCACTTGGCAGATCCCTGCATCAGCTGGCTTGATGTGCCGAGACATCAGGTTTCTAGTGAGGCTGGGTGAGCTTGTTGCAAAAAGCATTTCTGAACTGTGGGCTCTTGACAAACAGCAAGAGCCTGCCTAAAGCTGAGCTCTGCTGCGAAGGCTATAAATTAAGGGCACTTAAGTGTCCTTACAGTGTTCAGAGGTATCGATTATTATATTTAAGGGCACACCTTACACATAGTGTATGGGGATTAACAAAGGGAATTAGAGCACTGTCAGTTGACATATTGACCTGAAGAATGAAATGGTCCTCTGTGGAAAGGAGGCCGAATTCAGCCAGAGTTTAATCATAGAAATACAAACCCTTTAATGTAACCTGGACTTACAGCACATCTGAATCTCCCTTCTGGTGTGATCTGTGAGCCTGGACTCAAAGTTGGCAGGTTTAAACGGACTTTTTGAGTTCTTTTGCACATAGGTACAGAAAACTTTTCGCTTTTCTGTTTATGCAAGCAAAACCCCATGTCCTTCAATCAACCAGAGCCCTGATTCTGATTATTTGCATGGTCTGAGATGAAGAATGCCTGCTATCTCAGCAGTGCAAAATCCCTTGTCATCTTGGAGTAAACCCTAGAATAATCCCAACTTCTTCTTTCTTCTAAAATAGGTGAAACTAATTTTTTTTTTTTTTTCAAGGAAGGGGATCATGTTCTCTTCTTGGTTATTCCTATAGCCCATATAAGGCTGAGAGCCACCAATGTCAGCACTACTGCAGTTTCACACTCCTGTAGTAGACGGCAGCATGATGTGACCAAGAGACTGTGTCAGAGCAGTAGGAATATTGTAGAGTGTAGGAGTGATCAGCTGAGCATTAAGAGCATCCTGCGGTGTGTCAGAGCTGGTTTTGGAGCATGTCCCAGGGCTCCTGCTTCATTACAGTCAGACTTTGTCTCCACAACTAGCTTAACCTGCTCTTGAGTTCCTGAAGTGCATTAAGGTGAGGTCCAGAAGTCTGGCTGCCCACAGTACTGAGTCCTGGTACTCCATGTAATGATGTACAGATACAAAGTGTAGCCTGGCCTCAAGTTCTGAGTGGAAACCTTTCCTAAATGGCTATGTTAACGTTAGTTTGCTGTAGGGCTGAATATAAGTGGGCTACTGCGTGAGTCTCTCCCCTTTTGTCTTGGCCAGCATTACCAATCTTTTGATTTCCATTGATTCCAATATTTATGGAACAATCAGTTTCACATTCAGAGTTTTGCTCATGTCTGTCTTCCCCCCTGGCATATGGGTGTCTTTACATCAAATGATAGTAAGTATTTTCTCCTCTTTATCAAAAGTTGAATCTAAAAATCCACTACCACTGACTTCCATGAGCTCTCTGGTGATGGCCCTGTAACTTTTCGCTTGCGCTGCTACATAAATCTGCTGGAGAGGCCCCCCAAAGCTGGCACCTTGCTGCCTCAGACCTTCTGGCCAACAGCAGCTGCTCTCTTCTTCCCACCTATCACCAATGATGTCTGGGAGCACCCTATAGAAATAATCAAACCCTTGTAACAAGTGACTGGAGGAAATAATTGCTTCCAGAAAGCTGGTAGAGGGATAGTAGTCTTCGAAATGCTTTCTGGGTAGGGTAGCTTTGCAGGATTTGTGCAGAAGCTTTGCTGTGTAAGTGGACCATAAACTGCCAGTATTTTCAGGTGTTGCTATCTGTAGAAGCTCCAGCAGGTCATTTCAGTCTGTATAGGGTTAACTTGCTGATGAAAATAACAACAAAAAAGAGGCGGCAGTGATTTTGGATTTACCATGTGACCATGAACATTTTGAGCAGCCATCCAAGCCTGTGGGAAACAAGCTGTTATGCAACTCTGGCTTTCTGAGCACATCTCAAATTTGATTTATTTTTGCAGATACACATGATATGTCAGCAGAAGCAGCTGTGATAGAAGCCCAGGTGGCTACCAAAGGACAAAGTCCTTGCTTTTTGCTGCATCCTCCCCACCACAGCTTAGCTGTAAGTCACATTGCAGACATGTGGGCGCTGACTCCTTGGAAATGGAAACCAGAGAAAAGGGAGGACAGGGATTTGTTACCATTGCACTGACCTTGACAAGTCATCACTGTCCTGTCATTGCCTGGTAGTGACTCCTCAGTGTCTTGTGTTATCTCTGAGCTGATGGAAGTGGTCTTCAAGATGTCCAGGTTATGTAACTGCTACTGTTGTTGATCCAGAGGTTGAGCCAGGAGGTAACAGTGTTGTTTGCTCCTGCAAATCTCCACCTCAGCTGGGGAACCAAGCTGGTCCCCATCCAAATGAGAGGTTACTTCAGTTTTTGGCAGAAGGCACCATCTCCAGTGGGAGCTGTGGTCCATCCCACAGCTTGCTGTGGGTTCAGTTATTTATGGAAAGAGGCAGATGTTAGCTTTGGCACTGCCTTTCTCCTAAGTGCCCTGAACTAACAGGATGCACTTTGGCTGTCATTTTGGTACTTCTGTTACCAGCTCTGTCTTTGGTTTTTTGTCTGCTTTGAGCAGTGATTTCCTTTCCATGGATTGCCTTCTCCCTCTGCAAAACAAAGTAGGTGATTTGGCCAACAGTTGGTGGTGGCCAACTTTTCAAGACCAGCTTTTTCTTATTCAGGATGGTGGAGCCTCATTATTTAGGGGCTGAGGGAGGGGAAATAGGATCTGCATGTATTTATGTTTGGGCTCTTGCATAGAGATCACTTCTGTAGCTGTGAGTCATGGTATGCCATCCGCTCCTGTATCATGTTGCTTTATGCTGTGGCAAAGACAAGGTAAAACAGCTGGAGTTTTTGTGCTGTGTCATCATATATCCACCATCTGTATTTTATGCCACCTGCCAGTTGCAGCCTGTCTGAGGCTGACATTAAGCCAGAAGTGTTGCAATATCACTTTCACAGCACTGCATAGTTTTGTTTCTGTCCTGGTTAGCATCCACGGTGGTTTTTCATGCTCTGACTCAACTGCCATCCTATAGAGAACATGCTAGCCCAGGCAGACCTGAGGTGTCCCGAGGCTCGTACGCATGTAGCACTAGCCTGCAAGGGTGGGTAATGAAGCATATCCTTTTAACCAACAGTTCTTTTTTCCCTGTGGGGTAGCAGGAATGTGAGGAACCTCCTCAACAGCCTATTTTAATTTCCCAGGAGAAGTAACTCACAATTTTCTAGTTTTATAGTCTGACATACAGCAGTAATGAAGGGAGAAATGACAAAAGTTTCCCAGAATAGTTATGTCTTTAAAGAATTTGATTTAGCCAGAGAATAGTAGAATAAAATGTAACTGATTATTTTTTCTTGCCCTCTGCTTTGGAGTCAAACAGTCTGGCTTATAGCTTCACTGACAGTACAGGGAAGCTACTGTGGACGTACTGCCAAAAGTTTCTGTCTAAATACATTGAATCCTGCAGAATGGTGATTTCATATCAGGAGCTCAAGAGACTTGAGTCTATTAACTGCTGGTACAGGTTTTCTTGGGAGTGGGGATATGAGCACAAGGCTCCAGTAATAATGCTGCATTAGGATTGTTCTAGAGAGCTGTGCTGATGCACATAAAAGGATGGGTTTTATCACTAGTCCGTAGGTTTGTTTCCTCTGGTGCCATAGAGGAGTCTCATCTGACTGTGCCTTGGGATCCAGGAGCACCTCAGATGTATGGAGATATGTCCCTTGTCAGGATCTTGGCACGTCACTGAATGGCTTCCTGGAGCATGGCAAGACATCATCCCCAGCAAGGCGGGGGTGTGTACTGCACCCTCACCCTCATCTGTTTAGGTTGTAAAAGAAGAAATTACATCAGCCTAAAGCTCTAGGCTCCCTCCCGCACTGGTTAATTATACAGTGTACAGAGAGATCTCGGCAACATTGCAGCAATCACTGTGGTCTTGGTGGTATTGAGCAAATCGTCCCACCGGGGACTCATTTCCACTCCCTTGCTGTCTGGAGATGTAACTTGCAGTGTTCTCCCAGGTTTTGCTGGAGCTGTATTTTTTTGCTGCAGTGCAAGTTCACCGTTTTGATGTTTGGTTTGGGTTATCTTGGGCCAGGATCAAATTCTAGTGTCAGACAATTGCCATGCAGGCACTGATGCAGCCCCAGTTCCCTTTACAACAGCAACGGTGATGCAGGAATGGGAGGAGGCCAGGACAACTGGGGCTTTCTGTGTCATGAGCAATGTGTTTCATCCCACGTGGAGACCAGTAGGCAGCTGGAGCAGATTGCAAAGCCCTGATATTGCTCTCCTGCCTTCTGTGCCCACTTGCCCGTAAGCAGAGGGCAGAAGGAGCCTTGGACAGTGAGTCCCGGCTGGGGTAGCCAGCTCTCTGACAGGGCCTTACCTTCATTTGTGAGCTGGTTTCCAAATATCTTCTGCAAAGGTGAAGGTGGGCATGGTTTTCTCTCCAGGAGCTGATCTGAGATGTCCCACCGGATGCAAGCCCTGGCACCCAGTGGGAGGCAGAGTATTACTGTTGGCTCTGCCGGGGTCCAGCTACCTGGTGTCTATTAGATGTGTAGGGACTGCTGGGGACAAGGGTTTCATGGTGACAGGTCCCAGGGTGGAGAGAGAAAGAATATTGAAGCAGACTTGATTGCACAAGGCAGTTTTGTGACAAGAGGCGTTTCTCCCCTCAGAAGAGGAGGAGCGTGGGTGGTGTTGTCCCAAGTCCCAAACCAGGTTAATCCAAAACTGCGAAGACTGGAAAGGATCGCTCCATGGGGCAGCTCTTGGGATCAAGCTCGGTGTCTGCAGAGAGCCCAGGGCATGTACAGAAGCTGCCTTCTGGACTATGAGATAGCATGTAGACACGCACTCCTGAGGCTAGTACACCACTGGTGTGGTGTGAGGGCTATCAAATGTTTTTAGGTTACTCTGGGGAGGAGGGGTATCCTCATTGCCTGCCTTTGACACAAAACTCAGGTGTCCCGGGTTGATGGAGAACCTGGGATGTTCAGCTTCTGCATTCAAGGGGAACGTAGGCTTTGTAGCCTGAGGCTCCCTGTAGATGATCCAAGTTAGATATATGAAGTTTATAAGCGTGAATGCTCCCAGATCTCTCCTGAACACTTGAGAGCCTGAATGGCCTTTAGGATTCAGTCCTTATTCCTTCTGTACGTTGGGACCTCCCTGGAGAAACTGGGGCTAACACTGCTGCCCTGCCACCGAGGAGCTCCTGGAAGGTTTTCTCTGCCCTGAGAGGAGCATTGGAAGTACCACAGAAACCTGGGTGGACTCTGCGGTGGGTGAAAGTCTTGCTGTGCTCTGTTTCTGTATGCTGTAAAACAGGGAAGTGGAATTTACTGAAATATATTTTTTTTATGAAGTTCTCTTTCTATTACGTCCTCCCTGTTGTAGTTGCAGTGTCTCCCTGGGCGTATTCACCACAGCAGTCAGGATCGTTGCTGTGCAAGTCACATTAGGGGCTCAGGCATGCAGAGTATCCATCTATTTGGCTGCCAGAGCTTAGTGGGGGAACAGGTAAGTTTACCATCCTAGTCCTGTTCACCCAAAGCTCAATTGGCAGCAACCAGAGCAGGACAGGGGATGTGGGTGCAGCTCGTAGGAAGACAGAGCTGTCAAGAGCATCAAACGTGGGCTCCTACTCTTGTCCCTGCCTTCTAGCTCTGCGCCACTTTCCTAGGTCCCCTGCCCTGTCAAGTCTGTCCCTATCCCTGCTTCTGTGATATATTGCTGTAACTGTGCTCCAAAACACTGGGGTAAGATCACTGTGTTGGTTATATTTCTGTCACAGATATGCTGGCCTTGGAGTTCATCGAATCCCAAAGTCAGCTAAAGTCACTCAGCTAGAAAAGTATTCTGTTGTTAGCAGATACATATTCATCAGGCCAATGGCTCTTTTTAATTTTCTTTTTTTCCTGCTTAGCTTCGGTTTTGCTTATGAATTGTATTACACTTGCTTCCATTAATGGGAGATGTATTGCCTCTGTCAACCTCTGAGTAATAACCAAACTGCCCTGAAGTGTCCACAGGGCCAATATATCTGATTGTGGCACATAAAATAGACCAGTGAGTACCATCAGCTTGCGATCCAGCAGAAGCCAGCAGCAAAACAGTACTTTGTTAGCTAGTTAACCTGAAAGACTGATACTGCTGCATTAGGCTCAGAGGTCTGTTTTCTGGCCTCAGTGGAAGGAGGGGTGCTCTCTGAGTTTCCCAGGAATTATTTGGCTTTATGAGACCTCGTTCTTGTTCGTATGAACTGTGCTTTACAGCAGCCAGTGTTGCGCTAAATGATGACATGGTGTAAAAATCTGACTCTGCTTTTTCAGATATATCCCAAAGTCTTGCAAGCAGTAACACAGTACTAGCAAATCGGATGCTCAGTGTATGGTAGGCATTGTCTGTCTGAAGCCAGCACAAACTCTAAGCTGCCTGCGCCTGGTAACCTGGCTCTGCACAGCCCTCGTAAACCTGATGGCAGAACTATGGTCAAATCCTGGCATTGGTTTTCACCCTGTGAAAACCAGGCCCCATCTTGTCTTGTTCAAATATCTTCTTCCCGGTTTGCTGTCTGGCATGTGAGGCTCTACAGAACAAATGGCAACTTTCCCTGGGAGTGATCTGGGTGGCCATGCTGAAATTGGGCTCATTTCATTCCCACTCACTGCTGGACTTCCCTCCCTTTTACTGCACCCCTGTGTTCCGGTTTTAAGGGTCAGGATGTGCTCTCCTCCCCTGCTTTTTGCCCCTCTGTAAGATGAAGACCTCAAGCATCATCGCTGCTCTCAGCATTTCATTAATATCCTTCCTTAGCATATAAGCAGTGACTGTGTAGCTGATGGTGCTGGTAAGCCTGGCAAGGCACTGTTTGCAATGCGGGAACAAAATGAGGGCTGTCTGCAGCTCTCTGGGCAGAGGACCACAGTGGCTGGAGGATCAAATGGTACCACTGGGCAGGTCAGATCCGTGCAGCACCCTTTAAGGAGGAGCACAGAACGCCGGTGAGCTGAGATGTGTGTTCAGCTACAGCCACTGGGCTTGAAGCAAAGGCAAGCAGCTGCCTAGTACATCCCCCCCTCCCCAGGGATGGCCTGCCCAGGGTGAGACCACTGATCTCAGTCTGTTAAACACACAGGGAGCAGCTGGGTGATGAGTGCTGGTGAGTTATTAGACTCTAATTAGCCAAGCCAGGGAAAACTATCATCTGAGTGTTTCTTCTCAGCGGCTCGGCTTAGGCAAGCTCCAGGCATCATAGCACAGCTTATGTTGTTCAGAGCACCCCAAATGCTTTCATTCCTGTAAATCCAAGATAACTCTCTGGATGCTTGTGAGTCCATGCAGCATCCCTGTAGGACCCAAGGGATCTGGTATCTAGCATGCTGACTGTGGGTTGCAAGCTGATGTCCCCGGTTTGCTTCCTCAAGCCGGTGTGTTGTCATACAGTAAGGCTTCATCTTCATTCAGTTGCTTGCTGGATAGAAACATAAAGTACATTTGATCTGACAAATGCGTTTGCTCTAGGTTTTGAGAAGAATCCAAGTGACTTGGTTCTTTAACTTCCCTTTTCCTATCACTGGTTTGTTGGTGTTTGAAACAGTTTTCTCTACCTGTTCCTCCTTCTGTTCTGTTGACTCTGAGCAGGCTGTGCATTAGGGAATTATTTGCAGCCGCAGCCCAAAACTCACCGTGTCATAGCTCTTTAATTTTTGTGGGGGTTGTCCTTTGAGCTCTAAGCACTAAGTTGATGGGAAGTATTATAGTTATTTAATATTTACGCTGCAGGAGTGCTGGAGGCTCCAGTCAGTTCAAGACTCTCCTGGACAAAGTACTGAGGATATCAGCAGCAAGCAGAATCAAAGCCCCACTTTGCCGATAGAAAAAGAACTCTGGTTTTTTTGTCTCCTTCCATAAGCTACATTTTTCATTCCTGGTAGAGTATTATTACAGTTGTAAGAGGTACATATATTTATGTCAACAAATGCACAAAGAGATGTTCATAATGCTAAGGGTTGAGTGGATGTAAGTAGTGCCTTTGTTTAAACCAGTTGCAAGAAGTAAGAGCCTTTACAAACCAGGGGTGTCTCTGAGAATGTGCAACAAGGCTCCCTGGGACTGAATGCCAGTGCCAGGACTCTGTCTGGGAGAGAAGCGGAGGGAGAAGACCCTGATGAAGCAGCAGACGGTTGCAGGCACACTGGTAGCATGGTCCTGACTTAAATCCCTGAGCAAAAGCATGACAAGGAGAAGAGCTTGTTGGTTGAAAGAGGCGTGGAGCTGTAAACAAATCCCCTCTCCTCTTGTTTGAGCCTGTGTTCAGGGAAACAGGAATGTATGCACCTTGCAGAGAGAAACAGGATGCATCTGACTCTCAACTTCTTTCTTGGATCATCTGTCAGCTGGAAGAACCTGCATGCTGGCTGGCTGCTTATGGCACAGGGCAGAAGCAGCCACCAGCGGGAAGGAGCCTGTTCTTCATTGATTCCCAGGCAGGAGGGCTTCTTCTGCTAGGTGCTCAGTGCCCTGACTCCCTGGAGTACATTAAATACTTACATGTGTGTACAGGTGAAGGGTGTAAGAGGCAGCGCATTCATGACTAAGAATGGAAAAATACATGTGATTTGCTAAATCTTTCCTGCTCTGAGAAATAAGCGTTCATGTAGCCATAGTGATACAGGGATATAAGGGAAGGTTTGCAGGAGAGAGGTACCTTTTCCTTAGACCGGCTGGTACATTTGAAGAAATTGTGCTTGATTCACTGGAGTGCCAGCCATCTTGGTTGCATCGTTATAGCCCTAATTTAACAAAATGCCTCCACCACGTGCCAGTAAAGGTAAGGGACTTAGAAAGTTTTGCAGCTGCTTCCAAACTCTCTTAAATTTAGTTGATAAGTGTTGCTTGCTTCTTGCTCTTCATTGATGCTCTAAATAAAAAGGCTTACAGGGCTGTGGTTGAAAACAAGAAATGTACTGTTTGAAGAGAAATGGTTTGCTGTCTCCTTCTGTTTTAGGAGGGAGATGTCTGGCCAAATTCTTCAGCTGAAATTAATGTGATCTTCAAACCCCAAGAAGCCAGAGTCTATCAACAAACGGTCTACTGCAACATCTCAGGTACAGCTTCTTTCTCCTGCTTCTCTTACCCACAGTGAAGGTGAGGCACAAATAGTCTTCCAGTCCACCCGGTTCTAGTGTAATTGCTAGGAAAGCTCAGTGGTCAGCAGAGCAGTGCTGGCCCATGCCCACTGTCCCTGCGGTTCTAGGTGGTCTCCTGTCCAAGGCCAGGGCTCAGGGCACCTGGCTCAGGATCACTGATCCCAGAACAAAGCAAGCAGTGAAGGGATAAGCTTTCACGCCGTGGGTTTGCCAGCATTTGCTCTGCTGCGAGGTGGTCTGTAAATGCCAAAGAGTTACACAGCAGAATAATTTTAGTGAACAAGGGCTAAGCACCTATAGACCATTTACCTCCAAGATCAGTCTTTATTACTTGGATGCATCATCAGACTCCTGAGGCAGTCGGAGCTGAGTGACAAATGTGCTCCCAGACGCTAGATCACCTCCCACTACCCAGATGCTGCCAGACCTTAGGTGGCTGAGCCCTGCTGAGCACAGGGTGTCTGCGAAAGGACCACCTCTGGCCAGCATGTGCTTCTCTGTCATCTTGTCGCTCTGAGTCTATGGTGCATCTGGGTAGCGCTGCACAGGGCTTGCTGTACTCAGCAGAGTGAACACCCTCCCTGGAAATCAGAGTCCGAGTCCGAGCAGTCTGCTAGAGAAGCTTTATGCTCATCCTTTCTTACGGAAGTGCTGTCAAGTCTTTTTCTGGGAGCAGTTATCATTGACCCACCCGAGTTATACCATCTTTGCCCTTATAAAGGTGATAGCTTTGCTGTGCTAGCATGGGGCAAGGAACGCTTGCAGCAAGCTCCGTGGTTCAGGTTACCTTGTTCTTCCTCTCCATCTCTGCATGGTGCTGCTTAAGGTGTTTTTCAGGAGGGGGAGACAGCTGTCAGATTTCTATCCAGGGAACATGGTTTTCCCCATATGAAAGGAAGAGGTGCGAGGCCCGTGGTCCTCCAGCAGCCAGGCTCCTGTTCTGGAAGGTGCTGAAATCACCAACGCAGCTGCTTTGTTGCTTTCCTTACTGCTCCAAGCTGAAGGATACACATGTCATGAAACAGCTTTTTATTTATACAGTAATTGCGCAGGGTTTACTTGGCAAATGCCACCTACAGTAATTACCCAGGGCTTGTGTTAACAAACTGTCCTCCTGCCCACCAGCTGCAGTTGTTAGAGCCGTGGAAGGAAAGGATTGATTTTAAAAGTTGCTCCCAAGGGATTCCTCGCTCAGTGCTGTGTTCCTGGCTCTGGGATTTTTGCTCTGGTGAGGAGGATGTCCATCAGTTTGCTGCAGGGATCTCCAGGGGATAAGCCAAGAGAGCTTTTTCATTGCAGAGAAATAGGAAAAGTACTTCATGCAACAGTTGAGCTGGTCTGGGAGTTATAGGAAACAGAGCTGGGTAAATGATCCTGAGGCCCAAGAGGAGCCTGCTCTTGAAAGACCCTGATGGGCTCTCAGGAGAGCTTAACTCTTCCACTGGCTCTTTGGAAGAGGACCTCGAGGTCATTTAAATGCTGCACCTACCCCCCATCCCTTACAAAACAGAGCTGATCCATTGTATTGGACAGTTTCCACCCTGACAAGAGTCAAGGTCCCTGGGTGCAAAAAGAGTCTAAAGACAAAACCAATTATCTTTAACTAGGGAGTCAATTAATTTTGCTTCTTGATTCCTCTAAGAAGCGTGACTGCCTTCCTCATGCATTTGCATGCCAGTCACAAATCCCTTTGGAGGATGATTTGCAGGTGGTGTGTGCCCCTTGCTGGGAATATTTGGAAGCTTTACCCCAGTGCAGCACTGTGAATTGTGCAGCTGGATCTCATGCTCCACTGGAAAGGGGCTTTGCTGGCCTCCACTTTTTTTTGCAGGTGCTTCCATAAATTGCTTAGCAGCTGCTTCTGGATCAGGTGATTTACAGAACTAATCAGCACTGTGCAACTTGCAAAGCTGGCAGTTAAGGAGTGGTTTGAAATTTGCTCTTGGCAAATATTTAAGCTCAAAATGAACTTTCTTAGTTATTCATGCAAATAAAGCCATGGCTCCTGAGTGCTGGAAGGAAGCAGACGGTGGGGGGCTCAGGCACCTAAAATTGTTGTTTGTTTGTTTGGGGTTTTTTAGGTTTTTCTGCATAGGGAAATGTATTGGGTTACATCTGATTTCTTCCAAAACCCATTTCTAAGTCACCCTTGCAGGGAGAAGCAAAATCCCAAATGATGTTCACTCCTTTACCTTGTGACATCCTGCATCATGTAAAACTGTGGATCTCTGTTTATTGACGTGGTCAGATGAGAACCATGTTCAAAACCAGTCACAAAACATGGGGACATTCTGTGAACAAGAAACTGAGTGTCAGAAAGTTAAGGACTTTGGCAACAAAGTCCTGTGCTGTTGGGCCACCTACACAACTATTTAGTTGAAAGCAAGGCAGCAATGCCAAATTGTACACCCTGCATGACGTGCCAAGGTATTATCCCTACTGAGATCCAAATTCTCACTCCACAGTATCAGGTGTGGATTTGGGATTTAGGATAAGGAGGCTGTAGCCCCTCCGTGCCCTTGGTCTGTGTGCTCTGGGACGTGTTATGGTGGGAGCGCCCCAGGGCCGCAGCCCAGCTGTACCCAGGCATTGGGAAAAGGCTGGATGCTCCTGAAAGCCCGAGCTCCTAGCAAAGAGGAGGACATATTCTCTTATTTTTCTTCTCAGCTCTCCTGAATGCTGCCTGTAGTTTAGTCTGTTCCTCCTCCTTTGAGAAGAGCCCACTCTGAGGTTCACCTGGAAGGAGGAAGAGCAAAAATTCTGGCATTTCCTAAAGTTTCAAGTTCAGTGTAGATGTAGTAGAAAGGGTGGTTTCCATGGACCTTCAGGAGAAGATGAGGACCTACTGCAGAAGGGGAAGAACTGCCACTGATTTTTTGATTGCACTGACTTTTTCAATTGCAGTGGCCATGGAACATGTGTCTCAGCACGATCATGAGCAAAATCTTGTCACTTGGAAATCTTTGCCATTTCCTAAGAGCTTTCATGGCTTAGACCTAGAGTTTTTAATGAAAATTTAGTCCCACATGATGCAAGATGGAGAAAGAAGTCTTTTGACAGTGAGCACCCAATACTGCCTTTTTTATGCTATCTGTAAAATAGAAATACACAGCCCTCCAATTAATGCCTGAGCTGTGAAACATAACTCTTATCTCTGCTATTAGCTGGGCTTTGGCTGGATCTACTTAAAAAAAATGTTGAATTCAACAAAAGCTCCCTAGCCCTTCCTTTCTGGCTTTGGACATTATCAAACATCCTCATCCCGTGGCTGCAAGATCAAAAAGTCAGTAATCGTTGAAAAAGCTGTTCCAGGAGAGGGTTTTTTCAAGTTGTGATCTAGTCACTGAGTTGTCACACCTGGGCTGCTCTTTGCAATAAAAAAAATCATTTTGGACATTCTCAAATAACTGTGCAGAAGATTTTTTTAAAAGCAACTTTCAATCCCTAATCTTTAATAAATGGTGAACGTAGGACAAAAGGAGCTTGAAGGAGAGAGGAATATTTTTGTACAAAAGCTATGGTGAAGGTTATGTACAACTTTGGGGGCGCTCTTCTCCTTGTGCTACTTGCTTTCCATGCAGAGTAGAATGGGATGGCAGGGAGACCCAAGCCAAAATTTGAGCTAGGATTCAGGCACTTTGGGCTGCTCCAGTGGTTCAGAACAGCTGAAAGATCCTGCACTATGTCATCTTAGCAGATTTATGGAAGGAAATTAGCATCTTGGAACTTAGCTATAAGCATTGTGGTCTCAGTTACCTTTGCAGCAAGGGACGTGTAATAGCAGTATAGTTGTGGCTTATCTGGTTTTCCATAACTGCTCAGCGTGCTTCAGGTAAGGTGTCTTTACAAAGCTAAGGTTGGTATCATGGTGGGAATAGAGGAGTGCTCCTCTGCTCTGGAGATCATACAGCCCTGTGTTATTTGGGTGCTGCTGCAGGAGGTGAGCCCTGGAGCACCCAGGTATGGAGCTGTATGTTAGGCACAGGCAGCAGCTGAGATACTCTGTCGGCTCTAAGCAGCCCTGGGACGTGCATATTGTTGTTAGCAGGGAGCTTCGCCTTCCCTGGGCTTGTGCTTCTCGGCTCCTGTGCTGTCATCTCCAGTTGCATCAGTATAGACAGTGGATTTTTATCTTCAGTTCTGTTTCATGAGCATTGTGCCTTCACCGAATGGATTTCAAAGCTCATCTAAGTGCATGGGAAGAAATTCAAAGATCGTGTTTTAAACTCAGCATTGCTTTTTCAGGGTGAAAACTGAGTGCTAAATTAGAAGCCAGCCCAAGGGGTCAGTTAGAAATTAGAAACCAGCCCCAAGGCATATCTCCTGAGGGAAGAGAAGGGTCCCATATCTGCTCCTGGAGCACCTAGAGCTGGTCCCATCCAGCCCAGAGTTGGGGACTAGCATTGAGGCAGCCTGGAAAATCCAAGGCAACAGAGGGAATTATCATACTGAAATGGAAATCTCTCCCCAGGTCGAGAGACCAGGCTGCCCCTGCGCATCAAAGGGGAAGGCATAGGGCCCCGGCTCCGCTTCAGCTTTGACCAGCTGGACATCGGGAAGGTTTTTGTTGGATCGACCCACAGCTATGAGGTGAGCAGTAGGGGTTTGCAGGGCTTGGGGTGGATCCTGATGGCTCCCAGGGCAGCAGTGAGCCTCATGGACCTGCATGATTTCTGGCAACTTGCGCAGTTGTGAGCAGGGAATATTTGATGTAATAGTCAAATCTGGGGGGGTTCACAGAATCTGGATACTTTTGATGGGGTCTGAAAAGTGTGTATGTTGTTTGTGAAGCCCTAATCCCTGCTTTTGGGTGACCTCCCTTTGAGATCAGCTGGGAGGCTTTATGCAACACACCCCCCCCCCTTGACACATGAAAGCAACACTGGGTCAAGAAGATAAGTATTCAGAGGCTTTTGTTTCAGCCCTAGGTGTAATGCACTTTTGTACTCTGGCTGTTAAAAAGCAGCTGGAACAAATTTACTGTGTTTAAACCCAGGCTGGTTGCAAACAGTTTTCAGTTAAGTGCATCCTACCGATTCCTGGGAGTCGGAGGAAAGGTGTCCAGCCTCCTGGCTCAGAGCTGTCCCTTGCAAAGAAATTGGGAGCGCTTTCCCTTGCCGGCCAGTCTCTTGCCACTCTTCAGACTTGGTGCATCTCTGGCTCTATAAAGAGCAAAGCATTTCTTGAAATGAAGCAAAGGAACTTTCTACATATTTGCCTCCCCCCAATGGTGTCAAGTCTTCTGCAAAAAAAAAAAAAGATAGAGCAACCAAAAGAGGTAGAAAATGAGGCAATACATCATGCCAGGCACTTTCAAAAGGTTGACTGTGGCAGGGAAGGACACATTAACGTGTTTTCTTACCAAAATACTGTGCGCTCTATGCATTTTTAATGCTGATACTTTATTGATTCTCTCTCTATCAATTTATTATTTTCATTACTTGAGAAAACGTGAATAAGTAGATGATGCTGTTAGTGCTGTACTAAGCAGATAGACTGGAGGTAAACCTCAGCTCAGCGTAGGATCCTAAAGTGCAATTTGTAACTAAGGTGTAAAACACATGAGAGGAGAGAGTAGTTCTCAATTTTCCATTGCAGAGTTTGAATATGTGAAAATTTTCAACAGCAGCTGCAAAATTAAAAAAAATAAGGGACATTTCTATGCTTCTGTCTCAGTTTTGCTGACATGTTTTGCAAGGATGAGAATTAGGGAAAAGAAATCCAAAGCAGGTAGATAAGTCCATGGAAATGGCAGGATTGTACACTGCAGCAATCAGAAACTTGACAGCTTTGCTTTGGGTAGGTTTGTTGGTGACTGACAGCATGCCGGTAATCAGAGGCAGGTGTGGGCATTTCTTGGCCAACATGAAAAGAGCTGAATCTCAACAAATGCTGTGGGACTGGGTCACTTGTTCGAGGCAGTAGATCTCTTGAGTGTTCAACAAAATACAGCTTGGTTCTAAATTTGCAGTTTATTCTAATAAAGGTAAAATCTTAGATAGTGGCTGTGAATATTTATGAAAGATAAATTCTTTAGAATAGGTAGAGCCTGTATGCACCTTACTCATCCTTCCCTGGAATTTCTGGTTGAGCAAAGACTAAGAAACTAGCAGATTAAAGAAAAAATAAAAGAAACGTAAGCTATATACCATAGCAGACATGGGGAGTGCTTCTGAAGGTGGCTATTGT
This sequence comes from Pandion haliaetus, assembly GCA_013401275.1. Taxonomy (NCBI): domain Eukaryota; kingdom Metazoa; phylum Chordata; class Aves; order Accipitriformes; family Pandionidae; genus Pandion; species Pandion haliaetus. The sequence goes on from VYZV01032496.1 coordinate 87,070, forward strand.
GCTGACCTGAGGTGTCTTTTGCTGCATGCAATAAACTTATTGGCACAATGGAAGCTGAAAGTGTTCTGCCCTTGGCAGAATGGGACTCATCTGGAGCAGAAGCGGTTGTTGGTGGTTCACTAGTAATGCTGAAACCGTCCTTTGTTGCTCTTAGGGAGAGGTCTGAATCAACTCGGTGATGCTGAGCAGGTCCTCTGCACTGCAAGTTGAAGTGGACTGCTTTGTGTCAGTGGAATAAACCCAGAGTGTTTATGTGAAGTTTTCACTACTTTGCATGAAAAAACCCAATGGCAGAACTTGTCCTGTTTGTATTTCCTTTGGCTTTTGCCAAGCAGCATCTTCTGCCTCTTATAGATGTTTATTGTTTAATTAGACAACAAATCAGCCTTCTGTAAGAAAGGAAGATTCCTTATGTGTTTCTATTTCGCTTTCTTGCTGCTACAGGCAATCCTATTTAACAAAGGAGCCATTGATGCCCTCTTCAACTTGGTCCCTCCAGCTACAGCTCTGGGCTCCTGCTTCACCTTTGTCCCCAGGGAGGGCATAATTTTGCCGGATGGGCTCCAAGTCATCCGGATCTCCTTCAGTTCCACCATCCTGGGGAAGTTCACAGAAGAATTCAGGTTCAGTGTGAATGGATCCCCTGAGCCTGTGACCTTGACTATCAGGTGAGGAGGGTTATAGCAGCTTGGTGGGTACATCTGTTGCTATCTCTGGGTAATCATCTCCCACCTACCTCATTTTATGATGGAGCAGAGGAAAAGGTGAAGTGTAATTGTCTCTTATGCCCTCAATACCCAGTTTAACTCTGAAAGTCTTGGGTCCCTCTGGGAGCCAGTTTTGCCTGCACAGTTGAGCCAGGGTGAGTCACAGGCTCTGTGACTTTCCAGCATGCTGTTTGCACAGAATTTGGCAGCAGCAGGTTTCTTTTGTGACCCTTTGATATACTGTGTGAGTACCCTGGAGCTTTAAGTGACACTGCCCATGCTGGAAAAAGTTTGACTGGAGGCTGCACAGGTAAGGTGTGGAGATGCTGCCCAGTCTGGGTACCCAGGAGCTGGAGTGACTCCCTCCTACAGGTAACTCATTCCTCCTTGGGCCATGGCAGGCAGTGTGATGGTATCAGTTTTGGGCAGTAGGTGGTCTGGCATGTCCCACCTGAACACACAGCGAGGCCAACAGAGCTTTGGAGATGGTTGAAGGATGCACCAGCCTTGGGTGATTCTGCAGCCAGAAGCAGTGTTTTTAAAATCCTCTGTTAATAATCCATACAAAATTTGTAGCAGCAGCCTCAACATCATCTCTCATGCTAATGTGTTGGGACAAGCTGTCCTCCCGGCTCTTGTGCAGCGAGTGCTACGGTACCTCCTTTCTGCAGCCAGGAAAGTGCTGATGGGGGAGATGGGGAGCTCTGCAGCAAGTACAGTCACAAGGACTTGGGCATCATCCCATGGGCTGGTGCTGTGGCAAAAGACAATCCTCACCAAGCAAAGGGGAGAAGGGGGAAAAAAAAAAAATTGTGATAGGAGAGGCAAAGCTCACTTCTCAGGACCACAGCAGCATGCGAACTTGTCCCAGCTAGTCTTAACCATGGGCTGGTGGGGTATTGTGGTGTAGGCAGGAAAGCTGATGCTGGGTGCTCTGGAGCTTTGGGGCTGGCTGTGCCTCCTTGGCAGCCAGCCTCCTGAGCTGCTGCTGTTGGGAGGCACTAGATCAAGGTAGTAAAGAAATGAAAGGAATCTGCAGTCGATTTTACCAATAAGTAAGGGAAATGGATAAAAAAGAGCAACAAGGTTATTACTTTGCAAGAGAAGAGTGGTGAGTATGTCTGTTGACCTCAGTAGAGAAACAATTATGTTGGCTTTGTGTTTGGAGGGAAAGTGCTGCTTTTTTTGGAAATCAAGAGGGAACATTTCACAATCAAATAATTTATTCTCCTCTGTCCCTCCCCCAAACTGGTCACGGGATGTTATTGCATAAGCAGCTTTCTCCTTGAGCAAGGGCAGCTTTTGCTTGTAAAGATGTGCTTATCAAAGGTAGAATACAGTATTGCTTGGATAGTGCCCACTGCCTCTGCCCCACCGTGGGCTTACTCTTGGGGAAGGAAAGAGCTGTCAGCGGGATAGCTGGCTTTTGGCTTCCCCACAACCAAATGAAGTGGTCCTTTTTTTCCCCCCACTGAAGCCCTGGCTCCCAGTCCCCAGCATGTCCTCCCCTTCTCTGTGGCCACTCTGTGCCCTGTTCTGCCAGCACTACCCTGGGCTCGGTGCAGACCTTATATCTCGGTGAGCTGGTCCTTTTTTTATTTATTTCTTCTCCATCTTTGTACTCTTCCTTCCTGGATGGTGGCTCCTATGCAGTCCATCTGATGATACCCCAGAATCCCCACCTGCTCCCATACAACTGTCCCTCAGCAATAATTCCCATTGCAGTCCGCTCCTCCCTGAGATGTCATCTGCCTCCTTGATTTCTGTCTTGCCTTTTTCAAGGATCCATATCTGGCCCTTATCCCTTATTCTCCAGCCCCACAACTCAAGCTCTTTGTTTTCAAATGCCTTTGAGATGTCCTCCCACCAGGACAAGCTGAGCCTCCCTCTTCATGAGGTTTTGTGCACTGTATTTAGTCCTCCATGGAGGAAAAACTTCCAGTTCTTTTGAATGGAGGCAAGCTGGCTGGTGGGACAGTGGGCTGCAAAGGAAGGAATGGGGATGAGAGTTCAAGCGGTTCCTCTCCCATCCTGCATTATCCTTCCTGCTCTGCAAGAACCCGGATCTCCCTTCACAAATGCATTATGTAATGCTACTGTAAAACACAGTTGTTGCCAAAACCACTGCCTTTTCCCCCTGTTTTCTTGCAAGCTGTACCGTTATCAGCTGTGGTGCACAGAGCTCTAGGTTGGCTCTTTGCCTGAGCCTTCTGGGCAGTCATTCAGGTTTAACTTACTTGAGCACAGATATGGTGCACTCAGCAGAAATGGCAGTCGTTTCCCCACTTGCTTGGCAAGGCTCATCCTTGGCAGTTTCCCAGTGTGATTCCCAGTTGTGGTTGGTTTGGAAGTAGTTTTCCGTCGTCTCCTGGCAAGTGCTGTGATGGAAAGCGTGTCTGCTCCTGTTGCTCTATCCAAAGTAAGCTGTTAGGGCTTGGGAGGTTAAGTCTGATTATATCAGCTCCTTGGAGAGGAAACTTGAGCAGCAGCAGGAATTTGCTACCTGGCTTATTCTCAGGAACTGATTCAGCTCCAAGAATTGAGAATTAACATTGGATTGACATTCTGAAAGTCAGTTCTTAAGTGCTTTTTAACTATGCAATCAGAAGATGCCCAAACCATAGGTGATTATTCTTCACTTGGAAACCAACCTTAGATGGTCCTGAATGCTTGTTTCTTTGACGTTTAGAAAGGGATTCTGGAAACAGGGCACCACAGATGAACACAGGTCTCTCCTGCGGGATGCTGGGGTCTGTTCACGTGTAGAACAGACTCAGTGGCAGTCCTGTAAATAAAACTAGAAGGCACTGTTCACTGTGGTCCTTGATTTTTAACTGCGGGGCAGAGCTGGCATTGATTGGCATAGACCATGAAATAAATGAATGAATGAATGTTGTGCAGCTTCAAGTGCTGATGTCAGTGGATGTCGGTCAGTTTTGGGGTTTGGAGCCTGTATGCTGAATTTAAGGATGGGCAAGGTGGTGGGGTGGGTTCAGGACACCTACGTTCAGTGGTTTAAGACGTGTTGCTCTTGCATGTGTCAGCTGGTGCACTGGTGACAAGCTGATACTTTCCTCCAAATTCAGCTGTCCACTGTGTAGAACTGTTGCTGCTCTTCTCAGTGGATGTTTGGGGCTCCCCTGCATTCATGCCTCAAAATCCTGCATGCATGATGCCTGTGTGGATCAAGATCTTCTGAGAAAGATGGCCATATACTCCATGGAAACACTAGTTCTAGCTAAGAAATACCAAAGTGGGGAACCTGTGGCTGAGAAGGCTAGTTACAATGAGTCCACTTTTGTGTGGACACCTCTGTGTCCATCGCATTACAGATGGGGAAGCTGAGGCACAGAGCCATCACTTGTTCAGGGTTCCTTCATTGGGCCAGTAGCAACTTGGGGGCATACCCTGTCTGACATAGTGCCTTAAGACATATCAGCAGCTATCAGCTGCTGACCACTTTGTATTGGCTGCCTCCTGTCCACATGGATGCCATGCTGAGCATAAGGGTGACGGGTTCATTTGAAACCCACTGTGGTTTTGAGGCCAGCTTTTATCCATCCAAGTGGTAACAAAAGCTGAATGCTTTGCAATTCTCTTTAACCAAGCCAATGCCTCCTCTGCCTGTCTTTGTCCTCACAGGGGCTCTGTCATCGGACCGACTTTTCATTTTGATGTACCTTGCCTCTGCTTCGGCGATGTCTCCTTTGGTGAGTGTGCCCTGGGCTTGGACCACAGGTAGAGAGGTCTGTGCATTATCAAAATGGAGCACTTTAACGTAAGAGCATCCCTCACTTGTGTTTCTCCAGAGCAGCCTTCAGAGTTAAAACCAAGGCTGCTGGTTGCTTAGGCAGTATTTTGCCATCATGAGATCAGATAGGACCAAAGGAATAGAAAGTCAGTATTTTCTGGGGTCCCTCATAGTCTGTTCAGCCCCAACCTCCCAATCCTTGGCAGCAGAATGACTGTGAAAGTCCTTGTTGCAGAAGGGCCCAGGGGATGGGACTGCAGGATAAGGGAGTTTAAGCCACATACTAGCCTGTAGCTGCTCTGGGTAAATGTTCCTGTTGTAAGGCAAGGATGCCATTTACCCACCTGACCTTTAGTGTGAGATGTTAATTAGTGCTGGGAGGGCACCTTGTTATCAGTAATATGCCCAAGCAATAGCTCTGCATCAGGCACTGATGTTCTCAGATGTCGGCTCCTTCTCCCTCCCCACCACAAGCCCAGCTCTGCTGACAGAGCTGGTGGCTGAGCATCCAGAGCGTCTCCATTGAAATGCAGATTCTGGTTCTCCATCTCAGTCTCACAAAAGGCTTTTTACTAAGATGATCTAAAGTTTAAATGTGAAATCAATTGTGGATTGATTGAAGGGCCGTTATCATTCTGCACCCAGGATGCCTCTGTGTTTTCATGCTGTTCATGGACTTTTTAAGAAAACTCACTATCTTTCCTGAACCACTTCTCCCCTCCCTACATCACCACTTTGCCACTTCTTTGTTTCCTTTTGAATAAATAAAACAAGAAACACACCAGGCAGAAGTATGGTTATGTAATAGGAGATTCATCCTACTTAATCTGATTTCGTTAACAAGGCCTTTTCAGCTGAAGGCAACTCTTGTATTTTTGCTTTTCTTAAGTGTGTTGTTGACTGTTTTCTGCGTCTGGCGACTTTGGTCTTGTTTGGGATTGTGAAGCCTTTTTGTGTGTTCATCCTTTTTGTGCACTTCCTACCTCCTTGCTGGAGGAATTGCTGGAGGTGGGTAATGGTCACTGTTGATGGGCATGGAGAAACTATCTGCTGTGTCTGCAGTTGGTTTTCTTCCCTATCTTTATTCAAATAATGCTTGGTAAGCAGGCCATGGGGAATGTCTCCTCGCTGAGCTGGCCAGTCAAGCCAGATGTTCACTCCAGAGGAGGTTGTGGGCTGATGTCCTGTCTCTGCAGAACATTCACCACCAGCTGTGGTTGTATCACTGGTTTTCCATTATGGAAAGCAAGTATCAAAGCTAAAGTGATGTTAACCTTTGTGGGTAGTAATCAAAGCCAAAGTGATGATCCCATTTGTTGGGTAAGGTGAGACATGGTTCCTGCTAATTTCTAAGCAAGTATGAGGTTTGCCTCCAGTGAATTGGGCTGTGAGTTGTCACATGCTCAGCCTGGTTGCCCCAAAACAGGAGATGCCTTAAGGATCCTGCCTAGAGAAACTGCATTAGAGTGCTTTGCATCATGCTATAGTTCCCAATTTCATCCTTCCTTTCTTTTACTGTAGCAATGCTTTTATATATTGAAAACTGTGGGAGTGTCTGCGGAGTTAACAGGGAATTTTACTGGTCGAATTTTCAGAATAAATGGTCTGTCTGGATGCACACTCATAAGTGAGAAATAGTTGGTGCTGGTTTGGGGACAGGTGAGAGAGCTCCTTACAGTTAGAGGGAGAAACTTCTGGTGTTCAGCATTGCTAAGACTGAGCATTTCCAAGGAAGCAATCTCCGTGATCAGTGTAAAAGGGAACTTAAGTGGCAATTAGTTGCTTGCTTAGCTTCTCAATTAGCTGTAATTCAAACAGAAGAGAGCTAAACTCCAAGCGCAGTTTTATCATAACAGGATTTTGACACCAGGAAGCATGGGATAATTGGTGCATAAATTCATACGTGTGTCATTTTCCTAGGCTTTCCTTGCACCTTGTCATGTTGCCTCACTAACACCTCCTTGGTGCCCATGACTTTCAACCTTCGCATTCCTGGGGATGGCTCGGGAGAGCCCAGTGTTACCAGTTTTGTTCAGATGTCGGACAGTACGCACCCATCCTGGAGAAAAGGAGCTCAAGGTCATGTCAAGCCAACCGAATTTACCATAAAGCCCTGCAGAGGGACCATCCGTTCCCAGGGACTCCTGGATATCCAGGTATGGGAAGAATCCAGCTATATGTGCTTCAGCAGGTGGAGCTGAAGCTTCACTGATGTATGAGAGGGCTTTAGCGCTGCTAGCGTTCAGCATAACATGAGTAAGATAGCTGCACTAGTGTTAGGCTTTCATTACCTGGGTTACTCTGGGACTGAGTAAGCTGGAGATCATGTACTCTATGATCAAGTACAGAAGCCATTCATGTGTTTTTGAGAGCCACTAAGAGCAATTTCTTTGATTTAAAGTGGGCAGAGGAAGGATGAGGATGGAACATGGCTGTTAAAAAGAGAGATGTCATTGTATAAAGCAGTTTGCTTTTCTTCCCGGTCTTATTTCTTCTCTCCTGTTGAGCAGAATGAGTTGTATTCACTGTGGTGATCTCCAATGGGGACTGAAAAAGCTCTGGCAGCCATGAACTGCACAGCATCTGCTGTGCCACGTTTTGCCCTCAGCTTCCCACTGTAAAGCTGAACTCATTCTGTTAAAGCCAACAGATTTCCTCCTGGATTTATGCTATTGTAGTCAAGATTAAAAGTTGGTCCCTTAATTTTAGTAGTGGTGAGTAGAGCATTAGTCTAATTGTGCTTTAGCTTAGCTTACATATTCCCTGATAACTGCGAAGTACATTTAACAAATCAGATATTGTCAGAAGACTTCTGTTACTCCCAGAGCCTGTGCTCTACACATGGACCAGCAGAAGAATTAAGGCAAAATCCTCCCTTTCCTTACCGTGGAACGAGAACCAGAGGACACCACACACGGATAATTGCTTTTGGGAGTGATGATATATTTGATGCTCTTCTCTTCCACCAGGTCACCCTGTGTTCCAACACTGTGAAGAGATATGAGCTGGCACTGGTGGTGGATGTGGATGGTGTTGGCAAGGAGGTGTTGGCGCTGCTCCTCACAGCCAGGTATCAGCACTTTCCTTGCAGCTCATTGTCTCTCCTTGTGCATCCATCACCAGCACGCTGCCTTGCACATGGTTTGCTGGTTCCAGCTCCAAATGAGAAGCATTGCTTAATGAGCTAGTTCTGCCCAGCTAGGTATGAGAACGGCAGTGCTTTGAAAGCAGCCCTTTGTTGAGAAGTGCCTGTGCTCAATGACCAGGCATGGCCCTGAGCCTTCTTCCAAAGGGAACAGTAATTATTGTTGGCCTGTTTTTTGGTGCTTGAGGTGTAACAAATTTCCAAAGGGCCGCCTCTCCTTCCTGCAAGCAGTGGATTTGTGCTGGGTTGCAACCAAAATGCACCATTTGTTTGGGATGCAGTGAGCAGCCTGCTGAAAGCTGGTGTCTGGTTCAGTTAACAAAGGCGCGTGCAAATGGGAAAGGGGCTTATGGCAGGACTGGTGAGGGAAAAGTAAAGGCAAGACCTTACGAAGGGGAAAGTAGTCCTTGATGTGGAAGGTGAACTCAGGATTCTCTGCTTCCCTCTGGTTCTTTTGAGCATTAACGTTCTCAGACTTATGCCGAAAGTTGTTCTTACTGCAGACAGATTCAGTCCTGTTGTGCTGTGGTGGGTATCGGTTTAATTACAAGAGGGATGCAGTTCACTGGTACTCTTCCCTCTCCCAGGCAGAGTCATCCAGTCAGTTCCTGGGCTGCAATTTTGTAAAACAAGTGCAAATGGGAACAGACAGTGTATGGACCCGTGGGGGTGAAGGGCTATAGGAACTGGGACAGGGTGATCACCCACTGCGTTATGCAGGTGGTGGTTTGTTGCCTCCATCGCTGAGGCAAATAGCTGAGTTTTCAAGCAGGGCAACAGCGGTATGGGAGAGGAGGGGAGTAGTTTTTACTGAGACACTGGGGTCTTGTGTTCCTTGAGCCTTGGCGAGCACCGGTCCTCGGTGGGAAGGCTTCCCCAGAGCTCACGCCTTGCTGGGACCATTGGGAGGGTCCTTGCAAGCCTCCTGGGGCAAAGGAGGGGCAAAGCTCATCAGACAGCTCTGGAACAGGGCACCGTGCTCTGCCTGGGCACTTGGCAGCCTTCTGCAGTGCTGAGTCTCAGGGTTTGCCCCTCCTTTACAAGAGTTTGTTGAGTAAAAAGAAGTTAAAGGTGATTTATTGCTGTAGGGGTGTTAAATATCTATTTGACAGTGACAAATGCTTTATGCTCCATTTCACACTATTCGGGGAGTAAACAAATTCTACATTCTCTCAGTATCTTTAATTCCCTTTTGGTCATCTCTTTGCCTAGATGTGTAGTTCCTCCGCTGCAAGTGCTCAACCCTGTCATGACATTTGGACGGTGCTTTCTAAAATTCCCTTATCGGCAGATGCTGACCCTTGTGAACGACAGCGATCTTCCGGGCTGCTATGGGGTTCTTCCTCAGGTTTGGCATCACATCCACCTCCTGCCCTCAAAGGTTTTATTAGCAAAAGAAGGGTTTTGGATAAGACCTTGCAAGTTTTATTCAGGTAGGTTCCTGTTCTCAGGAACCTTTAGGTTTGAGAACAGGAACCTACCTGAATATAAACTTTAGGAAGCAGTTTATATTCTAGTCTTTGGGGTGCTTTCATGCAGGAGAACTTAGAGGGTTGTGAAGAGCTTCTGCAAGGAGGCTGCCAGCACAGGAGTGGGTGTTTGTAGATGCAGCAGCTTTTGAACCCTCTGAGGATGCTAAGCCCATACAACTCTTGTATCTTGCTTTGTCCCTTTGTGCCTTCTCCTAGGGATTTTTAAAATGTGTGTGAATTGCTGTTGTGGTAGATGTTAAGGAGTTTAAAGTTTCCTCAACTTCTGAAGTTGCATTTGATTCTGTCCCCTATAGGAACGCAAGGAGGATGCTGCTGTGTGGTACTCCAGCCCCGTGCCATGTGGGATTATCCAGCCTCACAGCTTGGTGGAGGTCCCATTTACACTGGAAGCCCAGGTGACGGGAGAGCAGGACACTGTTGCTCATGTCGCGGTGTTTGGGAGTGAAGGATCCCCTCTGGTGAGTGCTAGGGGAGATGTGGGTCTTCGTGCGACTCATTGGGGTGTAAAGTGTATGGGCAGGGTTGCTGATTCCAGGGATTCTTCCTGGGAAAACAAGAACTTGTAATATATGGCTGGTGTGGAAAAGGAAAGAAGGGATTCATGGCAAAAGCAACAGCTAATGCCTAGAGAAGAGGAAGGATGGTATCCTCTTAGGTGGTAATCTAAGTGTCTGACACAGCATTTAATTATGGGTACATGGGATGGGATAACAAGCCCAATCTGAAACCCTGAGCAATCCCTGGTCTCATACTCTGCTGTATTAGACGAACAGCACCTGCTGCTTCGTTAGAACTTTTGTTCAGGAGCACACAGGGACATCCATGAGTGCTGCTAAAACAAGCACTGTGTAAGAAACCATGCTGGAAGTCAGGCCCATCACGTCCGAGCAATATCCATCCTATCTCTTTGCCAGAAGCCCCATCCAAAGACACACGAGTCGCCACACCACTTGCATCTGGAGCACAGAGGCTTTGGGTTTTTTCTACCAAGCCTGGAAATGGATGAGGAAAAGCATTCCTGGACTAAAGCCTCCTATGAAAGACATTGTTTGCATTCAGGCATAAACAACAGCAGCAATGACAACAAAATGTAGGCAAGAGAACATTCTATGTAGTGTCCTGGCTTCATCTAGCTGAAATCGAGAACAAATTTAGTTAATTAAACTTTAATTTAAAATGATATTAACTTTTGAAGCAGCTGTTTTAAAATGTCTTGTCATCTCTCTGAGCATGAAAGATGATGTCAGAGGATTGCTGGGAACCTTAAGCTTTCTGTAACAAAAAGGAAGGCTGACATTTTGAAAGTAGTCACAGGGATTTAAACTTTTATTAAAATGAATGGAAATTATGCTGCTAAATCCCCCGGATGCCATCAAACATCTCAACCCAGGCTGTTGTGGATGTGCATGTAAACCAGTCAACAGGAAGGCCAGGCAATGCAGGCTTTACAGGGAAGTCTGAAGTTTGACAAAACAGTGGCTCATAAATAGAAGGCATGCTTCCCTTCAAAAGGAGGGTTTCTCCCCACTAGAATAACTAATAGTTTAACTGTCAGCTTGTTTTTTAACTACAGATTTCTTACAAAGCTTTTACCCTTGGGTTAACAAGTTATAGTTTCAAACTTTACCTTGCCTTAAATTTTTTTATTTGGAGATGAATATGTCAATCATTCACCAAAAGGACGAGCATTTCAGTGGAGAATCCTAAAGAAATGCCTAGTGTGAGACTGAGCGACTGTGTGTGCCCATTGAGTGGATCTTTAATGTGCAGCGTTTATACTCGGTTGGTGCCAGCACCCAGCAAGTGCTGGTAGTAACCTCGCTGGGTTTATCGACAGCATAGACCTGAGTTTCTGGCTGTCAGGCGAGATTCTTTGCATTTTCTATAGGTCTGCCTTATAGTTTGAGTGCAGTATCAGTAGTTCCCTTGTAGCCGACTCATCCAAAGCTTTCCGGGCTAGCAGAACAACTAGCCGTCTGCACATACATCCTGCAGTGGTGGTAAATCCTGCCTGTATGGATCATATGATGCAAATCTGACCTCAGGGGAATCGCTGTAATGTATGCCAATAAAACAAAATATAAGCTTGCTCTTGTCTTAAGTTACGCTGTCTAGTATTGATACCAGGTCTTTACACTGTTTTAGGTGAAATGCGGTACAGAACTTTCATCCAGGTTGTGTAGAGTCCCTCCAGGGGTTTGTTGCCTGGTACTTTCTTTGCAGGTGACTGCATGCCAGTTTCGATTTGGTGTGTGTAGTCTTCTGCATTAAGGAACTGGTAAAACCCAACCCTGGGGTTAGCGGTGGCAAGGCAGGCTTGTGTGCCACGGGCAGGGGATTTGGCAGCTGGCTGCTATCAGAATAAGCAGTCACTCAAACCATGGCTGTCTGCCAGGGCCAGATGCTCTTCATTCCTAAATGATCAAATGTGACATTATATACACATTGACAAAGCCAGCAGCGCTGCTGGGTGTGTGTGTGTGTTTGTGTGGCAATATTACCGATGGCAAAGTTGCCATCTCCTTTTACTCCCTTTCCCTGTGTGTCACATTGCCTGTTACGCTGTTCAACAGGGTTTTTCTTGTCCCATTTAAGATGACTGTAGATGAGGGGTTTTTTTATAAGCCCTTTCCTTGGCAAGGATATATTGTGTTAGTACACAGTCTCATTGAAGACAGCTAGCCTGAGCATCCTCCAGATGTTATTGTGCTCATCTCCAAAGGGTTCTGCCCTGCCTTTGTTGCTTCTGCCCTGCTGCCACCTGGAAGCAAAGCCAGCTGGCGAGGCACAGCTCTTTCCTCCAGCTCCTCTTTCCCGGAGTTTTGGGCAGCATCACCCAGACTGCAGCTCTCTGTGCCTCCCATCTCCCGGAGGGATAAAAGGTCCATCATTATGCATGGCTTCAGCTCCTTATTTTTGAGGTTCCAGCCTTGGTACGTGATTTTTGACTCTTACTTGCACACAGTAGTGTCCTGTCAAGGGATGAGCGTTTCTGGATGCTGCTCCTTCTGGCTGAGTCGGACTAGTGATTCTGACAGCTGTCACTGCCATTTCCTTGAGTCAGACATCATTAAAGGTTTTACATCATGGAGGCTGGTTTCTTTTGTGGTTAAATCATACTCCGTGCCCTCCAGTGAATCATACAGCAGCTTGTCAGTGTTGAGAGTTTTATGCATTCAGATCCTGTTTAAGAGTTGGGGTGTTCGGAACCGGTGAAATCCAGCAAGACTGGATAAATTCTCATCGGTGTTAATGATGTGAGAAGGAGATTTAGCAAAGGGATCCACATTCCTCCTCCATGAGTTCTGCAAGAACAAAACTTTTGTGTCTCAGACTGTCAAAAGAAAAAAAAAATACCGCTTGAATGATGTAATTAATAATTATGCCCCTTATTCATATAATACCAGGAATACACATAAACACAAATCAGAGGCAACTAAGTTACATGATCTCTACTGTGAAGAGTCTGCTTTTGCTGCTGACTTGTGCTGGTTTTCACAGGTGTAGTTTGGGGAATATTAAAGCAGTTACTGTCCAAGTGTGGCTGTGTAGTAGCAGAAGTCAGGGAGGGTGGTTTGGGGCAAGACTGAGCTGTAAAAGGAGTGGGAGCGGGCACAAGGTAGAGGAAGGAGAGTTAACAGTGTGGAGGAGCTGTGAAAAAGCAAGCATGGGAAACAGGGTTTCTTTATCCCCTGATAACACGAGCTTGTGGCTTTGAGATGGGATCACTCTAGATCTCTCACTTGCTCCAAGGCCTTCTGTTTCAGTCTTACACCACTGAAAACTTCAAACAGCTGTAATTATCCCTCAGTCTAGGAGTACCCTTAGAGCTGTCTAATCTTTTTAAACTTTCCCTGTTCTTTTTATCTTTCCTACCTGCTTCCTGGAGCAGAAAATCCATTTAGTGAGCATTGGAGAAGGACCAGTTGTCTACGTGCATCCAAGTAAGATAAATTTCGGCAGTATCCAAGTTCTACAAGATGCTTCTCGAACTCTCCACCTCTCCAATCAGACTGTCATCCCTGCATCCTTTTGGGCACAGATGGTAAGTATCTGTGGGGCTATTTTCCAATGAAAATCACTGCTCCATAGCAGCCTGTGACTTGATTTTTATATGAAACATTTCCATATAGCTACCTGAGAGAGAAAGCAAGATATTCCATCACAATATGGCAAGAGGAGCCTGGCTCTGGGGAGAGTTTTAGCTGGGGCGCCCCTCAGTAAACTTGAGAGTTTGCATAGATTTTTGAGCAGAAATGAGTCTGGATCAGTTTTACAAGTTCTCCCTTTATTTTGTGGAAGCTATTTAGCTGTGAGAGTCATGTTTTTGCACCTCTGAGATCAAGAGAACCCTGTGGCTCTTTGCTCCTGAAAGGGTATGGATTTCACTTTGGTTTCCCTGTTACGTCTGCATTTGCTTTGTGTCACACCACTGTTAATGATAGAGACTAAGCTGTGAGGTCTGTCCTCAAACTGCTTGTGGTGAGGTGAGTCTCACACCTACTGGGGATCAAACCAGCTTGGTTGTTGCACAAAAATATACTTGTAAGGGTCATGTACCTAGGAGTCAGTGGACTTTGCAGCATTGCAGAGCATTTCTGGAGACTAGCTGCAGCAAAAGGCTGTTTCATTCATGGAGGCTGCATAGTGTGACAAGCTGCATAGCGGAAGGAGAGCTTGGCTGCTTCCTTGGCAGGGAAAGCAGGGATGCTGCAGCTGGGAAGGGCTCGTGAGCTGAGGCTGGGTGGGATGTGCTCCCCACTGGAATGGGGGGATCTGTAAGGGGCTTGAAAACAGGGTTTGGAGGAGGTTTGCTCTTCTCTGTGCAAGGTGGGTTGAACTTCTGGAGCTGGTTAACCCAGACCTGGTGCTGTGGACTTGGTTGTGTCTGTGGATAAAGCATCAGGCAGTGTGTGAGAGTACAGGCTCAGCCTCCTGGGCCAAGGAGGAGGGGGCTGGATTTCCCTCTTGCTGCTTTTCCAGCTGTTTGGGGGATAAATGTAACCTCAAAGTGGGGCATTCCCAGGGCACCCTTCTTTGACTCCATAACGAAAATCTGCTTTCCATCTCTGCAGAGAGCAGGCCACCTTGGATGGGTAGTCTGGGTGTATAAATGCTGGTTTTCGCACACTCATAGCAGGCACTGGCCCGCAGAGCGGTTTAGGTACTGCTGTCCTGGTGTAATGCCTTCCCTCCCTTCCCTGGACAGCTTGCAGTATACCCAGGGGGGCTTGCAGGGTATATCTGCCTCTCCATTGCCTCAGGGCCCTAATGTATGGGATTGGGCAATAAATCCTATCCTGCTTCACTGCAATCTCTGCAAATATTGTGGCTAATCAATAAAGAGAACAATAATATGAGGTGGTTCGGGGATGGTTTCTTTCCCTGCAGTAAAGATGGGCTCTGCTGCTCCATAGTCCACCCTGCTGACTCTACAGGGCTGGGTTACCCCATGGTGAGCATCTTGGCTTCTCAGGACAGCTGCTGCTATCATGGAGGCGTTCAAGGAGGCAGGTCCTGGGAACCTGCTCGATCAGCCGTTTCAACAAGGGCTCTTCAGACAGACTCAACACTGTGATGCTGAGCCTGCCTGACGGGAGCAGCACTGCGGCAGGCGAGATGTGCTTGAGCCACTCCCTTGCCCTCAGCAGCTACCTATTTTGGTGCTGTTTTGCTGCCTCAGTTGAAGTTTTGCCCTTTGCTGCTGCCTTAGGCTGCCTGGCAGTTTCTTGATGGGAAGAAGAGAGGACTGAATAAATTTGGAACTAAAATTTGAGATGCAGTCGGGTGTCAGGGTGAACTACACATATACATTTGAGAGCAGAACCGGCTCCGGCTGTCCCTTAGCCTAGCTGGTGGGTGACCTGGGCATCCTTCAGTCACTTCTACCCCTGAACCCAAGTCTTGTGTTCTCGAAGATGCCAAAGCTGCTGCTTTGATTCCTTCCTCCTGATTGCTGCAGGACGGTGAGCTGTGATTTCCCTGTCTCCTGCTTGATGGCTCATCTCGAAACTGTGGCTGTTTGCAGTTAGGCTTATAGATCACAGTCCCCACTTGAAAGAAAGAGCTATTGATTGAAATTTTCACAGCAGCGTTGGATCAGCAATGTTACAGTATGCTGACTGGCAGCTCAACAAACTGAATGAGATTAATTTAAGGGACTGCAACAGGGCAAGTAAAAGGCTGGTGTCTTGTTCGAAACAGAAAAGGAAAATGCTGTAATACAGATGGCCATGCTGCACCTTGCTGGTATCCATAACCATTGGGTGCAAATTGGTGCTCCTGTCAAGTCAAGCTTTCTTCTTGCTTTATGGGAGAAAAGAGCATTATCTGAGCAAGTAGAGATGCTTTTTGTGGATAACTTCACTTTGGGATAGTGATTTAAGGAATTACCCCTCTCCTCCCCATTGGATGAGCTGAGTCTAGTCTATTCTATGAGTGGTGGGGAACAGCACTGAGCATCTCTGACACCAGAAGGAAATAAATAAAAACCCTCCAAAGCTGTGCATTGTAATGGGGCTTTTTTGAGTTTGAAGAGGAGTGTAGGGGCTTTATACCTGTTATGGGTTTGTGTGGCGTGGTTTTCCTTGGTGGCAGGGGAGGGGGGCTGCAGAGGCGGCCCCTTTAAGAAGTTGCTGGAAGAATTCGCTGCCCCAAAATGTCGGACCCGCGCGCCAAAATGTCGGACCCGCCTCTAGGCGGGGAGTGACGGTGGTAGCGCCTCTGGGAAACATATTTAAGAAGGGGAACCGGTAGTGGGGGGGGGAAACCTGAGAGGAACATCGCTGCCGACACTGGAATCATGGAAGTGGAGGGGGAGGAGGAGGAGCCTGAGGAGGCTGATGGCCCTGCAGCCCAGGGGGGTGAACGGTGGAGCGGAAGCTCCCGAAGGTGGCCGTAACCCCATGGTAAAAACCGCGCTGAAGCAGTGTGAGACGGGAGAGCAGCCCGCGGAAAGGACCCGCGCCAGGGGAGTTCGGGAAGAACTGAAGCCCGCGGAAAGGATCCGCACCAGGGAAGTTTGTGAGGAACTGCAGCCCGCGGAAAGGAACCACGTTGGAGCAGGGAACGAGAGAGGAATCTTCCCCCTGAGGAAAGAAGCGGCAACGACGATGTGTGGCGAGCTGACTCAACCCCCATCCCTGATTCCCCTGCGCCGCCGGGGGGAGGAGGTAGACAGCATCGGTAGTGAACTGAGCCGGGAAGGCGGGAGGGGTGGGGGGAGGTGTTCTGGTGTTTGGTTTCCCTTCCTAATACCCTTGTGTTTTGTTTTTGATTTGATTTGTAGTAAATTAAATGGATTTTGTTTCTTCCCCAAGTTGAGCCTGTCTTTTGCCCGTGACCATAAGTGGGGAGTGATCCCTCCCAGTCCTTGTCTCGACCCACAGGCCTGCCTTTGTATTTTCTCCTCATCCCAACGTGGCCAGGCGAGGGGGTGGGGGGTGAGTGAGCGGCTTCGTGGTGCTTTGTTACCGACTGAGCTGACCTGAAACCACGACAATACCTTAGTCCTCTGGCTTATCCCTGCTTGCCAGGGTATCTGCAGGTCTGTGACCCTTGGGACCAGTCTGTCATCCTGTGCTATTCCGCTGAATCCTGTGTCTGTCTGATGTACTTTTCCTTGTCAGGTTGCTTTCCCAGCTGCCAGGAAGCCCTGTTAGAGAATCCTCTGGATCCAGCAAGGGCAGGATTTGCCTTTTTCTTGGATAGAAAAGACTGGAGGAATAGGTCAACATGAAGGGGCTGTTGCAGCGTAGCTGGGGGCTAATGCGACCTGCTGAAAAAGATGGCTGTTCCTCCTCCTTGCTGCTGCTGTCATCTTCTTTTCCTGTCTCCCTAAGCATCTGATTTTTGCCATATTGACAAGTGCAAAAGAGTTGTATTGATTAATGGAAGTGTTTTCTTTCCCTGCAGAAAGGCAGAGAGGAAAAAGCGTCTTTCTTTGATCATTTCCTACTTGTTCTGTGTCACTCTGTCTTTTCACTAAGAATGACATCACTCGGCATCACGGAAGGCAGCTGCATATCATGCCTGTGTGATCAGGAAAGAAAAGACAGGCCTAGGGTGTAATTTTTGTTAATCAGTGGCAGCTTTCTTCTGCCTGCATAACTACCATGCTGGGTCTGGTATGTGCTATTGCAGGGAGGCGAATGGTGGTTTCCTGGTGCCTTGTAATGAGGGAGGAGAGAGAAAACCTTTCTTGGGATTTCCCCTTCTTATGACACTCTTAATATGGTGTCCTGTCTCCTTTGACATGATCCTTGACCTCCCTAATCCAGAGCCCTGTTCTCCTGATGAAGCTCACTGCCGCCTGGTTTCCAGCAGCAGTCGTACAGCCAGATTTGTTGTCTTCAGGAGAGTGTCTGGCAAGTAGATCCCCTTCGACCTTCCCAAGAATGAGCTGCCATCAAATTCAACCGGAGCTGACATTGCAGATGAGACCAAGTTTTGTTTATTTAAAAAAAAGAAAAGTTGTAACTGTTTATCTTCTCACTGGAATTCACTGGAGAAAAGTCAACTGATTTTCCGGCAGCATATAAAGGCTCTTGGTCAAATGCGGTGTAAGCAAGGGGAGAACATGCAGTTCCCATTCCTATGCTTGCTTCTCTCCTCATTAGTGCAGGATTTGTTTCATTTACTAATTTCATTGCTTATTATCTCAAGTTTTGATGACATTCCCTTTATTAAAGAAATGGCCATATGGAGAGACAGCAAAACAGGAAAATAAAAACAGCACTGATAAAGGGATGCTGCTTTAGTGATTCTGTTTCTTGTTCTGGCTGATGGGCGATTTTGTTGTTGTCTGAGAAAATTGTGCAGGCTGTGGGGAGGGAAGGCTTTGAAGAACGTGTTGGTGTTGTTCGTAGCTCTCTCCAACTGCTTTCACTGAAGTGGGAGCAGACTGGAATTGGCAAGAGGGGGTTTTTTAAATCTACTGTAAATTACCTTTTTTTTTTCCCCCCAAGCATCTGAATAATTAGCCAGCCCGTCAGTGTTTGCTCATAGTGAGACACAGGCAGACAGTGCCATGCCCTTCAAATGATATCTGCGATGCTATTTAGAAATGAGTGTTAAATTAACTTTCCAGGGTATGGGCAGCACTGGCCCTGCATATGTGGTCTCTTCCAAGGTGAGCAGAACTTTTGAAGATGAGATGCATAGGCTTAACTCTTTCCAGAGCTGTCCCACCAGAGCCTCATGGTGCTCCAAAAGCTCACCTTTAGACTTAAACCATTGGTTTGGGTTTTAAAGGCTGTGTTTTGCTAATACAGTGGTACAAGTCTGCTGATTTCCACCCAGTTTTGTCTTGCCAGAGCCGGAGGAAACGATTCATTGTAGCTGACCATGCCTGGCAGCACACAGCATCAGTCATGAGCAGGGGTCATGGCCAGGAGTGTCCAGTCTCGTGCTGCTGACCTGTTGTGCCAAGACCTGAGGAGGGTGAAAGGCTGTGTCACTTCCACAGTTGCACAGGCTCCGGTCCAGGGCATGTGGCTCTTGAAAAGGGGAGCAGAGGTTTGGAGGAGACCTTGAAAAGGCGCCTGGAACCTGGCCCCAGGGAAGACTTAGTTTTTTGTCATGTCAGGTATCTTATATGAGTTCATGCCCTTTCAAAATCACTGTATTTCAGTAATTGAAGAAATTGTTATTCTGCTCGTCTAGGGAAACTAAACTTGTCATATTGTGCTGCACCTGCTGGCCAACTGAATTGAGGAAGGGTAGAAGTCTTCAAGGCAACTATGTTCCTACAAGCAAGAATGACTAAGTGAAGGAGTTTGGTTATTAAATGTTGTGCTTGGCAGCGGCCAGCTGAGCCGTGCTTGTGTGCTGGCTGGAGAACCCCAATGTGCAGAGCGGTGGCACTGGTCTCCCCAGTGCAGCAGGAAGGGCAGATGGGATCTGGAGGGGTGAGCTATGGACAGGGTGACACAAATGGAGACAAGCTTTGTTAGCTCGCTCAGCAGTCAGCTATTAGCTGAACCAAGTGTGACAAATTAGGCTCCGTTGTCAGTGGCAGTGAGTGCCCCACTTGAAATTTAAATTTATATATATATATATTTTTTTTTTTAGAGGGTCTGTCTTTTAATTTCATAAAACACCCACCCCCTTGATCGTGCTCTGGGACAGAGGCTAAACCAAAGTGGTCCCCATGCTTTTGCCAAAGAGATGCTGGTGCCAAGGTGCCAGGAGGAGGCTGGTTGTTGGTGGGAGCATCTAGGCAGCCTCACGCTCTGATCTCCACCTCCTGCTGGGGCTCGGGGTGCTTTTGGGCTGTTTTCTGCCACTGGCAGTTTGTGCGGATAAAAAGTAGCTTTGAAATGAAAAACGCAGGGTCCCCCACCGTGGGTCTGCTAAAACACCAGGGCCAAGGCTCGGTGCACAACTGATGTAGGATGGGGATTTATTTCCCCTTCATGTGTAACCTCTGTGAGGAGTGATGGGCCCACCTGACACAGTGGGAATCCTCTCTCAGTAGAAGTATGGCTTGGTAAAGTACAGCTGCATTTTGACTATTGAGTTCTGCTTCCTCTTTTACTCATGTAAGGCCAGAATGACCAGATCACTTTAATTAGCTAGTTTTAAGTAGCTTCAAGAGAACTGAGTGTGGTGGCTCCTCAGTTGTCCCTTAGGGCAGCCAGCCATGCATCTCAGATGCATGCTGGTGTCTATTATAACCAAATTTTGGCAGCCCTTATTCACAATGGAAGTCTGTCCTGGGAGAAGCTAATGATCTCAGCATTGCAATTGTTGATTAAGTGATTGATCCCAACCCTTGCCTAGCACTCAGGGACTCTGATGTCCATTAGTGCAAACTGCTACAGGGACAAAAATAGCCACCGACTTTGCCTATCCAGAGCATACAGCTATTGCATCATTTTCCAGAGCATTCAAGGACAAGCAAGTACCAGGGATGTTATCAGAAGTTAGATCTCAGTCTTCAAAGTGGGGGGATTTTTTAGTATGTCTCCAAGAGATTTCTGGTCTCTGGGATGCAGCCTGCATCAGTGTAGGCAGAAGCTGGCCTAGAAACCTGAGTGAATCTGGCCTGGCAGAGCTTTTTGGTCCTGGCAGGTCTCCTGTTCAGTGATGCACTGTGTTGCCCCTTGGACCCACACCAAATGCTAACTGAAAGAATGAGGACATGATGCAAATCATTCTCCTCTGGAGTAGGCTGTTG
Source organism: Pandion haliaetus (assembly GCA_013401275.1). Lineage (NCBI taxonomy): Eukaryota > Metazoa > Chordata > Aves > Accipitriformes > Pandionidae > Pandion > Pandion haliaetus. The sequence continues at coordinate 107,345 of VYZV01032496.1, forward strand.
GCCTGGCAGGGTATGGTGGGTCTGTGCTGGGTCACCCTGGGAAATTTGAAGTCTGGCTCCATTGAGACAGCCTATCGTTATTCCTCAGTAATAGTTTCTTGGGTACAATTTACTGCCTGGCTTGTTGCCAAGCTTTGATAAATGAGCTTTGTCAGATAGCAGACTTGCAGATTCACCTCTGGAGCAGAGCTATCTGGTCTCCTTTTCAAGCGAGCTACCCCGTGTCAGCATGAATCAGAGGAAAAGTTGTACATTAATGTCAATGAAAACCTAACACCCACCAGCTTGGTGTGAACGTGTTGGCTGGGCAGCCCTTGGCTGATGGCAGTGCAGTGGATGCTTCCGAGGCTAGTAAGCAGCTACGCGTGGGATGCGGGGACGACAGAAGAGGGTTGGTGGGTTCCGATGTGGTCAGTGACGCCCCAGTGTTTACCCTGTGCCAACCACCTTCTTCCATCTCGTTCTCATATTGCTTTTTTTTTTAAGACTTTCTTTTGCAGCTCTAGAGGACAAATTAAATGGAGCTGAGTTTGTCACTTTTGCCAGCGCCTGGAATAATTTTGATGCCTTTGGTGTGTTCTATCCTGGGATGCAGTCATGGAGACCTGCCCTGGCCTCTGTGCAGGGCACAGTCAGCTTTAAGGAGTTATAGTAGCTGGGGCATCTATGCACGCTGCTGGGACCCTGAATGCTCAGCAAGTTATTGCTTCCCTGGCCTCCAGCTAGTCTTACCCTTGTTAGCAGAGGTCATTCTGGGGGGTTCTTTAAAATGCTTCCCATGATGTCAAAGTGCTGCTTGGCTTTCTGATGCTCTTCTCCCTTGGGCTGGCTAGTGCCCTGTTAGAGCTCAGTGGTGCCAGCCTGATGGATGGAAACCTGAGCTAACTTCACCTGGATCAAGCACTTGCTTGGATCATGTCAGGTCTCCAAGCACATCGTTGCTTTCTATTAAAAAAGAGGGAGAAAACCCCTTTTTTAGAATACTGCAGAGTTTTGGGTGAGTAGTGCCTGTCGTCCCAAACACAGTACTGAACTCTGGTGCTTGTATCACTAACGCTGCGATGGATGCTTTGAAGCTGTACATCTACATCCCGGTGCATTTCGTGCTGGACAGGGACCATTTCATGCATTTCTCCTCTGCAAGCTTGTTCCCTGTGAATGTGGTTTTAGATGGGCTGGGGTCCAGCACGTTTATTGCCCCATCCATAGAGGAAGGTCCAGGAGAAACCAGAGGAAGAGAGTGCTTGGGAAGCCTGGGCCATGCCCACAGGGCACATCTTGCAGTTTTCTTTCTGCTTATTGCTTTAATGCCTTGCTATAAACATTTATAGCTGAATTTTCCAAAGCAGAGGGCACTGGGGTACCTTGCTGCAGCTGATGATCAGTGGAAACTGAGTGCTTCAGTCCTTCAAGGGCTGTTGAGAAGCACTGCCTAACTCTTGGGAAAGAAGACTTTGGTGTTGGGGTTTTGATCAACTGGTTTTGCAGAGTTATTCTTCAGGCTTTCAGCAGTATCCCCCAGCCATGTGGCTGCTGCAGTGGGATTTGAGCAGTCCTAGCTTCCTCTGGCCTTGAGCCTTTATGCAAACCCAGCCACGGTTGTCGGGAAGCCAGGAGAGATAAAGTAGCTTCCCTTGGTGCATGCTCCAAAAGAGAGACTGGAGGGGGAGTAACCTTCCCCTGAGGATGAGCATCCCTTGGGCTGGGCAAAACTGGGTTAATGAAGTGAGTCTGTTAAAGGAGGGTAAAATACAGGTTGTATAAGCTTCTGTATAGTTGCTGTTTCCAGTCACCGTAGCTTAGATTTAGGGAAATTAAGCCGTTATGTTTTTTACCTTCATATCTTTAGTCCTTCCATTTCCTGTACCCCACAAGAGACCAGGGTCCATAGTTTCTGTCCTCAGTTAGTGTTTGGCTTGTCTTACAGGCTGGCAAATGCTCGTGCTGGAGGATTGAACCCTGCAAAGGAGTGATCCCCCCCGAGACCGAGGTGTCTGTGGCTGTCATAGCAAACTTGGATGACACTGAGAAATTCAAAGATGAGGTGAACCTGTTCATAGAGAACAGCCATACCTATGCCATCCCCGTCTGGGCTGTCGGCATCGGCACCACAATTGTCACCGACAAACCCTTTGCTCCGGAGCTCAACTTGGGACCCCACTTCAGGTAGGGTATCTCTCAGCTCCCACAGGCTTTGCAAGGAAGAGTTTTGCTGTAGTCCTTCAGGCTAGTTCTTCAGTGCTCAAGGGTCTGGCTCTGTTTCACTGAAGCCACAGGGAACAGTTGTTAGATACCCTTAAAAGCCATCAAAATGGAAACCAGTTGCTAAATTGTCACTGAATTGTCTTTAGTTATAATACATTTATTTCCTCACTTTTTCCTCCAAATCTTTATTTGATAACACCAGGTCCCAGAAGCCTCCGGCTGGAAAATGCTGCATTACAAGTATAAACATATTTCCCTTTGCAATAACGTTCCTTGCTTTTCCATTCACTATGGAGTATCATCTCACAACAGAGGAAAACCTTGGCGGTAGCTTGTTAGCAACTCCTCAACTAAATTAATGGTGCTGTTTTGCTTCGCCTCTGCCCGGGAGTTCTGGAGGAGCAGCAGAATTTGTCTTTGCCCTGTATCATCCCTGAGTTTGCTCATCCTCCCAGGCTCCCCTGCCGGGCTGCACTTTATTGGACATAGTCACTCTTTCCTCGTTTCTCCTGCCTGTTTTCCTGGCCATCTCCTCCATCAATGCTGCAGTGGCAGCCCAAGGCATGGGCAAGTGAGGGTGGCTGCAACCAGCTCTGAAATGGAAAGAAGTCCACTGAGGCTGAGTGGGATAAATTGAGAGTGTTGATTGAAAGAGCTTAGCTCGAAGGAGGGGATTCACTGATCCTAATGCGTGAGTCTGAAACCAGGCACATTCTTATAAATGGGAGAGAAATAAATCTTTTCAAAGTGCTGTTTGTCTTATGTTGGAGACCTCTTGGGATGAGAAGAATAGTCTTCTCGATGTGCCTGTTCCTTTCCCTGACTGCAAAGAGGGTCCACAGTGCTCCAATACTTAAGTTTTGGGGTAGAAAGAGCAGGTTAATCCTACCTTAAGCATTTAGGATAGATTTTGGGGGTTTAAATACGCACCTATAAGCCACCCACCTAAGCAGGGTCATTGCAGGGATGTTGGTGCTTGTCCAGCATGTCCAGTGCTTTGTGTAGCCACAAATTAGCTACACAATGGAGGGGACAGTGTCAATGTGATTTGTGTCCTTGTCCTCTGCCCCCCTTCACGTCTTTGCCTGCAGGCTCAGTTTGGAGTTGTTGCCATTGCTGTTGGCTGCAGAGCTGCCACCGGGCAGGTGAGCTAAGATGGGACCCAGGTAACATCTCAGATGAGTTGGGCTTTCCCAGAGCCACAAATTCTGCATCTACCCAGAGCTTCTCCAGGATTTCATCTGTTGCTGCCCACAACATAAACCATTTCATACTAAGCTTGTACACATCATTTTCTAACAGTCTGTTTCAAAGACTAGTTTGTTCTATACTGTCACTTCTGTGTTTGTATTTAGCTACTTGCAGCAGACACGGGTTTTATAAGCCACATAATCTGTACCTTTCAAAAAAACAATAACTGTTTCAGGACCAATTCATTTCCTGGTCATGTTCAGATTTATAGAGGGTAAAATAGTTACTCCAGACACGCCTGCAGTTAATGTTTCTTTACATGAAGGAATCAATTTCCATTGAATATTCATTTTGTTTTATATCTAGCTCTAGTTATTCAGCTCTTGTTGTCGTTCCATTCCCTCAGCAGCTAGACCTGGTCTTGCTGCTGTGTTCGTACTGGGGAAACTTCTATTGATGCTGTGTTCTCACCCTGCATTTATCTTCCTGAAACACAAAACAAGCTGCACTGTTCAGGCAAAGGCTGATATGTTGGGGGCGGTGAGGATTGGATGCTCCCTAAGGGATGGGGGATGAGGGAGATAACATGGGTGCCAGGGTAGGGGTCCTACCAGCAAGGCAAGCGGTGCCCAGATCACCAGATGAGTCTCTATACCCTGCAGTTCCCCAATAGCACCTTCAGAGGAAGCCATCTGAGGCAGCAGGTCCCAAGGGGAAGGAGAAATGGCAGCGAAGCTGTTCCTCCATCCACTTGCAGCCAGGCCAGGCCAGCTTAGTGTCTGATGTAGTGAGATCTGTGGGAAGCACCTTGGAAAAAACCCTCTGAGTATTAAGCACCAAAGGCTGGTGATGCTCTGTCCACAGCAACTGAGCTGATGAGCTTCATGAAGCTTTTCCTTGCTTTACGCAAGCAGACCAGCTACTGAATGGTGATAAACTTAGGGTCAACCAAGGTCTGGCTTTTGCTGAAGCTTTGAGCTAGGTCAGCCTTTCCGGAGGTGGTTTTACTGCCGAGTGTGCAGTCGGGTAACACCATCGGGGTGCTGAAGCTGGGTGACCTCTGGGAAATAGCAGCTCCCATGACATTTACCATTTCTGCTTCTCTTCTAGCCTGGATCCCTGCTGTTACCGCTTCAAGATAACAAACAAAGGAAGACGCACCCATCAGCTCTATTGGACAACGGAAGGTTTCACCCCATTTCGCCACCGTGATCGTCTCCCTGCTGTCAGTAACACCAAGGGCAAAGATTCCTCCCAGAGCCCCAAACCTGCCTGCCCCGTGTTTAAGCTTCGACCGCTGAGGACAGAGCTGATGCCGGGCAAGACTGTGGAGATGATGCTGGAAGGCTCCTCCAGCACTCCCCAGGTGAGGTCCCCCACGAGGGCTGAGCCTTCCGCATCAGATCACCTCTACTGGGACTTCTTCTGCAGCCCCTTGACATGTGCCTGAGACAATGAGCAAGTGCTTTCAAGAAACTGTTTTAATGCCACCAGTTACCATGGCAGCACCAGTTGCTTTCCTTGTTGGCTACCATCAGTTGCTAAGGCTTTTTCATGTTTCCATAGCTACCATAAACCCAACTGGCTGATACCAAAATAGGGTCTGAAGGAAATATTGCTACTTCAGGGGCAAATGGCATGTTAGAAGGTGTCACATGCTGAGGCACAATGGAAGGGCAGGGAAAATAAGTTACACTTAGACTAGGAGCACAGGCAGAAAGTAAATAAAAAAAATGCAAAGTAATATATCTGGGGGAAGCAGCGAGGAAGGGAGGGAGTGTCTGGGAGCAGCATCATTTTTCCTCTGTAGACAAACATGGGCAGAGGGCTTGTCTAGCACTGAGTCCTGGAGGAGAAAAACGAACACAGTGTGTCAGCTCTAATGATCAGAGTGACGTTCATTCATGTGGGAAACTGTTCCCAGGAATCATTATAATTGACAGCTTGACTTTTGTCAATATTTCCATAATAGCTTGCCCCAGTCTCTCAGCCAGCCCCAGTGTTCCAAGGGCAGCCAGGTCTTGCAGCACCCTTGGATGGCAGCTCAGGGGGGCAAATTTCAGCAGCGTCACTGGGTGTTGTCCTCCCTGGACCCTTCTTTCCAGAGGACATCCAACTCTGGAGAGAAGCTACCAGCTAATCCTGGCTCCAGGACGGCTGGGCACAGGTGTTTAAGTGAATGTAGAATAAATCTGCATTAAGCTCCTGCTGTGATACTAGTGTTTTAAAGGGTTGCTTCAGTGGTAGCTTGAGGAAGACTTGAATACTCACCTAGTTGACTGTGCTGGGACTGTCCCTGTGCAGTTCTGAGCCCAAACATTTTGCTGAAGAGGGAAAAAGGTACTAGAAAGGAAATAAAATGACCAGAGCACTGGTGAGGGTGTTTTGCCTGGCAAGTCAAAAGGGCATCTGTGAGCTCAGCTGTGGCTACCTGGCTCCAAGCAGTCCAAGCCAAGACCCTGGGAGTGGGCTTTCCACCTTTCTTGGGTCTTGAGAACTTAATACTCTTCAGGTTGGTCAGAAGCCCAACTCCCTGAATTGCACGTGCAACACAGATGATTCTAAAGTCTGTAGGCTCTGAGGAGGAGTTGGGTTGTGGTGGTGTATCAGAGGGAAGAGTGAGGAATGAAGGGAGGAATTTGGGGAAGTGAAACCATGAGAAATCAGGAAAAAGTCTTGAATGTAAGAGCATCCAGCTTAAGCAGAGGGTTTTCATGTGAAGTGTAAAACATCTCTTTCTGGGGGAGGTTTCTTTTAAAACCAGCTCTAGGAGGGCACAGCACATCCTGGGAATGAGTGATCCCCTCTTTACCTGAAGGCAGGCTGGCTATTTGGGGTTTTGCTATGGATCCTTTCCACTAAGCTTCTAAGGGAGGGTTTGCTAGCATTGGCCCTTCTATCACCTGTTTCCCTTAACATAGTTTTGGGGTTTTTAATCAGTTCCTACAGCTTTCTGTAGGTATTATGCTTGGCAATGGGAGAAATAAAAAATAATCATTTGGACAGGGATTATTACAACTGTAGGCAGCACATGACTCATGAGTGCCTTTTGTGGATATTAGGGTGTAGCATTATGGACATTTGAATGCAGAATAAATAGGATGCAGCATAAAAAGAAAAGGGGGCTATTGAGGAGACCAATGACTGTACCTTCGTGGCAGTAATACAGTCCATGGTTGGGTGGCTAGCAAATGCATTGTGTTTTCTGGACACCCTGCTAGCACCCACTGGGTGACGTGTGACTCTTGCATGCAGGTAGTGAAGGAGCGGCTGCTGTGTCACGCCATTGTGGGGAGCAGGGCAGGGAAGGCACAGATAATGCAAGTGGATGTCACGTGTGAGTTTGTTGCTCCCATTCTGCAAATGTCCTCCAGAGAAATCACTTTCCGGGTAGAGAAGGTAAGTCTCTGGATTGCATCCTGGCATTTAAGAGCATGGCTAATGACCAAAAGCCTGTGGGGTGTGTCTGCTTGTGTTCAAAGGAGGTTACAGCTGCTCTGCCGAGGGCGATGGTGGCCACTTCTAGAGAGACACCAATTTCTGTACTCCGTATAAAGGGAGGGTTTTGAGGATCCTCCAAGGCACGGTGATGTCTGAACACAGATCCTGTAGGGAAGCTGAGAAAAACTGAGATTCCTGTGAACTCCTCAGGGTGATGAGGAAAAACTCTTATCTCTTGTTTCTTTTTGCCTTCTCTGCTGTTGGTATGGATGCTAGCTTTTTGCATTTCCCCAAGCCTCACCTGCTTCAAAGGACCTGCAGACGTCCTTCAGCTGCAGTGGTAACACCAACACAAAGCCGATGTCCTTTAGTCTCTGGATCCCAACTCCTGCATCATCTTTCCCTCTCCTGCGAGGTGTCTGAAAAAGTGAAGATATTTCATTATTTAGTTTCTGTGATTGCAGGTCTCTCCTCTGGTTCTCAGGCTTCCAGAGAAGCACAAAATCCTGGGAGCAGGCAGTTCAGATTTAATTAGAAGCTTTTCAGCTATCCCTGATGTCTGCCTGTGGTCTGCTTGATGCCACGTGCTCTGATTTATCGAGTGCTATGACACTGCAGCTGTTTGATATCAAGACATCCAGAACTAGTTTCCCAAATAATGTCTAGTTTATATAAACCATGCAGGAAACCCAGAGCAATGCATAAACAAGAAGAAATAGCTTAGGCTGAGCTTAGCTTTGAGGCTACAGACACCTTGTCACTGTAGCAGGGGTAGCAGGACACATTTTGCAACCAGACCATTGAGGTTTCTAGCTCACTGTATGTGAGTGTAAATGTTCAAACCTAACCTTAGGCTACTGCAGGCTCTCTGCTATGGGCTAAATCCTGCTTGCTTTTCTCCTCTGACTAGCATCACTGCTTTTATGAGGCTACTAGAACCAGTAAGGTTGTAAGAAATTATTGTACGTGAGTGAAAATCATCTTGTACCGTTCTGCCCAAGAGAGGATATAAAACTGGAGACAAACAGTCTGGGTTCACTTTCTGGTTTTGATCTTTTTCAAGCAGCTGCCTCCTTTCAGGGTCCTATTCCCTCATCTGTACGTAAGACTGTTTCCCTGTCCCCTGGGGGATGCTGTGTTTTCTAAACATGAAAAGCAGATGATATACTTAGAGAAAAACCTTCTAGAAGGGTAGAAACTAATAAAAACAGTAAATAGAGGTGTGCACTTTTGGGGCTGAAAAATTTGAGATGCCTCAGAAGGGGAAGGAGGTCCATGGCCATTTCAGGTTGTTTTTCCCTTGTCTCCTGTTTCTGTAGCAACCCAGTGATGTCCTAACTCTGCAGTACAAGCCTCTTTCTCTAAAAAACATCTCCTCCCTGCCACTCAGCATTGTCCTGGCCTTAGAGCAACCCTTCTTAATCTGTGATACAGACCAGCAGCCCCTCTCTGCAGTTGTTCAGGTGAGCAGCCGTGGACCTTCCTGCTGGTGGGGTTTGAAGAGGGAGGAGTGCAGCGGTACATTTCTGTTGGGAGGTCCTCATAGTAGAGAAGTTTGTTCTGTAGAGTCAGCAGTAGACTGGCCTGAACTAAATCAGATTTGAAACAAGCTGCTGAAGGAAACAAAATATCTGAATCTGGCTCTAAGATATGAGGAGAGGGGAGCAGGCAACTAGCTCTGGGCAAGCCATGTAGTAAAGGTGTCCCTTGGAAGCCATCCTAGCTCTCCAGCAGCCATTCTCAGATAACCTCAAGAGCAGCTTGCTCTCTTCAAGGGCAGCCCTGCTTTCAGGAAGGCTGAGGATGCTCCTCCAGCCTCTGCCTGGCACCTGCCCCCTGGTCGGTGGAAGGTGTTGGACATGGACTCCGCTAAATATGTGGTGTTGTAGGCATGGCCACCACTTCTATGCCGTGCCAGTGACTTGCCTCTGCAAGGATGAGGCTGCAATGCCATGTCACTTGTGCTGGGAGGATAAAGGAGTTCCTCCAGAGTCAGGGCAAAAGGCCCTGGCATGCCAGAGTGCTAACTTGGTTGTGTATTCAGCAGATAGCTTTTGTGGGTCCAGAATTCAGTAGAACAATAATTATTTCCCTCTTGTATTGATGCAGAGCACAGATACACGAGCCTGAGATAGTCTCAGACAAGAGTGTTGTGGTGCTTGCAGTCAGGCACACACTGTGAAGAAAATGAAGGATGAACTGAGAAGCCTACAATGTGGTCACACTTTGAACATTTACACGTTTCATGCTGCAGACCTTGGGACTTCATCACACTGGTGATTAATATTCTTCATCTCCTTGCAGCCCATGAAGTTGGAGATAGGGGAGGAACTTCATCTCTCCATCAGATTTAACCCTGCTTATGAAGAGGATTTGGGTGTCCGTGTAGTAGAGAAGGTTCTGAAGATACAGTTTCTTGAGCATCCTCACAAGGAGCAGGTCACCATTCGGGGAGAAGTCTACTTTCCAAATCTCCATATCGAGACCACGTCCCTGGACTTTGGCTGCATCTTGAATGACACTGAAGATCTGCGTTACATCGAGATGACGAACTGCAGCCCACTTCTTGTCCAGTACCACTGGTCATTCCTGACGGACAGCCAGGCGAAACAGATGAGGTATGTGCACTTTTGCCCTCTTCTTGAAGCTCTTCTTCCTGGTGTCCTCTCAGTACTTTGCAAAGACCAAGGCTGTTTGCTTGGGATCTGATAAACTGCTTTCAACTTTTCCTTGTGAAAATAACACCTACCAGCCATGGTCAGGCTAGATGCTCAGGGAATAGGTGATCTCTACCAGTTTGATGCTGGGAAGGAGACAATGTTCTCCAGCCAAGCTGGGACTGTAAGACATTATCAACACTTTTTGCATAGCCCATAACCTAGAATCCTGCTTTATCTCTGGCACTTGGGCAAGCAGATATACAACACGACCTCTTTTCCTTCCCTGCCAACCCTGTTTGTTGTCATTTCATGCTAAGAACCTATACAGGCACTGCTACTGGAATGATATGCTGCTGTCTCAGTCTCTTGGTGCTGCTTTGCTGTAGCCCCTGTACCGGTTCCCCTGGGAAGGGAAGCTGGTGTGGAAAGGTGCTTTCTCAGACCATCATGGCCTGAGGCAAACGCCACCTTGGTTAAACCGCAGGTCACATTCACAAAATGGCTATTTAGTGCTTTATGGCAAAACGGCAGGTTCTGCTGTGGCTTTAGGTATAGCTGTAGGTGTTGGTGGGAGCACTTGTCCGAACATCCCTGGGAAGCTGGGCCATCCAGCGCTGGTCTGTGGTTTCCAAGCCCAAGAGCAATCTCACAGTCATGCTGGAGCACATCTATAAACACATTTCTAGCAGTTCCTCCCGCTGTGGCCTCTCTGCATAGTATAAAAGTCTAGTCTGGGCAGTTATAGTTACAGTAGAAAAGGAGTTTTCCATAATGCCCTAGGAAACCGAACAAAGTTAACCATTGTTCATTGAAGTGCTGCTATTACAAATAATAGAGATCATCAATAAACCATTTTGTTTAGGGAATTGGGTTCTGGCTCAGAGGAGACAACCTATTGGGAACTGGAAATTAACTGTGGCTATGAGGAGGACTTGGAGGAGAAGACCTGGCCACTGGGGTATCCCATGCATAGCTGGGTCTTACCAAGTAACAACAAGTCTTTAGTGTGGCCCCTCTTGAGGCATGGCACCTTCAAGAACAGACCCTAAAATGCAGAGGAAAGTCTGGAAAAGCAGGTGGAGGGAGGTGGGCAGGGAAAGAGGAGCAGGGCTGTAAGCTCTGCTTGGAGGCCCCTGTCATCTCCTGGTAAATTAGATTAGGGTTTAATTACAAGCTAAAGGGAAAATCTAATTTTGGTGATAGAACAATGCATATATTTTATAATAACAAAGAAACAAGCACATTACAGCGAAGCCTGTGTGGAATTAATTTCCTCGGGGGCCACTTGTTGGCCAGTTGCCTGTTCATCTTTACTCTTATCTTTTTTTTTTTTTTTTTTTTTTAGAACCAATTTAGGTTTTTGGAAATGTGAATGTTGAATCAGTTTTCAGCTTTTAATTACCCCATCTCCACCTAAATCGGCTTTGCTGGACCTGAGCCTGCAGGTGCTCGTTCTTCTAGCAGATGCTGAGTCACCCAACCCTGCTAAGTCGGTAGCAGCTGAGGGTCCTGAGCATCTGGCAGGATAGCAGCCTCTGCTCCAAAGGGTTTGGCATAGCCCCTTTGCTGGCTTGTTAGCGCTGTGGACATTACAACAGCTCTCTTTTCTGCTCTGCATGTTAATTAAGCAGCAATGAACTCTCTTTGGGTCGCTCAGCAGACACCATGTGATTCTCTGTGGCAGAGCTGGAAATGAAGATGGTCTCCAAGCTATTAACACCTCAAATTGCTCATTAAGAGCCTGGCAGAAGGGCAGCATGTCAGGTATTATTTCTTGTCCACATTAAGCACTGTTGGTATTCTAAATTATCAGATCAAACTAACTCAGTCTGACATCGAGGGAATCAAACATCAGGTCTCATGAAGGTGAGATCAATAGAATTTAACCATCCATTCATCTAACCTTGCTGGAGCTGATCATCAGAGACTCCCAGTATCAGTCAGACACACACATTTATTTTGGCCAGGAAAGAAAAATGTTGTTTCTCTGCCTGGACAAGACTCTGTGTGCCTAGATCTTTTTTTTCTTCTAATTGTTCAACCTATTTTTTCCTCCTTACTTTTTAGTTGCTGCTGCTACTTTGAGCAGAGGAATCATATAAGCAACATAGTCCAACCCTTCCTGTGTGGTTGGACATGCCCAACTCATGCCAACCTATGCCCCTTCTCTGACATTGCTGAGCCATAAATCTCTCGTGGTTACTCTTCTTCTAGACCTACGTGGTTACAGACAGACTGAGAATAGGATCTCCTCACCCCTTGGACCTTTGGTAGCTCAAAGCTGAGTTAAGCCTTTGCACCAAGATGTTTTCTGTGGTGTTGGAATGGATCTCCACAATCGCCCAGCAGGAGATAGTAGATCTGGAGTCAAATTCAAACATGTCATCATATTACTTATCTTAAAGGTTTCTTCTTGAAAGACTGATCTGTCCCCCTGTCTAAGGGCAGTATCCAGCTCCTCAGCTTTGCTTGGCATTCCCATCAAAAGGAAGACATTAAATCCAAAGGATATACAAGGATTTTCTTAGAGACCTGTGACAAAGGCTGCCAAAGGCTCATCCCCAAACTTATATGTTCTCTAGACTTTTCATCCTTTATTAAGGATCTGTGCCTTGTCATTTACTTTGAGCATTGCTGTTCCCACATCACCTCTTTGTCCCTTTCATGCGAGATGTGTTCCCTCCCTGGGACAGAACGAAGACACACCAAGCGGTCCGTGTGCCAGGATGGATCAGCAGGGAGCTCTGCACCTCCGTGGCACATGTTAAACCACCTCTGTATGTTGATCTGACGTCTCTGGAGAGTGGGAACTTCTTGGCTACAAATCCAGTGTAATGAATTGCCAGTAGATTCTTTGGGGAAAGGGTTTGTTGAGCTGGACATGTAGAAAATGACTCCTTTCCATACAGGATTTTCTCAGCCAATTTGCTTTGAACAAACCAGGAGCCTTTCTCCTCCCAAGTGGGTCTTCCTATAGCATTGGTAATTTCTCATGCCTCTGCCCTCTCTCCTTCCATGTCCCCTGGCAGGCTGCACGGCAGGGACCCTGCGAGCCAGATCCAGCCTTGTTACTGACACAAAAAAACAATTCTGTGTTATATGTGATGGGGTTTTTGCTTTGTTGTTTTTATAACAAGGAAGAAATGGAAAATGCAGACAGTGAAAAACAGTGCAAGGCAAAAATCTGACAGTAGTGCTCTGTCAGCCACCGGAGGGGAGAGGCAGCAACATAAGCAGCGAGAATATCCATCAGAAATGCATACATCCACCATGCCCCTGATGCTGGGGAGTCTCAGATGAGTGACAGTTGAGCATACCCCCTTCTTACCCCCCAGTGCTATCAGCTCCTTGCAGCAGTATGTTTTGGGCTTTGGTAGCCCCATGAGTGCTACTTTTTCTGCTTAAATCCCATGGGTAACTTAGAAAAGGAGGGCTGAAGTTGTGATGGAAATATGCTGCTGAACATGTCCTCCAGGTGTGTGTGGTTTGGTAGCAGCAGAGAAGCAGTTTGCTCGGTGTAACAGAGAAGTGGCCTCTTATTTCTCAGAGACGGAGTCTCTTGGAGCAAGGGCTGGGTGCTGGGCAGGCATCATCTCTGGGGTGGCAGTCTGGCTGCTGTGAACGGCTTATGGGGAGGCTCTATACTCGTGGACAGAGACACTGGGCAGCTGAAGCAAGGGAGACTTGGAAAGTTGCTACCTGTTCCACCGAGACAGAACAAAAAGTAAATAAAATGATTGTCAAAGAGGGGGTTGGAGCCAGGTGTAAGTGAGCATATGTTGTTACCAAGTCTATATTAGAGACATAAACCTGGATACTAGGTGTGGTACAGTGATACTTTATCAGGACAAGGGTTGGTGGATGATGACTTCCCATTTGCAATATGTCTCTAAGCGTCTTTCTTCTCTACCTTCACCTTCAGCATGGTGACTGTCACCATGCACCCTCCACCTCTGCCTCTTCCAGCATGGTGCTGCTCTTTTCTCAGCTTGCTTGCTGGCAAGTCAGCCAGCCTGCCCCAGGCCTGGGCATGGCACCTTCTGGTTAAGCTCATGGGAGCGTGACTGCAGGTTTGAGACAATTTCTGCTGCCCCCAGGTCTTCTGACCACTGGTTACTCTGTCACATACCTGGAGGACTTTTACCTGGGCAATCGGAATGGAGGTTGGAGCCCAGAACAGCTGCATGGGAATCGCTTTAACTATTACACTTGGGTTTTCTGAGGCTCGGTCCCTCCCTTTGCACAAGGGTGACCAACCCTGAGAACTGTCATTTGCCTCGGTGGGCTGGGGCGCAGCCCCAGGGTGTTGGAGGAGCAGATTGAGGGTAAGGGAGGCGAAGGAGAGAGCATTGCTTGCATGAAAAGCACTGCATGTCCCACCTAAGGTGCTGTCAGGCAGCAGACTGTCTCCCTGGCTTTGTCCTGTGCCATCAGGACGAAGTGTGGGAGACGACCATGTGTCATCCACACACCGAGTAGGCTGTGGTTACATGGCTGTTGCCTTCTGGTTTTATAGCCAGTCAGCAAACGCTGTCTAGAAGGTGTTGACTTCTTGCTCTGCCAGTGATGTTGAGCTAGCAAACCTGGGGAGCAGCCAACTTCTCTCTTTGCTTTCTGAACATCTTCATTACCCAAGGCACACAGAGGGAACCCAAGGTACGTTTGCACTGCAAACAGCGTCCTTCTTATAAATGCTGTTACACCTGTGCTGCCTGGACGGCTTGTGCTTTAATTTCTTCTGGGCAGGAGGCTGCTGCTCAAGGCCCACCTCTGCAGAGCTTTACTGTTTATGAAACAAAATGTTGATTTTTTTTTTTTTTTTCCTCGAGTTGTTGTTCATGGGAACAGCTCACTGTCATAGCCTCATTGAAGCAGAGCAAGAGCATTGATTCAGGAACCGCTGCTGTTGCTTCCACTTCGTCTCTCTGGCAGAGCACTGAGTAGGGAAGCCATCAGAGGAAATCTGGGTGGCTGGACAGGGTATTTACTCCTGTTTATTTGCTGACCTGCTGTCACTGCATGTGGCAATGGTGAGGAAGGTGACATAGTTTTCCAGCCTTGTTTCTCTTAATTTCTCCAGCTGTTTCTCACCCATCACACTTTTCCTGCTTCCTGCAGGCTGTGCATCAAACAGCTTTCCTTAAGGGAAAAATCCATCTGAACCCACTGGCATTGCTTTGCCCAAGAGTGCTGTTTCTAGGATCACTGTGCTCTTTCCTGGTGCATCCGTGTCTTGGACCTGTCTTCACAGGGTTGCTGAGAAATCTTCAAACTTAGGAGAAAGGGGCTCAAGCCAAATTTGAATCCAGCTATCAAATCTTCATATGTTTGAGGGTATAAATCTGCATGAGGGATTTTTCTGCTGATTCCTTCTACTCCAAGGCTCTTCCTAGCGCAGAGGGGATGGAGAGCTCAGCACCCTGCCTGTCCCGTCTTCAGCCTGGAGCTGGCTGCTGCCAAGACAGGGATTCACAGCAAAAAGCCTTCCAGAGAACAGGGATTTTGTCCTGTATGAGGCTGGACTCTTACAAGATGGTGAAACTGGTGCTCGTCCTTCTGCACAGCTGCTCTCTCCCCGTGAGAGACTGATATTGGAATGGTGGATGGACAGCATGAGTTTTGGATGGGTTTCAGATACCTTGCTGCTTACTGGCTGGCTTAAGGCAGATGAGGAGAGTACCAGTCAGGGAGATTGTTTCCCAAAACATCATCATGTATTTCTTTTTCAGAAAGGGTGGGATCTGCCCAGCATGTGCCAGTGCTCTGTTTTTCCTGTTGTATCACTGAGGAGGCAGGAGATTGTCCCAGCATGGAGCAGAAGCAATGTTTGCTGTTCCTCTAAAAGCCAGGTGGCCAAAGCCAGTGTTTTGGTCCCCCAATGGTTTCTTTGCCCACAGCCACCAGCTCCATGTCCTTTAGGTGAGGAGCCACTCCGTGGTGCGATAGACTCTGTTAAATGACCGTATTAAAAAAAAAAAAAATCATCTCTCATCCAGCTGGCCCATCTCTTCATCCCTGAAAACAGCCACAGTGTGAAGAACTGCTGTTACTACTGCCCCTGTAGCTGCACAGGAGCATTGTTTCATAGAATATCTCAAGTTGGAAGGGACCCATAACATTCATTGAGTCCAACTCCCTGCTCCTCGCAGGACTACCTAAAACTAAATCATATGACTAAAAGCATCATCATGATCCTTGAACTCTGACAGATTGCCGCACTGGTTACAGAAGTAGGTGGATGGTCTTTCTCAACTCAGAGAACAAGTTGCAATTGGGTTAAGAGAGTATGGACCCCATGTTCAAACAGCCCAGGTGAGGACTTTGGGATGTTAGGGATGGATCACCATAAATCTGTATCTCCTGATTCCAGGAGGCAGGCAGCCAGGGGCAAAGAGAGGGCAAACCTTTAGCTCTCTACAGCATAGCAGCTCAGAGAGGACTTCAGCTCAGAGAGATTTAATGGACCTCTGCAAAGAGCAGGGAAGCCCAAAGAGATGCCCACCCCAGCGTTAGTGGTGTGGGATGCTGTGAAAAGGATTGATTTATACCCAGCTGCCTGCTTCACACAGTAAAGGGAGGCAGGAGTCAGTCTCTGGGGGGGCTCAGGCACCCCGAGGGTCCTTCTGGGCCAGCTGGCATGCCATGCATTTTTGAGAGTGCCTAACTCAATTAATGCTGCCTTTTCAGCTGCTCTGCCCTCGGGAGAGTAATTTTTCCTCCTCCACAGGAAACCTTTCCATCTGTGAGCTTGCTGTGCTTGCTTCTTCTTCAGTGGTAACTACCACCTCTCCCTCACCCACTTGCCTCCATCACCCCACACTTGTCTCCGGCTGTCCCCAGTGTCACCTGGACCAGGCCAATCCTGTCTGGTTTGTCTGTCGCCCCGTCCCCGGGAGCTCAGTGGGGCCATTGGACTGTGAGTATGTTACCCAGGAGTATGTTGGCCTTGCTCTCAGTAAAGCTGGGGGTAATTGTGTTGTACTATGTGAGTGACTTTTAATAACTCAGCAGCAATGTTAACTTGCTTTTATGCAGGGTGAAAGCCATGCACAGGCTTAAATCTGTGATTTCTGTTGGTGTGAGGGGCCCTGTTCCTTCTGGACAGGGTTTTGATGGCAATGCCGGCGTACTCAGCAGGGTGGAGCTTCAGCATCTTGTCTGATTTATTTTGGGATGCGACCCTAGGAAGTACATTAAACTGGAGCTTGTTTGTTTGTTTGTTTTTTATTCTGTGTTCGTTATCATTGCTGCTTTACCTTCTCCTGCCTTTCCCTGCAGTGACCCGCTGCAGAATCGCATTCGTAGGGCACGCTGGGCTGTGGCATTGCTGCCTGCCCGGGACGTGCTGGCCAGCTCGCATCAGCGTGGGCCAGTGGAGACACCTTCTGGGTTTCAGCAGAAGCAGTCGAGACAAGCAGGGACATTTTCTTCTAGGTGAGGACTTCAGGATGTGTTTCATCGTTTCATCTTCCTCCTTTTCCTCACTCTGCTCTTGGCACCATGGAAGGATAGTGATGCTAGCTGGTGGGCAGAGAGGCCCAGCATCCGTGCTGTGAGCTTGTCCTCAACGTTTGGTTTTCCTACAGTGCAGCTGCATGCCCTTGTGCTTCAGGGGTTGCGAGGTCTTTGTGTGCTGCCGCAGTTTGCAACAGGGCAGCTGGAGCACAGGGGTGCCTGGGCAGAGCCTGGGTACCTGCTGGTCCTCAACCCCCAGGATGCTTCAGCTCAGGTTTGAGCTGCTTTTTGGCTTCTTGCAGGGTGAAGCTGGCCTGCCAAGTGCACCTGGTCTGGTCCCTACCATCTCAGGCTGTGTCCTGTTCATCCCTTTCACAAAGTTGCTGAGATCCAGCTTCAGTCTCCTGCAGCCTTTACCCTAAAGAGAGGATAGATTGAGAATATCTTTCTTGCCGGGGTTGGGAGCTTTCTGGTTGCTTAACACACCCAGGAGCAGCCTGCTGCTCTCAACTGGTTATGTTTAACCAGTTCTTTGGCTCCTCGCCACTTCCTGATATTTTTAACCCTTGCAGCCATACCCTTTGTGTTTCCAAGCTCTCAGCGCTTGTTCCCATGAAGACATCTTAAAATGGAGAGTGTCTAGATCCCTGCCACAAAGATGGCTGGAGCACATCTCTCCTCCTTTGCTATCAGTTATGGGAGTCAACACAGTTGTCTGTTTACAGAGCTCATTTTTGAAGTAGCTGGTAAGATTGTAACTGGTGCTGATTACTTTAAATAGCATCTCCAAATTACAGCTGTCAGGGCTTGTTTAATTTTGAACAAAGACTACAAATTGTATTTATTGTTAGAGCTACTGATTTGTTCAGGGGGACCTTTGGCCAGAGTCTGATTGAGAAGCATTTTTCTGTCAGATGGAGAATCAGGAGCTTCCTACTGCCTCACCTGATGCTTATAAATCACCTGGCTGATGTGCAAAGCATGAGGAAGGAGAGGACTTAATGGGTAATGTTTAGCTGTCTGTAAAAGCAGTACGAGTCAGAATAACTCCTGTAAAGTCAGTGGAGACTTCTTCCAGGGCTGTAACTTGTGGAGAGAGGAAAATACTGCTGCTGAAGGCTGATTGCCACAAAGACCTGCTGTGCCTGCAATGCTGGTCGTGGCTGGCCCTGATCCAGCTTAGGTTGGACCAAGGCAGCTGAGGAGCTTTAGCACCCACACCCTGCAAAACCAGACCAGCCACATCCTGTGGAAATACTCTGGGAGAGGCATGAGCCATGTCAGATGGAGCTCGAGGGGCCTCAGACACCTCCTCTGACTCTTCTTGTCAAAAGTGATGGTACAGTTGAGGTCTGTGGGCTTCAGCAGGAGTTGAGGACTCTCAGTGCACCCCAAAATCAGATCCTGTGGTTTCTGCTGCAAGGTGCTGGAGAGCTTTGGTTGCTGCCCAAGGAAAGTGAGATACTTCACTTCTTTTCAGTAGTAACATCCCTGCATCCGTTCCTACACAATTTCTAGTTTCAAACAAGACATTGAAATTCTCCCTTATCTCTGAAAACTGACTTTTTTCTGACTCAAGTAAGTGGCTGTTAAAACTGCATATTAACTTCAAGTTAATTAATACTTGGTCACAGCGGGACGTCCCCAGGACTGCTTTCTGCATTTGGATGAACGCCGAATCCAGCTTAATCATTTCTAGTGTGTGCGAGACAGAAGTTGGAGGTGTTGGATCTCATTGCATCACTGTTGCTTCTTTTCTCTGTCTCTCTACTGCCTGGTCTGAATTTCAATGGGTGGTTCAGTGAATACACAAACCTCTGCTCAGCAGGGGAACTTATCCTAGCAAAGAAATAGTCGTCAGGGCTATTTGGGTGAAATGCAGTTTAATATTTGCTATTGATGAGGGTAAACCATCACCACCATCTTCCTCAGCTGCCGGCCAGGTGGCCCAGCTCAAGCCTGGTGTTCCCACGCAGTGCACTGGTAAGGTTTTCAGTTTACTCCTTTATTATGTTATTTTGATTTCAGTTGCAAACACCCTTGAGCTGTCCATGGCTTGCTCCAAAGTGCCTTTTTAATATGCATCTGATGGCCTGAAGGAGCCATAAAAGTGCATCAAAGGGGCCTGTAAGCCTGTTTAGATGCCTCGTGGACATGCGCTCTCCGGTGCTTTGCCCTGTGATAACCTGAAAAGAGCTTGTGCTTTGTTGGGAGGTTTGTTTTCACCTGGTGCTGTGGCTGGGCCTACTGGGTACACAAGCCGGTCTGGAGGTGTGGTCCCTGGGGGCCTGGGCAAGGATGCTCCCCACGTGGGTGCCGTGCAATAGGGAAGCAGTCTCAGTGCTGTTAAAACTTTTGCATTTAATATGAAGGGATGGTGGCTTCTGGCACGTGTCCCTGGTGGTCGCAGGGGCTGCAGGGAGCTCGGGCACTCCCATTGCAGCACTGCAGGGGGGGTGGGACGGGGACGGTTCTGATGTTGATGGCTCTCACACAGCCTGAGCTGGCAGGGTCATGTCATCCCACGTGAATGTTCACATGTAGTTTGCAGAAGCAGTGTGATTTCTAGCTCCTCTATTTTTGGAGGTGGGTGTGGGAAGTGGTGTGAAGCTGTGTCCTTAGCAGGCTCAGAAACCAGCAGACAGGCTGAGATTTTTTTTTTTCTAGCATCTCAGAGGTTGGGGACAGTAGGTGGCACAAGGTTGTCGTGGTCCTAGCAGGAAGGGTGTCTCTCTCCCTGATGTCAGTCTGCCTGTGCTCCCATTAAATCCCCACTGTTAAGTCCTGGATGCATTTTTATCTTATCTGAGGGGTGGCTGGGTTGGGTGAGATGGACCCAGAGGGATTAACACTTTACTCTCAGCCACTCCAGCTCCAGGCTGACCTGCTTATGTCAGGAGGCTCCTTGTCTCAGCTCCAGGGTGCTGGTGGAGGCACTTCCACAGCCCTTTGGCCCCTCTGGTTTGGATGGGTCCTCTCTACTCCTTGCCTTTCTCCCTGCATTCACAACCTTGGCCAGAAGGTGCTGGAGAGGAAGAGCTGCCCAAAGCCTGGGCTGATGCTGAGTATCTTGTTATTTTCCCCTTCCTTCTCCTTTTTGAAGACAACCTCCTTCCCTTCAGCGCCAGGAATATTTCTTGTCCGAGGGGTCAGCTTTCCATTGACACCTGGGGTTCCTCGCTCCCTCCCTCCCTTTTCATGTTACACTTCTTGTTATTCATTTTGACTTTCCCCACTGGAAAAAGTCCCTCGCTGTGCTTTGTGCTTCTCTGCAGCAGGACTCGCTAATCACATCATCTCCCAGCACTGCGTCCCAGAGGGCTTCTACTTTAGAGTGAAAAATATTGTTGTCTAGGCACTGCGATCACATGAAGTTGCCTCAAACCATTCTATAAAACTAAAGGTAATTTAATAAATTATTACGGATTTTCCATCTCGGGGGTTTACCTCTCCTCAGGAATTGTTATTAACCCACAGTATTTATCACAAGCGGCTCTAAGACCTGCCCTTTCATTTCCTTGCTAGGATGGATTGCAGCTAACAGTCTGGGGACAGCCACCGTGGTGACAGCTAGACCTGTGCACTGAACTGGTGCGTGGACTGGTGCGGAGCTGGAGGGCTTTGAGATGCTCCTGTTGGCACCCCTACACTGCAGGCATCTCTTTTGTCACCAGGGAAAGGTGGTGTTCAGCTGTGGGTTGCCCAAAAGCACCATTGTCATAGCTGAGCTGAAATTATTTCATCCTTAGGCAGATGCCTAAGTTAGCGGCTGCTGCAGGCATTGAGCAGTTTGGTCACTCATCAGCACATGCCGACACATATTAAGGTGCCTCGGCTGAGGGGAGCGAAGGTTGCACAGATGGGACTGGAGATGGGCGATGCTCTGCAGGGGCAAGCGAACACCTTCATCCCCTCCAGTCCTGCTTTGCTCTTCCACGTGTGGACAGCGCCGAGGTGTTGCTCGGGGTTCCCTGTGTTCTTGTGTGCAGTTGCAGGAAGGACAACTCAGGTGGGATGTCTCAGGTTATGAAGAGCAGAGCCTCTAATCCAGAAATGAAAACCAGCCTTAAATAATAAGCTATGAAGCTAAAGATAAATACTCATTTGGGAGCACATCACTAAAAGCACCAAATTCCCAGCTGAGAATTAAGCATCCAGGTTGCTGTAAAAAAATCTGCCTTGTTTGACTGAGGGGGGAACACTTGCAAATAGGCACAGTGAGAGGCAGGTATGGTTCTAGTGTGTCCGTCCATGTGGCATTAGAAATACAAGCAGAGCACCTGCTGTGATTTAAAACAGGGAATGTGATCTGAGTCAGCTGGGAATGTTTGAAAATGTTAAACCATATACTTTTTACTGACAGATGTTGGTCAAACTATAAACTCAGCTCTGTTTGTAAAACAAGCTGTTGAACTGCTTTGCTGAATCATTTGCCAAATTAGTCCTCACACAGTTTATGTTTAGAAACTGCTGGGCAGGTAATCATGCCATCGGGAAGTGCCATAACGGTTATAACCTTGTTTCAACAGAGCTGCTGCCCTTTCAGCACGAAGTGCAGTTACAGCTGTTGTTTTGCAACCAGGGAATACCTGTGGCACAGCAGGGAGCTGAATCTTGTCATTGATACTTGCTGTATATTGATTAAAACCAACCAAAGCTTCCTTCCCCAAAGTACTAATCGCTGCTGCTTTGACGCTCATTGGGGATCAATGGGCTGTTTAATTGTGAGTCTCTGTCTGGAGTTGCTCGACAAGTCTTTCCGTGTTTGCCTTGCGTGTGTGAGGGTATCCCATGCTGGACTCCACGGGTGCCCCCGAGTGGTGCCGGGCTCTGCCCGGTCAAGGCACAGCAGGCTGTGGGCATCACCACTTGCTCATACTGACCTGCAGCTGTGGGTAATTGTCAGGGGAAATATTCAGGATAAATACCTAGTAGAGCTGCAAAATTTCTTGCTTTGGCCCTCTGGGTGGGAGAGGCACGGTCTGCAGCGGTGTGTGCTTTCAGGATGGCACTGATGGGTCCATACTGGCTCATCGCTGGCCAGATCTGCCTCTTTGTGTCTCAGTCTCATCTTTTTTTGCACAGTTTGTCTGTCTTTTCCTTTCCTGCTGTGCTTTTGCCGCCCCGTGAGGTGTTCACCTCTGTCCTCTTTGGTTCCTCGTTGCAACCAGTTTCTAGCTGTCTGCTATACCACCGCTATACCAGTGTCATCCCCAGGCAGCCCCAAGCATTGATCTGCTCCATCCTGGTTTGGGAGCTGCTGGGTCAGACCGATTACTGAGCTCTCACCACCAGTGTCCACCCAAGGGCCGCATCCTGCTGAGGAGCTGCTTGTGCAGTCTTCCTTCCCTCCCGCTGCAGGTCCATGATCAAAGTTATGTTGTTTTCCAGGTTCAGTCCTCCAGCACCTAAATTTTTCATCAAACCCCAGCTACCGAAGGAGGAGGGAACCTGGTCAGAGTGCTCAGCACCTGCAGAGAGCAGCTCTGGGGATGGAGATGTGGAGGAGCCAGCCAAAGCCCTGGGAGAGGTGGAGGATCCTGCCCAAGAGCCAGCAGATGCAGCTGAATCCCTGGAAGCAAAGGTAGATTTTCTTGTATGCCTACCACTTGTGATGCTTCCCCCCGCTTGCCACCAAAAAGCCGTGCTCATGCCAACCTCCCTTTTTGCTGCCATGCTGTCACATGCCCTGAGAGTGGGCCGGGCAGCAGGGCCAGCAGCTGGACACGGGGCTTCTGGGGGGGGGGGAAATAGGATAGTTTTGCTTGGAGAAGCCCACTCAGATCCTACTGACCTATGCTGAGTTTGGGATTTTATTGGCTCGGGGTTTGGGGGGTTTTTTTTTACAATATAAAATGAGGCTTTTATCTGCATTGTGATGTGAAGGCTTCCAGTTTCCTTCCAGTCTCAAGCCATGCTAAGTACTGATCTGCATGTACCATCTTCTCAGTCCCAGCTAGAGCCACCCGTTTTCACGTCTCTGCCTTCACCCGAGATGCAGTATTGCGGTGACAGCCACAGGGCTGTCTTTCATAAAACAAGACTTTGCAAAGGCACTGTCTCTTCCTTCTAGCATGGAAAATGGCCTTTGGTCTGCTGACCTTCCTGGTGAACCTGAGTGCTTTGGAGCTTGAGCTTGGTGCTAGTGGGAACTGGTGTCTTGTTCTGCATTGTGCGGGACAGAGGCTGCTCCTGAGGCAATAAAAAAGGATGTAAGAAAGCACGGGAGGTTCTGAAAGTGCCAGCATTGGCATTAAGTTCGAGGAGAGGGGTTGCACCTGCTCACACCCAAATATCAGTTGTTTTAACATTATAACTCTGCACATTTTTTCTGAATCAGGAGAAACGATACCCTGTAGACATAAAAAATATTGTGGCTGAATGTTTTCGGATAGAAGCATGAGATCATCTTTATTTCCCGCTTTGTTGTCATGTATGCACAGATAAACTAAGGAAATTCAAGTGGATATGGCTAAGTAGGATCCAAAATTGCTTCAAAGGATACATCTGAATCGCAGTTTCATCTTCTGCTTGGGTCATTGTGTCAAGGCAATATCCATATAACCTCCCTGGGGAGATGGGAGACCACAGGCCTAGGAAAGATTCGGGTTAGCATCTTTGGGAATATGCACTTGGCAAAGCTTTGTTATGTTTGAAAATGTGGAGATGACAGAAAGAGCACTGAAACATGAAAAGATTCAGCCCTCCCCAGTGCTGTATCTACTAGGGAGGTGTAGCCTCCAATTAGGTTCAAGGATGTCCTGTAAATATTTTTGCAGATTCTGCTGATGTCAAGGCCCTGGCACAAAGCACTTCTTCACATTACTGAAGAAGCAGGTATTCTTAAACTTCAAGAGCAATCATAAAGCCCTCGCTAATAAATAGGGGTCAAAAGCCCAGGGACAAGGTTCCTTTTGAAAGATGGCACCTCTGAGGTTAAACACCAGCTCTCAGCTGTTGTAAGACAGAAAAACATTTTAGCTGCCTTCTTCAGGAACGTGTCATTTGAGAAGAACGACCTGGTGGAGATCCCCAGCTCTCTAGCACTGATGAGTGCACGAGATGAAACCAAAGCACCATCTAAAATTGGATAGTTGTGCCAAGCACTTTCTAAGTCCTTATTTTCCTGGTTTTGATACTTCTCATTTGCAGTTGTGTTCCTATTCTTGTCATGGAGAACCTAACCTGTCCAGGCATGGGGTTCTCGGCATGTTTCTTAGGCAGGAGTGAGCAACGCTGACCTGGCACGAGGGTGCAAAATGCCCTTGAGGTCTCTGCCAGGACTGAGTGCATGTAGGAAGCACAGATGGAACCCGTGTCTCATCTGTGGGTGGGCTTGGACCCACACTCAACTGTTGGCATGGACATACCCTTACTTGATTTGCACCCAGGTCCCATCTCAGCTGCTCTTGGCTTGATGAGGTAGTGGAGCCGGCAGCAGAGTGGTCTCACCCAGACCAGCCAGCTGCTTACTGCAGCCCATGGTGCTTGTTTTCCAGTTGCTACCATCCACTGCTGCGGAGCTGGAAGGTGCTGTGGAGCTGGAAGGTACTGCAGAGACTCAGAGCCTGGTGGGGATCAAGGAATTGATGCAGTTCGTGGAGGCAGAGCCCCTCACCTTGGGAGTGGAGGAGGTAAGTGGGAATCTGACTTGCTTATGTAGCTCCCATTCCCACTGGTGGCCCTCAGCGCTGCTCACAGAATGGCCTCACACCCCTCCAAGCACATGGCACAGCACTGCTGAAGCAACTGGTCATTGGAGAGGCCATGCGGGCCATGTCGTAGGGTTAACCAAGGACATTACCAATGCAGCACCTATGGAGGGCATTATTCATCTTGTTACTAATCAAGTGGGCGATAGGAAATTTCTGCAGTAGCTTTCACTGTAGCATCTTGAAAGAGAGCAGCATGTAAGTCAGAGAGAGAGAGAGTGAAAAGCACCATGAATCAGATGAGCTGGGCTGGAGTCCTCCCCCAGGCTCCAAGGGCTCTCACCTCCAAATCTTGTGTTTTTGTAAAGGCAGTAAAAGGTGTTTTTAAAGGCAGGTTCTGCAGCGGAGAGAATTTCTTGCTGCCAGGAGACATCCCAAATTACTTTAATGTAGTGTATTAATTAATGCATTAATTAGTATGGGAGAAGATTTTTCCTGTGGTCCCTCCACTGGTAAGTGGAATGGATGCAGGATGAGATTAGGATGATTTTGCCTGCGTTTGAGGGAGAGATCTCTCCAGTCATGTCTGTACTTCGGTCCAAGCTATGGCTGCTCTTCTGCATCAATTTCCATGCTTGACATCTCAATCTCTCCTCCCCTACCTCCAGGTTTTTGATGTCCTGCCACTCTACGGTGTGCTGCAGCCAGGAGAGAGCCAGCGGGTCACGTTCACCTTCTTTGGCCACGCAAACATCGTCGCCCATGTCATGGCACTGTGCCAGGTGGAGGGAGGGCCGACCTACAAGGTCAAGCTGAGTGGGGAGGCTTCACTTATCAACTACCTCCTAAACATCATGGAAATCGACTGCGGGCTGCAGGTATTGCACACTTCTCTTGGCAGAGGTCCTTGTCTTGAAACCATCACTGGCAGGTTGCTGCCCACCTAGGTCTAGGGCTCTCTCCCCTTCCCAGCTACTTTGTTCGCTCTGTGTCTTGGAAGTACAACCTTCGAGTGATACATCCTGCATCCAAGCTGTTTTTTAATGGCCATCTCCACCCTCCCAAAGTCGGGAATTCCTCCTCTTCAAAGTAACTAATGCTGCCTACTGGGGCAGGCAGGATACCAATGGTGATCTCCAGAGGGACGTGCCCCAAGGCATCGATCCGCTGATACGCTCCTAAAGCCTGAGGTCCAAGGAGATGCTCTCTTTTAGTGCTCTTGATTAATCAACAAAATAAACCAGGGAGGAAGTTAACTTGGGCTTCCTAGTCACTGTAGCTGGAGAGAATGTCCCAGAATAATCCCCACTTCTTTTCAGTTAAAAACTGCACAGATATTTCTAGCTGTTGACCCTGTATGTGTTGCACTGTCTCCCCTTTTGCTGTCACTGCAAGCGCTGCAAATATTTGTATGTGGGTGCCTTTTCTTCTGCAATGCCACCTCCTTTGTTTCATCTAGGTGGTAGATGACATCTTATAGTGCAGAGAACTTGTATCCTCTTTGGTTTCTTTATTACTGGTCTTCATGTGGTTGGTATTGCCTCTCTGTGTGCTGCCATAAATATCTGTTGCTATGTCAGCTAAGAGGTACCCTGTGGCTGTGGGTTCTCCAGGTTATCCTGGGAGAGTCAAATGCCCATATCTCCTCTGCTTCTCTCCTGTGCTGTGTTCATTTGCTCTCATCCCAATGAAAGCAGAAGGAGATTCCCAGTATCAGGCCTGTGTCTTCAGCTTCCCACTCCACTGTTCTCTCTTCAGCGGTTTAACGAAGTCACCGAAGCAGAGGTCACCCTGCAGAACAGCGGGAAGGTGGGATTCACCTATGTGGTGCTAAGCCCCAGCGTGGCCACTGCAGACAGCCCTCTGCCCGGCATTCCCCTCGTCGTGCCCAGCACGGTGAGTCCGGAGGTAGCACAAGTGATTAACCCTGACCCTGTGTCAGGTTGCCCAAGAGAGGATTATTGGGAAAACAAGGGGGGAAAAAATAAAAGAAAACAAAAGAAAAAAATAGAAAAAAAACCACAAAAGCAGACAGGAGACACAGGGCTGTAAGCAATTGCTGCTGGGGGGCAGAGAAGGTCAAACAAGTGCAGTCCTAATAGACTCCCTTAATGGCCTTTGCCGGTGGGTGGCTCTGCTATCATACAGCAAGCGCTGGCAGAGGCACGAGTGCCTCGGTAGCTCTCTGGACCCCAGCTGCTGGCTCTCTGGTTGTGAGGCCGCTGGAGCCGGACGGTGCAGGCTCTCCTGAGGGTCACCTTACTCAGGTTGTGTGATCAGACAGAACTTACTCCTTTTCCCTGCCTGTAACAAACCCTGCCTGCCCCCTGCCAGCACTAAGCGGGACTTAACTGCTTTCTTGTTTCATGAAGCTCCTTCGCTAGGAATTATTACAGGCCCTGTAGCGGTCCCTCACTCCTCCAGCTTTGCTGCTCTGTAGCAGCTTTTGGGGGCAGTGAGGGGGCCAGGGAGGAGCAGGGCTGGAACAGCGAGGAGAGGAGTTTGCAGCACCCCACCATCCCAGCTTCTTGGTCGCGTGTGGATGTCTTTGAGCTGGAGCAGTGTTCCTATCTATGTCCCGTTTTGTAGTGGGAAGAGGAAGCCAAATGGCTCTCTCATTCCCTCATGCCTGTCTCCTGCACGGGATGACACACTGATGCCCTCTTCCTGTGAGCTTCCGAAGACACAGTTCTGCTTGGACCCGCGCAGTCCGATACTGTAACAGCTTGCAGCTTGACAGGGCTCACTTTCGCTGTAGCTGCATTGTGCGCTGGAGTAAGGGCTCAGGGGACCAAGTGGCAGGATCTGTCCCACTCAGCAGCTTCTCCCTGCAGCGTGGAGGGGATCAGGGAGCCGAGGGTCCAGCCCCGTGTGCAGAGGGTGAGCTGAGGAAAGCTACGGCTGTGTTCTGTCATCCAGAGCTGTGCTGCTGTCTGCTTGCATTTGGTCTCCAACCTGGCTGGTGTGAGCCCAGCCTGGGGCTTGGACAGCCCTTCTGGAAGCCCATAGAGGAGGTGTCCTTTCCAGCAACACCTTTTCTCTAGATCTTGTCCTAGTCTCTGCTCCTGCGTTTCCAGTGATGTATGTTTGCAGATCACCATGAGTCTGGATAGGCTTATGCACCCTCAGTGTAACCACACAGGCAGGAGGTGTTTGGTTGGGATCATTAATAAGGGGTCAGGCCCTTTGACACCAGCCTGGGAACCACTGACGTGCTGTGACAGGAGCTGCTGGCCCTGCTGAGAGCACAGGCATTTCACTCATCTTCCACAGTGGCTGGTAAAAGAGCTTTTATTTATTCAGTCTGGCTCTTGCTAGCAGAGGGTAAACACTGTTAGCAGAAGAGCTGTGCTCATGCTGAGCAAAGGGCAGTCTGTCCTGTGGGAATGCAGCCTTCTAAGCCCTCTGAAGGACATGCTGCATCCTGGTGTAGGAGACTTGAGCTTTTGGATAGAAAAAAGCTAGAAAGCAATGTTGTCTGACATTTTCTCATATATTAGAACCTGTCATCTCTTCTCAGCATGTCTATCATCTGAGCCATCCTTCTACCAAACCCTCTTTGGTACATTCCCTCCCTCTTCTCCCGCACCCTGCAGGGTTACATTGGACCTGGCGAGGAGCAAGTGCTGAAAGTCTACTACCTGCCAGGAGTACCTGGAGTCTTCTGCAGGACTTTCCAGATCCAAGTGGGTCACCTGGAGCCAGAAGAAATCTCCCTGAAAGGAGAGGGGAGCTTTCCCAGGATCTACCTGGACCTGCCCAGGAACATCAAAGGTGAGCACTGCCTGTCTGCTCCCCAGGAAGGTCCCCTGTTTTTTTTTCCCCCATGTCATATACCTATAGGGCAGCTCTTACCCACCTCCACCAAGCCTGGAGGTTTTCAGGGCTGTCAGACCAACACTCAGTCCTCTGGTTGCTTCCTGAGTCTCTAGAAGCCTGTGTGGGTTTTGACCTAGTAACCATGCTGCAGAGCTTGCCAGCATATCTGTTGGAGTCCTGGAAAGGTGATGGGTAGACAGAAATGTTTGGGAAAGCTGTAATAGAGGCTGGTAGGGATTTTGGCAGGGTTGGATTTGCATCACATTGCAGGAGATGAGATGCTCCTATGTGGGGAGGAAGATGGGCAGAAATGAACATCAGGATTCATAGAAGAAAAGCAGCATCCACTTTCCATATGTTGCTCAAGGAGTGTGTTTCTGGAAGAGGCCAGCATCAGGGGAGTGGGGCTTCCCAGCTCAAATGGGAATGGCGCTGTGCCCACACTTCTGTTCGTGGATGTTTTCCTCCTTCAGGAAATGAAAAATATGAGAAGGTCCTCAAGGAGGTGAAAGAAAAGATGGAAAAAGACAGCCAGAGAGATGAAGCAGTTGTTCTGGGGGAGGCTGCGGCCACGGAACCACCCACGGATTACTCGGGCACCATGGTGAGAATGGCTGCTGCCTCATTTGGCATGTGCCAGGCTGCCCCGTTTGGCACGTGCCATCCTCCCCCTGTGTCATTTGGTCCCCTTGCGCCCCGCAGCAGGCTTCCTGGTGCCCTGCTGGTGCATGGGACCTCCCTGCCCACACTTGGCCATGATCATACATCAGCTCAGCATTGTCCCAGGGGCCCCCCACCTCTGGCAGCTGTTCCTCCTGTAGATGCATGAGCTTCCTGGCTGCCCCAGGGAGAGGTCCTGAAGACCACACTCAGGGGATTGGATTTATGGTGCTTTATGATGGAGATGCAGGTCATTGCTGTAGTATTTGTTGCTCATAACCCAAGCCCTGCTGGGTTTACAAAGCTTAATAGTAGCAGCCTGACTATGCCCCGGGACTGTGCTGTCAATGTTCATCTCCAAGAGGCACCAACTTTGCCATGATTCCCTTTTCAAGAGAGCTTTTGTCCAAGCTGCTTCAGCACTGGCTGGAGGCAGGCAAATACTTGGAGCTCTGGAAGGTTACTGGCTTGTCTGGCTGGCTGGCCAGATCAGCTTTTATAACAGTGACTAGGCAGGCGAAGATGCTGGAGTTCATTTCCCTTGAGATCAGGTCCTGACTAAGAGTGCAGGAGGTGTCAAAGACACTGAGCAGCAAGACAGGAGGACCCCATCACCCCTCTCAACAAGAACAGGGTGGGATCCTCTTTCAGAGACAAACCTGTGCCTTGGGAAGGACCTTTGCTAACCAGCCACTGTCTTTCCTTTCCTCAGTTGGACACTTGGCTGCAGATGCAGATGGAGCAGATGCTGATAGAGGAACATGCCCTGGAGCAACAGAAAGCTCTCACCTCCAGTCCCCCAGAGGACACTGCCTTTGACCAGCGTGCTCGTCGAAGTCTTCTCAAGTTAGTAGGGGCTCCCGTACCTTATTTCCAGGTGCCCTGAGGGTAACACCTAGCAGTGCACCCCTGCTCCTGAGAGCTCTTTATGTCTGCAGAGCTGGGAATAGCTGGGGACTTCAGAAAGGGTCTGATCCTGACAGTTTTGACAAGCTCCCTGTGGGCAGCTGAGTGTCCTCACTTCCACAAGGCCACCCTGAGCTTTAGAGGTGCTCAACTCCCCACAGATGTTGAGTTCTGTTCTTAGAGCTGAGGGCAGACCATCAAGCCCTTCCAGACAGCGCAGGCACCATCCCTGCTGACCAGCTCTGAAAGAGGCAACTCAAAGCTGGTGTCTTTGTTCCAGCTAACAGACCACACTAAGCAGAAAGAGCAGGGAATAGCACAGGTTGACAAACCCTTGACAAATCCTAAATCAGGTAGCTTGGATGTTGGTGGGACTGCAGGGCTTACCTAGGAAACTTGGTCCTTCCCTTCACTCCTGCATGATGGGGCATGGGCACAGTAGGTTCCATTTCAGGAAGAAGATGCTCTGCAAAACAGATCATTTATGTGTTTTCCTGAGTGGGATTGCTCTGGAAAAGGACCTTCCCGTGTATCTTATAGGTGTCGATTACTGCATTTACCGGTGCTGCTTTGGGGATAGATCGGGTTGCAGAGCGGTGAAGATTTCCTGTGCAGGCAAATACTATTACAAGGTCCTGAAGCAATTTCAGTCTCGGGCTGTACACCACGCTTAGCAGTTTCATTGAGACCAGTGGAGGTCCAGTGGACTTGCATACAACGGCTTTTTGTAGCAGAGGAGCCATGACCAGTATCCATTTTAAACTAATTTTATTTTAAGGTCCCATTGGTAGCTGATAAAACCTAGGACCTATGCTCCCCATGGCTTACCAAAGTCTTACTGCCAGGTGGTCAAGCCTTGGGTTTCATGGGCTTGAGTTGGCTTTTTACAGCAGTGAATACAGAAATATCCACTTTATTTGCATCTTCCATCCATTTAGAAATGTAACCAGGCTGTGGTTTAAAGACTGTTCTTACTCCTCCTTTCAGAGCTGAGCTGCCTGAGTATATCCTGGACTTCGGCTACGTCATTCTTGGTAACATACACACACACATAGTGAAGATCACCAACACTGGGCAGTTCCCTGTGTCCTTCCACGCCGATGGACGGGTCCTGCGTGACACAGGTAACAGTGCTGGACAGAATTCATGTGGGCTTGAAGGAGCTGTCTCTGACAGATTAGCTTAAGCCACTGGACATGGGGAGTTTTTTGAGTGCTTGCTTGTACCGCTTTTTCCTCCTTGGGACCCTCTGCCTGGTGCTTTAGAGCCTGAATTCTCCTGGCCAGCAGTGCTCAGAGACCTGGCCTGTCTGTGTCTGCCCTAACACTTCATTGCAGGGGCTAGATGGGCTTGGTGACCTTGGACACCTCTCTGCATCTTCTGCTCTTGGCTACTACGAGCAACATTTGAATTTCTTTAAGCACTCTGTGGGCTTGTGTTGGAAACAGATGGACCCTTTTGTGGACTGGAAGTGCTTTGTTTAAATTTCATAATGTCATAGCACTTCTGTTAGCCTTTATTGAGAAAACAGTCTGTGAGGTCCTCTGTTGTATTGATACAGGCTTCCAAAACAGACCTTGAGATAAGGCTTCAGTACCATCAAATGGTGACTCGCTGTGTCTGAAGGATGGTTAGGTGTCTCCTCTACGTTGTCTCCCAGGGAGCACCATGGCATGGGGCAATCTCTAGTTGGAAATTCTCCTTTGGAGAGGTCTATGCATCCTTCTCTGGGATGCCTGATGAAGGAATTGCTGGAGTTCCTCAACTGATGTGCTTCCTTTTTACCATGTGGGTCTTGGATTCTGGCTATGAAAACCCTTTCTCTTTGGGCGGTGACAAGGGAGAAAGAGTGGCAGGCTTCTCCGCAGGTGCAAAGAGCTGCCAGCCAGGACACACATATGGCCTTAACGTGCTTGTGACACATTCACGTCAATTGTGTATCTCAGCTGCTTTACTTTCATCTGTTCAAGGTTTCAGCGTGGAGCTGGACCGCGTGAAGCACCTGCCCTACTGTGAGACTGAGACGTTTGAAGTGCGCTTCGACCCACAAAGTGCCAACCTGCCACTGGGAGAAGTGGATGTGCTCCTGCCCATCAAGGTACTCCATTCTTCCTCACCTCCCTGTGCCTGCACCACCTTTTGGGGCAGGTGGCACGTTAAGAACAGCAGCAGATGTCACCTGGGCTCTCAGCTGGATGTTCTGTCCTTCACTAGGTAGCAGGAGGCCCTACATTTCACATCCGCCTCCGTGCCAACGTGGCTGTGCCGTCCCTCTGCCTCTCCAGGGACAGACTGGAGTTCTCTGCTGTCCAGTGTGGGCAGTGCCAGGAAGAAACCATCCAGCTCCACAATCAGCTCCAGGTCCCCTGTAAATGGTTCATCACCATGAATGAGCCTGTTAAGAAGGTAAAGCACAGACACCGTGTAATGTGTCACTTCTTGGTGGGATTTTCTTTGCCTCACTTGCCTTTTCTACCCCAGTGGCTGCTTGAGCACTTGGTCTACAGCTCGTTTGAGGAAGCTTTTGAGGGTACAGAGCAAGTCTGGTTTACCTGGACCCGTTCATTAGCTGATGCTTCACTTCTCCGCCACCTTCACCCATTCCTCCTTTTCTGAGGACAGTGCCTCCCCATCTGCCTGCCCTGCCCACATGTTTTTCCTCCAGTTCTAGGCCACTGGTGGCCACATCTGGTTTGGATATGGGTGCTCTCAGCACCTTGACAGTATCTCAGAAGACTGCAGGAACCGAGGGTCTGTGATTGCAGACCAAAGGGACTTCACACAATTGGGTTTTTGTTCTCAGGTGGACAAACATTTGCCAGCGACTGTGCATCGGAAGCTGCTTCAGGAGTTAAAGGCCAAGCCCTGTGTCTTTGTGGCGCTGCCCTCAGCTGGGGCCCTTGCTCCAGGACAGCGATGCAATGTGCGAGTCAGGTTTTCACCCACGGAAGAGGTGAGATCAGCGAGTGTCACCCCCAGGAGTTCTGGCAGGGCAGTGTGATAACAAGAGCCCAGCACAGGCAGGAGGAGATGAGATGAGATCTGCCTCCACATGGAGCTTTCTGCAAGCCCTGAACCCACTGTGCCTCAGTTTCCACTGCAGCACACTCTTCTGAGAAGGGCTTTGAAATCCCCATGGGGAGCTTGAACAGAGAGCATCAGGGCACTGCGGTGTGGCTAACTCTTGACGCATGGGCGGAAAATCTGCCTGTTTCCCCTCATCTTCCCCCTTGTGTACGCTTATTTGCAGGCTGCAACGCCCTGGTGCAGAGCAGCTGGCACGATTACAGTTGATAATCCTGGAAGGGCCAATCTAGGCTAATCCTGCTGCTGGTACCAGCAGACAAAACAGCCACCAGACACCTTCCTGGGCACAGCGGGACAGTAACCTGTAGTGATGTGCTGCCAGCAGTCCCTGTGGCTCTGGCCCAGCCTGCCTGCATGTTCCTATGCAGTTTGGGAGTCAGCTTAAATGACGGAGCATTCCCAAAGGCAGTTTGCATGTGGCCACCGTTATTTGGAAATTGGCAGCTTGTAACAGTATGGACACAGGTGCTTCCATGCCTGGGAACGGTCCCAAGGATGTTTTAATTGCTAGTAGAGATGTAACCATCTTGTCTCTGGCTTTGACCAGAGCCAAACACTGAGCAGAGAGGACAACCCTTATTTCTAGCCAGTGAGAGCTCATCTGCCTCTTTCATATAGCTGATGTTTGCCTGATGCAGCAGTGCCACAACTGCATCTGGGCAACGTAACCCTGAGGACCTGTCTCATGAGCACTGTGCTCCCTCATGACTAGGTGAAAACATCTGATAGTCCATTTTAGATTCATCTGATACTCAAATATCCAGTTACACTTCACAGCAGGATCTGTCCCAGTTACTCAGAGCCAGGATGCAGATGCTGTAGCCCCTGCTATAAATAAATACCTGTTTTCCATTCACCTTAGGGATACTGATAACACCCCTGACCTTGGGGCAAGAGTTGAATTTGAGGCACTGTCACCTGAGACTTAATGGAAGAGCTTTCTGCACTTCTCTCTTTTCAGAAGTTCTACAGAAGTGAGCTGAAGATTAACATTTGCCAGAGCAGCCAGCACCTCCAGCTGCAGGTCTCGGGGCATGGGCTAGAGCCACAGCTGGAGTTCAGCCCCCCAGTGCTCGAGCTGGGACCATCATTGCCATCCAGCCGTGGGACAGAGGGGACAGTGGTAGTGAAGAACCCATGCGAGTTCCCCATTGAGTTTTACTCGCTGGAGTTTGACCAGCAGTACCTTGCTGAGGAGCAGGTGAGAGGGAAGATCTGGTCCCCATGTGCATGCTCCCGTCGCTTCACAGCGCTCCAGCATTCCCAGGCTTGTGCCAGGGAGATGCAGGCAGTCCCCAGGGCAAAGCCTGGTGGCACTTCAAGGTTAGCCAGCTCTGCTGGTAGGCTGTGGAGGGGCTTGGATAAGTCTGAGTTGTTGGGAGGAAGGAATGAGGGAGAAGATAGGTTGGTTGTGGAGTCTGTTCATGTGATGAAGGTCAAGAAATGCATCCCGAATATGGTTTCTCTTCCCTATGTGCACAGATCCTGCGGATGCTGAAGGACTACGATTGCCACAACACCTTGTTGCTGCCTCCGCGGGCCCCGGGTGAGAAGCTGCCCGCAGAGGTGCTGGAGTATGACCAGGACCAGAAGAGGCTGCAGGATGAGCAGGCAAAGTCCAAGACTGGGGAACCAGCAGGCCAGGACGACGGTGAGGGTTTGGCATTGGCTGTCCTGAGTGTGGACACAGCAAGGATTCCGTCCCACATACTCTCAGCTCTCCATGACCTTGTTCTCCATGGAAAGCCCGTGCTTTTAGCAGCCACCCGTTCCCCAGCTTGGTGGAGGAATTCCCAGGTGAAAGCATGTGGCTTCTAACGTGCACCCTCTACCAGCCCTAAGTGCAGCCAAAGCAAGCTCATATCTGCGTGCCATAGATGGGGGAAACAGTCAGGATGTCCCCTTGTGTCCCTCAACCACAAAAAGTAGGATTGGATGAGTTCTTTGGCCAGAAGGGCCAGGTCTAATGTCATCAGTTATCTTATATTTGCTTCTTCCCAGCAACAAAAGCACAAGCTCAAAATCCCCCCAAGGGTGGAGACAGCCTGGACAGGCTTCTCCTTAGGAAATTTTCCATCTTTTGCATGTGGCAGATGGCAAAGAGCAGATTGCCTGACTGTGTTCACGCTCTTCTTCCCTCCCCATGTCCTTCCTCCTCGGCAAACTTTGAAGATGTCCAGTCTCTGTCAGATCAAGGAGGAAAACACTCTGCTGGGATCGTTCACACCGTTTCATCCCGTAGCTCGGTCGTTCCCTCCTCCATTTGTGATGAAAGCCAGTCCAACAAGGTGGACTCTAAATCTGAATGTGGAGAAGAGGAAGGTGTTGAGAAAAGACACAGAACAGGTAATAGCCCTAAGCTCTTCACCTCTTTTATGTCCATTGTGGCAAAAGGGCCTTGGTGGAGGACTTCAGTGTCACCTCCATCACTTCACTGCAGCCTGGTGCCATCTTCATTCCTGTAGACCCTGATTCTGCTCTTGCATATGAAGTCTAGGATCCTAAGAAGAGTTTGGGGCAGGGACAAGCGAGGGGCCAAGGAGGCTTTCCCCAGTTTTGCCAAATGAGCACCTTTGCCCCCAGGAGCTGCTGGGATCAGGATGATGCTGTTGCCTTTCCTAGGCAGGGCAGCATGCTCTCTGTTATCTATAGCACTGCAAGCTGAGATGGCTTTTGGTGACCTCCTAAGCTCTTTGCAAATGCTGTTATGGTGAATTCAGAGCCGCAGGTCCTGGTATAATATTCCTAAAGCATCCAGCTTTTAGATAATCGCTTGATCCCCAAATGGAGCCCCTCCCTTGGGGCTGCGTAAAATGCCTGGTTCTGCCTGTCCCCCACTTAGCAGGACCCAGGTCCCAACTCCCATGAGGACCATGTTGACAGTTCATGGAAGGATATGTGGCCCAGTCCTTTTAGGTATTGCCAGATGCTCGTTCTTTCCTCTTTCTGTCACTCCATTTACTATACTCTGAACAGGCACCTTCACCAGCATCTAGGGCAGACCCTGATCTGCACAAGCCTAGAGAAAAGCCATGGTGAGACCTTGGGTGAGATGTTGGTTTCAGCAGAGTCTTCTCTTCCAGGATCTGAGGGAATGGGGAGAATGATCAGGATCACAGGTAGGCAGGAGGCTGACTTTTCTACATGGTTCTATACAGCAGAGCATCAGCAGAGCACCACCAGCAGCAAGGAGGCTGCGGGAGAACTGGACGACAGCCCTGTCTATAGGGCCATTGCCCGCCACCTTGGCATCGACATCTCTGCAGAAGGGCGCGCAGCCCAAAACCGCAGAGGGATTGTCGTCATCGTCCATGGGGCACCCCTGACAGGTACGGGAGCCACTAGCTCTTGGCTGCAAGAAGGGAGGGGAAGCAGGAGAGATATATCCTGGTTGGACCATGGTGCTTGGTTGTCCAGTTGAAGTGAAGCGAGGTAAGCCACAGCTCTGCTGGCACATGAAATGGTCCTAGGCCTTCGCCTATCTAGTGCAAGTGGTGTGGCTCATCTTGTGTCCGTACAGCTAGGCCCTCGTTCCCCCAAACAAGGTGGCCATGTCCCTGTTGCTTTGTGGGACCACATTGCCTAGTGTCCATGTTGCCTCCTGGGAGCAGTCCCTAGCCTATACTGACCCCCAAACCATGTCCAGACGTTGCCTGAGACAGCACCGACCAGCACAGGCTAGTGAATGGTCTGAGTGGTGGTGGGACAGGACTCAAAACAATGTCCTGGCCCAGGGTTGAGGTCACCACAAGGGACAAAGACCTCAGCTGAACATGGGGTGGAATTGATCCACCTGGCTCTAGAGTTCAGTGGTTCTAACCATGCTCAAGCTGCCTCCCTCATGGTCTTCCCTAAAGGGGCACTTGCTTTCTGACTGTCCTTGAAACTTTGAAATCCTGTTCAGGGGCTTTCCAGAGCCCTGAAAATGCCTCACGTGCAAGTGTAACCAAGCAGTCTTCCTCTCTCTCAAGGAAAGACAGCGGCAGCGGTCGCCCTATCCAAATATTACGGTGCTGCCTGCTTATCCATCGATGCCATGGTGACAGAAGCCATTTCGGACAGAAGCAGCTTGGCAGGACTCCGTGCCCGGGAGCTGTGTATCAGGGCTGCCATTGAGCAGAGCCACAAAGAGACAGAGGATGCCGGTAAGGAGAAATGCTGGACCCAGAGCAGCGCTTCAGAAACCCACCATAACCTTCCACTTCTTCTTGCTCCAGAGAATAAGTTTGACAGCCTTTGGGTCTCTTAGGGAACATGGGTGCAGCGTGTAGAAATGCAAAACTGTTTCATAAAGCATCTCTGGTTATTAAAAAAAACCCACTCTATTTTAAGGGCTCAGACAGGGGCACTTTTACTGCCCCTGGGCTTCCTGGCATATGTTCCTTTTCCTACGAGTCGTGAAGGACACCTGTATTTTTCTCAGGGTTTTGTTATATTTCCTCAAAGCTGAATCCATCTTGCTCCTCATGGCCATCAGGCAGAGCTGCTGCCCACTTTAACTAGGAAAAAGCCCTCTGAAGTGGCTCATTAAGCACTAGACAACTGACTTGGAGTGTGGCTTCACAAACATGAGAGAAAGGGAAGAATAACCTCCCGGAGGAGTTTCAGATGAGAGAGACTCTGCAGATGAGCTCTTTTCTCCAGAGATTTTCCTATATATGCTGTCAGGTCACGCAGCTTGTGCATGTTGTGTTGTTCTCCATGTGAGAAGGGAGACTTTTAGGAAACTTTATTGGGCAGTTGGTGCCCTGAGCTCTGCAGGGTGAGGCCAGACCTTGGCTCTGGTGGGAAAGTTTTGCATTGCTCAGCTTTGAACCTGGTTGCGTTGGGAGCTGGTGGAAGGAAGAAGGCTTTGGGTCCCAGGTGGGGTTATCCCATGTGGAGGATTTAGCTCCAGTGGAGATGGATGATGCAGCTAGGGCAGGGCTGCATGTTACATCTCTATGTGAGAATGCAGGATGGGTGCAAGGTACAGAAATGATGGTCCAGGAGGACAAATGCTTGGTTTGATCCGTAGGGGAGCTACTGTGCAAACAGTGTCACCTGCGTGCACATTTGTTAGGAGGGAGACAGGGCTGTGCATAAAAAATTCTGGCTTTAAAATCCAGTATCAGATTATATGCTATATCTTGCTAATGAGAGAAGCAGGGAAGGAGCTGCTTCTGGGGAGTAGTGCTGCTAGTGCCAGGCAGGCTGGGGGACGAGTGCTGTGTCCCTACCAGGACGCAGGGCTGTGCCCACTGGGGCAGAAGGTGTCTGCTTGCTCCCCACAGTGCCCATCACCAGCCCTGCTGAACCGTCTGTCCCCTCCGCAGGTCAAAATGCAGATGTGTCCCTCAGCCTGCAGTGCAGTGCCGAGGCCAAGCACAGCCCAGACGTGAGCCAGTCCAGCTCTGGGGACAAAGTCAGCCTGCAGTCCGTCAGTTCCCGAGGCCGGGCAAGCACTGCAGCGGGCAAGAGGAAGACGGATGCCCATGCATCCCAATCCCAGAAACAGCATCTAATGGATCCAGCAGGCTCCCAGGTGAAGCATGATCTGCACTGTTTAATGCCTGGGACCTTTCTGTTGCCTTTGAGAAGCGAAGGGGCTGCTTACAGTAGAGGCTCCATGTCCCCCAGAGCCTGGTGCAGGGGTATATAGTGCAGCGAGCCAGCTGGGCAGGCTGGGCATGGCTCGGCATGTGAATGAAACCCTGTGCTCTGGCAGCGAAACTCTACTGGGTCTTAACAGTTTGTTGGCAAAGTGCAGTCCTCGCTAACATGGCTGCAGGCGGTGGGCAGAGCTGTTGGGTTGTTGTGCTGGAGGCTTGCAAGCTTGGGTCTCTGCTGGCCAAGGGATGTGCCCTCCAGTATTGTCCCCTGGAGCTGCTGGCCTGCAGTTTTGTTCTAGTCTCCTGCTAGTGAGAAACCCCAGCTACAAGCCCAGCAATTGGAATTGTTCGGGGGTTTCCAAAGCAGTTTATTTTTCTTGTGATGTTCAACATTGCAGGGCTCATCCAGTTCTCATCTCCTTTCTCCCCTTCCCTGCATTCCTGCGCAGCGATGGCTGAGCATCAGTGGCAGCACAGCAGGAGAGCTGGGCTTTATGAGCTGCGTGCTGCCTGAGGACTTGCTGGTGGCCATCCTCTCTGAAAGGCTGCAGGTACATGGGTGGAGGCAAATGACACGTTCCTGCTACAGGAGGATAGGCAGTGAGGTACAATTCAGAGAGGAGGAGGTCTAGACCTGCTGTCGGAGGAGTCCTGGGCTGCATGCACGGATCCTTGGGTGAAACTGCAGATGCCATAAGTTGGCAGAGCGCGGGGAAAGATCAGAGCTTGTCTGTGCTGATGCACGTGGAACAACAATGGCTGGTGTCCTTTGACATCTGGGTTTACTGACTAGCTGAGAGCCCAATGTGTGCTATAGCTGACTTTCTCTTCCTTTTTTACTTTATTTGCAGCTGAGTGACTGCTACCAAGGAGTGGTGTTTGATGGCCTGGAGACGCTCTTTGCACGCAACACAGCATCTGCTCTCCTCTGCCTGCTCAAAGCTGTCAGAAATCGGCCTTATATCTATTTTGTGAACCTGTTCCAGGATTATGCTTCTTTGAAAGCCAGGGAGATAGCTGCCAAAGAGCAGGAAGGTGAGACTCTTCATCTCCATACCTCTCAAATCTTCTCTCTCAAGACCTCAACCTTATCCATGTGTATCTGGGTTACCAGCAGAGCTTGTAAGAAATGTTTTTATTAATCCTGCCACCTTCTGCCTCAGTGTAGCAAGCACTCAACTCACAGTTACTTAAAATACAGCAGAGCTGAGGCTGTAAGACTTACCTGAGTCTCTAACATTAAAGCTTGGGCATAAGTGCAAGCTCTTGTGGCTCAATAACTAACCGCTGGCCAGCTGTCCGCCACGCTGGTGCATGCGATCCAGGCAAAGCATGGGAACTCACTGAATGGCGGTAGTTTGGGGGATTATCTGAATTTTGGAGCAGGGATATGAGCTCCCCCTTATCTCCTGGCATGCGTCAGGACAGAGTTGTGAATGCTTGCAGCTCACCCAGAATAGCAAGCTCTGCTTGCAGTCGCTAATGGTTTCTCCTCTGGTCTGTGCTGAAGGACGAGAGCGGGAAGAAGCTGCCAGGAGGGAAAAAGCATGTCTCTGGGAGATGGATGAGGACGAGTATGATGCACTCACTGAGGAGCAGAAAACTCAGTTTAATAACAATATACGAGAAGTCCAGCGTGAGAGGAAGAAGAGGTCTGTAAGCCTTCTGTGGATAACTCCCCAGTATAGTGTCCCTGAAATGTTTCCCTGCTCCAGAGACCTAGGTTGAGCTCAGAGGGGTTACAAAGCAAAGGCCAAGAGTGTCTATTACAAGCGGCACAAGGTTGGCCAGTTCCACCTCCCTGGTTCCCAACAGAGGAAGGACCTTCCTCCGGTGAGATAAGAACACCTTCTCTCCATTTTAGCGGTGAGCCCTACAGCTTAGATGCTGGCTGCAGGGAGCTGGGCTTTCTGCTGGCCTTGCCTCTGCACTTTTAAGTGTCTCTAAGTTCATTATGTTGATTCTCATCTTCTTCATCCCCCTTCTTCACCAAACCAGAGGGGTTGTGGTGTGAATTGGTGTGAGGTGCAGCTGTGCTGGCTTGGTTTGGATCCCAGTCCTGGTATAGGTGAAGTCCTTGCAATGCTGATCTCCCAGGTTTTTCCTTACTGAATGACACCAGCCATAAAAGCTGGTGTCTCTTAAGCTCACCTTCAGCTGCAGCAGCAGGTGAGCCTAGGAGAAGCTCTGATCCAGCAAAGCAGCCGTGTTCAGGAGGATGCATAGGATAAGTGTAAGCCTGTATTAATCCCCACCTGAAACTCGGGGAGGGACTTGTTTAAAGCAAGCATGTGTTTCAGCACTTCTTTCAGCCCCAGCTGAAGTTTGCTTCCCTGGGAGGAGATCATGAGGGCTGCTTCAAATTATGATTTCCAGGACAGGCAGCACAAGTTTCCCACAGTCACAGCTGGGTTCCAGCAGGAAACC
The DNA here is from genome assembly GCA_013401275.1 of Pandion haliaetus. Classification (NCBI taxonomy): domain Eukaryota; kingdom Metazoa; phylum Chordata; class Aves; order Accipitriformes; family Pandionidae; genus Pandion; species Pandion haliaetus. The sequence goes on from VYZV01032496.1 coordinate 148,439, forward strand.
TAGTTGTTCAGAGCCTGTTTTGCAGGAGGGGAGTTACTGCAGCCTTTGCTTTCTGATCGATACGATTGTTCTCACTAAGGAGTGGGCTATGCCCAGGGGGAAGGGCTGGAAAAGCCAAGTAAGTACTGGTGCAAGGATAAATAGGTGTTAGTGATTTGGGAGCTGGTTTACACTGGGAAATCAAGAGAGGGCTTCAGGCAGCAGTGCTGAGTGATGGTGGATCAGTCTTCGGCACTGTGCTGGAGGTGTCCAGATAGACTTTATTGGGGAATTTGCACAATTGAGACCTTATGACAGCAAGGCTCTGGAGGTCACCTCCCACATTTCCTCACTTTGGATGTTCCCAGCCTCCCCAGGTTGAGGGAAGTCCATGCAGATGGTCTAATGGTTCTGCCTGGCCTCAGCGTCAATGACTGAAATGCAGGACCAGCTGGGATTGCAGGGAGCCCAGACTGCTGGTGGTGACTCTCACGGATGTTTTCTGTTTGACTTGCTGAAGGGAGATGGAGCGACTGACTCGAGAGCTTGAGGAAAAGCACCGGCGGGAGCTAGAACGCTTGAAGGAGGAAGAAGAGCTGAAGAAGAAGTCTAAGCGGGGGAAGAGAGAGCCTGGAAAAGACAAAGATAATGCTTTGGGGAAGAAAAGCCAGCCTGGAGTCAGGCAGGTGGGTGGTTGTGTTTATAGAGATGAGTAAAAGCCCTGGGGACCTTCCTGCTGAGCTGTACCATTCCCCGAGAAGCCGGCAGCCACACATAGTGCTGGGCAACCTGGTAGTGAATAACACGTGGAGCTGTGCTGGGAAACAACAGCCAGTGTTTGATCATGCTGCTGCTTCACTGGGGGTGTTTTCCCATGGGATTGTTGGTAGAGCCACTCTTCTAGGATCACGCTGCTCTTTGAGTCGTGGCTTCATGTAACTCCATACATTCACTGGGAAGCCCTAGATAGTTTTAGTCCAGCATTTCTCCGCACTCTGCATGTGACTTACACCTCTGAGCCATGATCTGTCTGGGATGTGGTGTCTTTTCCTACATGTCTGGCAGGAGATACCACCAGGCCTTAGGTTTCATTGGCAGCCAGACTTCCCAAAGTGTCAGCCAGTCACAGGGATGCTCAGCACACCAGAAATGAGCCCAGAGGACTACACAGGAGTAAGGATGTGTCTTCAGTTCCCTGTTTGGGCTGGGGAAGCTGTTCTGTTTCTCAGCTGGTTTGCAGGACTCCTCATCAGTCTGACACTGTAGAGTTTGGTTTCAGTTGAGCTAAGCTGGGTACCAACGATGTTTTGAATTGGGATTTGTAGAGCACCTAGCACGGGTCTCAGACAAGTCTTGGGGTGCTACTGTAAAGATCATCACTGTCCTACAGCATTTGAGTCAGTGCTTTGAAATGCTCACTGCTTTTTCCTGCTCCTCCTGCCCAGAACATGAACACATCCACCAGCAACACCAACGCATCCACCAGCAACAGATCAGATGTCACCGAGGGGGCAGACAAGAAGGGATCTGTAAAGGAGTACTCAGACGCCGTTGCAGGTGACAAGGAAGATAAGGAAAAGCAGAGCATAGTTCCCCTGACGGATGCCTGCTTGGCGGTGGTAGTGCAATCCTCAGATCCAGAACAGGGGGAAACCAAAAACGAGGCCCAGAGTGACAGTGAGAAGAACTTGGCCCTGAGGTTTAAGATCTACGAGGCATCGCAGAAGGATGTCACACAGATTTTGTCATCCTGGGACAGGGTTCAGGGTATCCTGGTGTCCCCTCTGAACCAAGAGGAGGTGCGGCACCAAGCAGAAGATCAGCGCCAGCATTTATCCAGCCGCAGGAGCCGGAAGGACAGAGAGAAGGAGCGTCAGGAGAGGCTGGAGAAGGAGCGCCTGGAAAAACTGAAGGCTCTTGAGGACTCCAGGTTATCTTGGCTGGAAGGGGAAGGTGCAGAAGGATCAGTCAGAGGTCAGGATGTCGGGGTGCCCTGCTTGGACATCCAGGTGCTGAGCTCAGAAGATGTGACTAGGAAGATCCTGGAGAGTGGCAAGCTGCCAGCAGTGGAGCAGGTAAAAGCCCTGCAAGGCTTGCATGCTGAGCCTGCCGTGGTCTGGGCCCTGGTGCACTGTGTCCCACCAGGTGACAACAGCACAGAGCCTTGTCCAGGCCACTGATGGATGTTCTACAATGGCTCCACAGCAGCCACATGGCTGGGGAGGTTCTCACCATCCTTCAGATGGGTGGAAAGAGGGAATGCTTTTTGAACAGAGGTTCAAGCATCCTGTCTGTTCAGAGAGCTTCCCAGTCTGGAAATCATTAAAAATGGTACCAGAGCAGGGCAGCTTGTGGTTGTTGTTTCCTTCAGCTGAGTCTCTCAGAGGAGAGATTTCTCTCTAGCTACCACTTGTAGGTCCTGGCACTGCTCTGGAGCCTGCCCACCCCACTGGGCATAAAAAAGCACTGTACTCCATATAAATAATAAAAAAAAAAAGCCATTGCCCAAAGCTCAGTGCCTTTAAGGAAGTGTGAAGATGAAGGCAACAGGAGTATAAATGGAGTTTTCTCTTGTGCTTTAGATCCTAGATGGGCTGGGACTGGGTCCCTCAGGGCCTCCCATTCCCCCTACCGCTTTCTACTCTGTGATCCATTACCCAGAGAAGCGGATGGCCCCTGCAGCAGGAGAAGCCCTCAAGCACTTCATCTTTGTTGTACCAGAAGGTGCCACTGCGGAAGAAGAAAAGAAGGATACTGAAAGTCTTGTGGATGCCCCCGTTGTGCCCGCAGAGAAGGTGCCAGGGCAGGGGCCAGGCTGGATGGGGGCATGGGCAGTAGGTGGAATGGAAAAAGATCACTGTGAAAGGGCAGTGAAGGCATGATGGGGCCCTGTGTCTGCAGGCATCTCTTCTGTCTGTCCAAAAGAGACAGCTCTGCTTGAGACATAGGGCAGTTCTGTAAGGAGAGAGAGAATCACCTAAAACCCTCAACTTCCCTTCAGAAGAGGGTCCTGGGTAAGGAGAGGTGTTGTAGGCAAAACAAAGTCTGATAAGGAAGACCAAGTCTATGGGCAGACATGGTTGGTTATTTATTCTCTTTCCTGTTTGTTAACAAGCCCACAGCTTTCTTTCCAGGATGGGAATGTCTCACAGCAGATCTCACCTCTCTCTCCCTTTTCTCTCTTCCCGTCGGTGTGAAGACACCAGAGGATCACGTCACCCCAAGCAGGGGCCGGTTGAGGAAGGAGAAAGCTGTGGGCAGCCGGGAGGCTGCAAGGGAGAAGCGGAGCTCTGGCCGGGGCAGGAGGGGTCTCCAGGGACCAGCCACTGGAGCACGCATGTGTTCCCCTGAGGCTCACCAAAGCAGTGTGAACACGGTCCCATCCCTGGGGAGATCCGTCAGGTGAGCAAGGAGGTGATCCCTCTACTTCATGGCCATCTTGCCAAACAAGGTCCATCATCCCCAGCTCCGCAGGGACCTGCTGCCGGTGCCTCCATGGGATGGCGAGTCCATGACCCTCCTTCTTGTCTCATTTGCTCGTTAGCAATGTCTGAAATCTCCTCTTTAATTGCCAGGCTGAGCAGCTGCCGGTGGATAGTGCCTGCCCGCGGTGAGGTGGAACTGAAGGTCCACTTCAGCTCCACGGTGCTGGGCCAGTTTGATCAGACGCTGCATTTTGAGATCCTGGGGACAAACCGACTGTACCAGCTGCACTGCAGGGGCACCTGCCTGTATCCCACCATCAGCCAGGACCCACGGTAAGGCTGGCCCATGGGAGCTTCCCACACTGCTCCCCCCTGAACTCAGAGCTGGGGCTGCCCCTCATACCCCAGTGACTTTCTGCCTTGGGCAGAGGGTGCTGCCTGATCAGCTCAGCATCTTTTCCCATGCTTGGAGCTAGGAACCAGTAGTGGTACCTCAGCTACCAGTAAGGGTTATGGCTTTCTGACCAGGTTTTCTACTTAGAGCATCTCACAGCTCCTCATTCCCCATTTTCTCTGCCCAGGCTGGTGTTTCCTCACCGGAGGAAGAGCAAAGGAGATGATGACATCATCTTCAAGCAGTATGTCATGAACACGGGTGTATTCCACTTTGGACCGCTGCTGTGTGGGAAGTCAAGAGAATGGTATGTGCTTCACACCCTGAGTGAGCATCCTGATGTGCTGCCTGCATGGAGTGAGATGTTGGGATGGGATCTCCAGGGCTTTGTGCTTTCATGGACATGCTTGGAGACATGTTGCCCCAGTGGCACAATTCAGAGCAGGTCCAAGCAGAGACCTGGGAGGTACGTGGGGTTGAAGGACCACAGATGTGTGAACTTGAGCAGATAATAGGCACGTGAGTCTTGGAGGAGATAGGGAGCTGATCTTCTGAGCTGGTGGGTGCCTCGGTGGCCAGAGCCACATGCTGCTTCCAGCCTGAAGGTGACGTGGGGCAACTTGTGTCCCCCCTCCACATCTCATCTTCACCACCTATGAAATGAACTTTATGGTGCTTTTTTAAAGTGCTTTGAGCTCTACGGACAGACTGAACAAGCAATTATTCTGCTGATGGTTTTGTAAACCATTCATTAATCTGTAATATTAGTAAGACTTTATGATTTGACATGCTAATATGGGGTGGGGGGGTAGAACCTGCAAAGGAATGAAAATGGGAATTACATTTTCCTGATCCCCACTGCTGGATAAAGCCTGATGAAAAAAGTTGTCATTTTAACTGCTGGCATATTTCTATTTTTAACATTGTTCTTTTTTTTTTAATATTAGAAATGGAGTTCTTGTCTTCATGGGAGCTCTAGAGAGCTAGTGGTATTTTGACAACCCAAGGAAATTAAATCAAAACAGTTTAAAAAACAAAAGAGGATCTTTAGCCAGGCTGATGAATGATCTTGGGTTTCTCTTCACTTTTTTAAACCCTTTAACTCCAAATTCTGTTCCACACCTGAGAGAAGGGACATTTGTTAAATTTAGTATTCCCCTTGGGAATTAATCCTATTTCCTTCCCTCAGACTTTGAGCTAACCCATGAAATACAAGGCAGTCTGATGACTTTTTTCAAAGAGATAAGCTAAACTATTTTTAAAACCTCTTTTCAAAAGCATTTCTTTACACCCTGCAGGGAAGGAAACCCAAGAAAGAAGGGGGAAGAACCCATGTGCCTGCCATACTTTTATTTTTCCAGGCGCCTTTGAACGTATATTTTGTAAAACACTTTTTAAATGGCTTGTGCATCATCACGCTTCTGGGATGGAGGCACCGAGTATAGGGGCGGACATCAAAGTAATGCAAGGATGAATGCACATACCATGCAATGTGTCCCTGAAAGTGATCCTTTTCCTTAGCCTGCTTGTTAGACCATGGTCTTCCAGTGCAGCCTCCCACTGCCGGGACACGGTGCTTTCCTCCACGCATGATAAAGGCAACTGTCTCCTCTGCAGCCTTTTCTCCTTTTGTGGACAGGTACAAGGCACTGCACTATCCCAGCAACTGCGAGAAGATAACCATCCTCAATGTCACCCCCTTGGAAGCAGAGGTGCGTTTCTTCTTTGAGCGCGATCTCAAAGCAGACACGTTCCTTTTAGACCCTCCCAGCATGAGGCTGAAACCCCACGAGAAGCAGGTAGGAGAGGGGCAGGTAGGGCAGGCACTGATAGAAGTTCCCAGGAGCCATTCCTCCTGCTCACTGAATGCTATTCCTGTGGGGGACGGGGCTAGGAGCTGAGCATTTGGGCGTACCCCACTTCAGCTGGCCTCGTGGAAGACAACCTCATCTGCTGCATTAAGGAGAACCCAGAGCCGGTGGTCTTCCGCCTGTGTTGCCAGGGGGTGCAGGTGGAGCTGGGGGTCAGCCCCAAGCAGGTGCATTTCGACAAGCTGCTTCTGCACAGGTCAGTCATCCCCCAGCTGCTCTGCCAGGGACGAGAGCTGTCAGCGAGCTCCCTTCAGCTTCTCTTGCTGGCTGTGTGGCCACTCAGATTGGAGGCTGGGCTAACGTTCCTCCTTCTCCAAGCAGTTCCCAGTCTCTTGCTCACTGTTCCTTGCTGGCTTGGCTACCCCATGACAGCCACAAGCTCTGTAGCCCCCCAGCAATGCTGTGCGATGGGCATCCTGATGCATTTGTATCTTGTCTGCTGGTTCAGAGAGCAGTCCAGTTGCTCCTCCTTATCTCCCTTCTGCTGGATATGCTTTTAGCATCCAGCTCTCCCCATGGACCTCACCTCTGAGACATGTGACAAAGAGAAAACATTTAACTATGGCTTCAGACGCATGGATAGGGCTGCTCCAAGTTGCATTCAATTGCAAGGCCAGCATGACAGTCAAGCAGCCCGTGCTGAGTGTCTTCCTGTCTCTGCAGGAGGGACAGCAAGACCCTGGTCCTGCGAAACTGCACCCTACTGCCCGTGGCCTGGCGGCTCAGTGGGCTGGAAAACCTCGGCGAGGACTTCTCTGTGTCGCAAGATGAGGGCATCGTTGGTCCCCGCACGGAGTTTGGGGTGCATCTATATTTCAAGGCCACAAAGGCTCTCAGCATTAAGAAGACAATCCGACTCGAGGTGAGGGGGACTGTGCCCTCCCTGGCAGAGCAGGGCAGAGTGATCAGCCCTGTGCTCTTGGGGATGGAGACTGTGCTTGAAGGGTACCCTCTGAAGAGGACAAAAGGATGAGCCTTCATGAGATTCCTTTCTACCTGCATTGCCAGGGGACCAGGCGCTTAGCAGCAAGGATCTCTCACTGAAGGATAATATTTTGGAAACTAAGTCACTACTAGGGTGCTCTTGTAGCTGAGCTTCATGGGGCAAGTATGCTGTAGAGTCAGGAAGAGACCTGATGGACACAAGGGTGCTGTGAACTCAACTTCTGCTGCCTCAAACTGGGCTTGCCAGAACACGCAGTGCATCCCTGAGCATCCACGTCACTGCAGATAACCAGGCGCTTCGTCCTGAGCCCATACTATAACCACCTTGCCACTGTGCAGGGTTGAATGCTGCTGTTTGGTTGTCCAGACTGCGGCATGCTCCCTGCACCCATCCTGGGGTCTGTCTGGGGCTCTTAGCATAGAGCAACAAACTCTCACCCTGGGATTTTGTTCCTCATGGTTTAGCAGCTGCCTTTCAGTGAGGATGCTGGGTGATTGAAGAGGAGAGGGTTGGTTGTCAGTGCCGCCTGCTCTGGGACACCTCACATTTCCTGTGGTTGTTTTTCTATCACTGTGCCTCCCAGGGTGCTTTAGCAGCAGCTGTAGGAGTGCAGAGTTGGGCTGACAGGGTTTCTTACTGCAGCAGACTCCCGCTGGGTCAGCCTGTGAGATGAACAGGTTAGGAGAGCTTGGGAGTCCATGAATGCTTGTCAAGCAGGCGAGGCCATGGTGGAAGCAGCTGGCAGAGACAAAGACTCATATGTTGTCTACCAAAAGAATTTAGGATAATGGTCTAAGCCGTGTTTGTTTCTTGCTGCCTCAGGTTTCAGATGCAGAAAACATCCTGGGGATTGTTCAGATTGAAAATATCCAAGTCCTTGCAGAGGCCTATGACGTTGCTCTGAGCATCAGCGTTTCTAAAGGTCAGTGGATGCCCCCAAAACAAAGTAGTCCAGGTGCATTGCATTGCCTTGGCAGGTGGGCAACCAAAGCACTTGGGATGGGATGGGATAGCGTGCAAGCGTGGCATGGATACGTAAAGCACGTATCCTGCAAGCTGCGTGGAGTAAAGCACTGTCAGGGCACAGACAGCCTTGAGGCTCTCGCCTCTGAACTTTGAAGTGTGCAACTTCATGTGCAGATTGATTTGGGGCCTTTGAAACAACAGGTATGTGAACAAGCAGTTGGCAACTCCTGAAGGCTCAGCACTGCACAGTTGTTGGATCTGTGCTTGGAAACAAGGAGATGGAAACTGAGCTCCTTAGCTGCTAAACCCTGCAGATATTTCCAGAGTAAGAAGAGAATGGGCAGCAAAGTAGCTAGAGAAAACTTCAAAGAATGGAAACTTGCCAAGAAGAGTTTTGTGCTGTGTGAAAACTCCAAATATGTATCTTGTCACTTGGTGTAGTCTGCAACAGCTCACAAATATTCACCATTTCTTACCTTGCTCTGCGGGTTTTCTGCAGGTACAGATGGCCGCGTGGATTTTGGAATCCTTAAGGTCCTGGATGATGCAAAGCAAGTGCTGACTCTGAAGAACAAAGGGAAGTATGAGATTGCATACAGGTGGGTCCAGCTGCCTGGTCTGTGAATGCATGGTGCCACCATCTGCCCAGGCTTGCATTCTCCTCCTGTCCATGGCTAGAACCTGTTCCCATGCTGGCTACCTCATGGTCTGGATAAACAGAAAACCTGGGCTCTCTAATCAAAAGTATTTTAATAGAGAATCCAGCCACACACCAGCAGTTCTTCACAGCTCAGCAGGAACCAGAAGGAGAGACGCTGAAATTCAAGCCGCTAACTGCTGAAATTCATTGCCTTCCTTTGAGGGTCAGCTCATTTCTCTTTATGAGACACTTTAAAGGAGGAAATGAAAAAATCCATTGTTGAGGTTAGCCTGCAACACTCATGATTGTCTGCACTCTGTGTCAAGATCTGGGATTCCCCAAGCAGAGCTGGACTCTTTCCCTTTTATTTTTTTATGGTCCTACACAAAGTCCCAGCTGTACTGGTGGCACCTGTACTTTTAACTGCAGAGGTCTTAATTCCTTCCCTTTCTCCCCAGTTTCAAGCTGGAAACCACAGATACCAACATACCTGACTTGGCATCCCACTTCACTATCCAGCCACAGAAGGGCATGCTGACTGTCTCTGAGCGCCCTGTGCAGGTCCAGCTGCTCTTCCACCCCAAGATGGAAATTAATATTGAGGACAAACCCATCCTGCACTGCCAGGTGAGCTGCCTGGGCCAGGCGGTGTTAGCACACCATATCTTGGGAGCGTAAGCAGGACGTGTCTTCTGGAAGGAAGGCTTTAGCTGGGGAATCCTCTCTCATACATATAAAACAAGGTCTCTCAGAAACCATTTGTGATGCTTCTGAAGCAGAGCTGAAAATCTGGCTCTGGAGGAGGTGTTTAAACAAGGAGGGTGAGCTGATGGGGACTTGGGGTGAGGTCAGGGGACAGAGATAGAGGCTGGCCTCTGCTGTGTTTACCAACCCTTCCTCCGGTTGCAGGTGATTGAGCCCAGCATCTGTGAAGGAGGCGAGACCATTGCCATCATCCCAGTGAGGGTGTCAGCAAAAGCTGTATTCAGCAAGTACAGCATTTACCCTGCCTCGCTCATCAACTTCGGTGCCATGATGAATGGCACCAGGAAAACCCGCACCTTCATGCTGGAGAACAAAGGCATCCTTGACTTTAAATTCCTCATCTACAAAGCAGACCAGGATGCACCTGTATCGCCAAGGAAAAGGTGAGAGAAGACCTGCACCACCCTTCCTGCCTGAGGAGGCACCACAGCACGGCTGCTGTGTGACAGCCAGCCAGAACACCTGGGTTACTGTCCTTCTGCATCACTGGCTTGTGAACAGGGAGCAGAAGAATGCCTCAGTGTCCCCATGTGTAGGGCAAAGCTGGTGATATAGCTGATCTATCCACGAGCTACAGCAATAGGTGGTGCAGGCAGCCCTCTGGGAGCAGGAGGACTTTCCTCCACGGGGAGGAAAGCCAGCTCTGGCCTCAGAGAAAGGCAAGGGGGAGCTCAGCATGATGGGTGTTTCTGCTTCCTCCTCTCAGTGCACATCAAATGAAATCTGCCCACTCCCTCGAGAGTGAAAACTTAAGCAAAACGACTCCCTCGGTCAAGCAAAGCAAGCACTCACTGCAAAAGGACGCAAACCCCTTCATGCAGGTGGGTGGTTCTTGCTCCCCGGTACATGCTGCGGCAGGTGGTGTGGGAGGATGCTGCTGTGCCCAAGATGGGGGCTCATCACCACGGGATGGGAAATGGTGTGCGTGATGGAGGTCCATCATCTCCCAGCCACAAGCAGGGGTAGGAGCTGCTCAGTCCCACTGACAGTCCCATGCTCTGGCTCAGACCTGGAGTTGTGGGGTCAAGAGAGGGGAGTAGGTCCTGTGTTTGGTAGCTGCTAGCCAAAATAAATCTTTGAACACCACAGATGTGGAACATCCCTGTTTGAACTCCCAGTCCATAGATATCAGATGACCTTGCTTTTTCTTCTTCCCAGACCCCTCCTTTCTCTCCCATCATTTCTCACAGTTATTGCTGCTCTCCTTCTTTTACCCCTGGAGGTTGAAGGATCCCAGCTATCACTTTCACCCTTTACACCCAAACTCCTTTCTCTGTGCCACTCGGGGCAAGCTTGCAGCTCCTCCTGGCTTGTTTATCTCATCCTGGGGCTGCCTTTGGGCCATGGAGTCATCCCTCCCTGCCCTGGGACTGGGGGCTTGGGCCTGGCTGGTGGCCAAGGAGTGGCATACTCCTTGCTGGCGACGCTCAAGGTAAGGCTGTTAGACATCAGCCTCTCCTGGGACTCTTTCTGCAGGCTCGCTTCACTCTAGGCATGTTCACGGTGTACCCTGGCTTTGGCTCCATCCCTCCTGGGACCCAGCAGATGATCATGGTGGATTGCTATGCAGAGCCACTGGGGACATGCAAGGAGCACCTGTCCATTGATATCAGCGACAGAGACCCCAAGGACAATCCCCTTGGCATCCCATATACCCTGTTTGCTGAGTCCTGCCTCCCAGGTATGCCCTGTCCACAGGTTCCCATGGCCAGACGTGCTTCTGAGCAGCACCTAAAGTTACTGCTTGGATAGAGTGGCACCCTGACCGTGAAGTCCCATCTTAAAATCCTCAGAGGTTCCAGTCCTTTTCAAGTCTGCCAGTGGGGAGAGGCTGGGAGGGATGCATAGAAGGATAAAAGGAAAGCAATACCCTTTAAGACTGAGGGTGACTGAGCTCCATCCTCACAGCTAATTCTCCCACCCAAGGTTGGGTTTTGCAGTGACCTGGGCAGAAAGGGCTTATCAGGCCTTCTGAGAGGCCAACAGGGTCCAGATAAATTCAGCAGGAAGGCTTCTCCACCCTCAGCCCTTCCTCTGGTCTGCTCGCAGCATTTGTGGTTGACGACATAGAGTCCATCTTTGAGGAGCATCGAATCTGTAGCAACAGCAACCTCTGCCAGATCCTACAGACAGTGCAAGACAAGGGCGTGTTCATCACAGATGAGAATAAGTTTATCTTCACCAATGTTCTGGTTGGGCACCGGGCCACAGCTCGCTTCAAGATCCGCAATGTAGACAAAATTCCCTGTGATGTGGTCCTTTCCATCAAACCCATCCCCGGTAAGGTAAGAACAAGAGACCAAGTTGACTGTTGCTCTTTAAAGGCTGTGTGATAGCCTGCCTTGTCCTCTAGGTTCACTGCTTCCTCTTGCCCGGACTAGTCCAGCTCAGTGCAGGTCAAGCTACAGGGGAGAACAGTGATAACAGGGTGACAGTTGGGTTGAATTCAGCGTGTCTCTCAAGCAAGGTTTTGGTTCACCTCTCTGGGTCTGTGGTGGGAGACCTGAACTCTTCTGAACATCTCTTGGAAGCACGCTTGGTGCGGGGGGGGGGGGCTTTTACTGGACTGATGTGCCAGGGCTCAAAACAAACCATTTCCTCAGGCTCCCTGGTCTCTTCCTTCTCTTTAAAGGCCAATTCTAGGTTATTTGCAGGGTTTTCAATGCAGTCCCCACCTCCCATGTATGCTGGGGTGGCTGCCTAGTGCTCAAAGCAAGCTTTTGCACTCCTGGGCTTTACAGCAGCTCCCTGTGTGAGGTCATCTCACCCCCTGAGATGGAAGGAGCCTGTCCAGGGAAACAGAAAGAAAGACACGCTGTCTGGGGCTGTTCCCCATGATGCATATGTGAATAAGACTGCAGCATGTTGAAGGGTGCTTCCTCCTAACACCACTCTGTGGGTTCCCCCAAGCTTAACAGCCGCATTAGTGACATTTTTGAGGTGAAACCTGTTCAGATGTGTGTGCCCAGCCACTCCCACGCCTTTGCTACGGTGACCTTCACTCCGCAAATGATGCAGAACTACCAGTGCACTTTTGAGGCTTCCCTTGATGTCCAGGCAAGGTAACTCGCCCTGTGAAATCTTGGCGGGGGGACACCTTTCTGATAGCTGCCTCTCCTCTGGGAGGACATAGACCTCTTGGTAACCCTAACGCTTTCGGTAGCCTTAGGTAGAGTACTTTGCCTTAGATAATATAGGAGGCAGTAACCACTAGATATAGCAGAGCAGAAAAAATAAGGGTCATAGTTTAGCCTATATGAGTGACTATGAGGACAGTGCAACATTAGGTAGCCAACTGGAAGTTATTGAATCAGAAAAAAATGGAGATGTGCAACAGCTGAGCTGGGGCTTTCCAAGAACAAAGGATTAGATGAAGCGGTTTCTGTGCCAGAAAGTCAGCATGCATTATTTCCTCCTTGTTTACGTTAAAATGAGATGATCCTATGTAATTACCTGGGGTATGTTAAGATATTTTATATTAAAGGAATGATTGGATGCCTTACAAAAGAGGAGCCCGGGACCTGTGTCTGGGGCTCTAACATGCTCATCCCCAACCCTTTAGTCTCTGAATTGGGACAAGATAAGTCAGCTTTCTGCCCTAATAAGCAATTCCTGTTTAAGTGTCCTTGGAAGTAATCTTTACTGATGGTGCTATTTATTTACTTCCCCCTTCTTGCTTTTGTGCTATTTTCATGCTGTGCTTGTGCTTTTTGCATATGTCTCCTATCACCACAGCCAGTGAATTTGTCATGTCTCATCTGTTGGCTCATCATTTACCTGCTGTACTGCGTGATTCAATTAAGTGAAATCATTTTTAACTGTTATTCTGGAAGGCCCTAGCTCTTCAGAGCAGATTCTTCTTGTGAATGGCCCTCATCAGACTGGGAGGAGAAGGGTGAGGGGGAGCTGTGTCGTGGGGTACAGGAGCACCAGCCAGGGAAAATGCAGCAGGTGACACTCGCATTAGTGCCAGCCGTAATGATTTCTCCTCTGCCTCTCCTGCAGCCCTGCAGCAATTAAAGCACAAAGCCTGACCTTCGATATCAGTGGAGATGGGAATCTGCCTCGGGTGACGGTCCTGCGCCCGGTCCTTCACAATAAGAGAGGGAACCCTCTGCTGCTCTTCAAGAAGCTGTCGCTGGGTGATTCAGAAAAGCTCCCTCTGGTCCTTCATAACGGTGGCATTGTTCCTGTCCAGGTGAGGACCTGTTCAGGGAATGCTCTGTTCTGGAAACAAGTCCTTGTGCCATGGAGGAAAGGTGCCAGAAAACATGGTAGAGATGCACTGATGCACCCTTTCCTTGTGCTCAGAGCCACTCCGTTGCAGGAGAACAACCCCCTCTGACTTTCCAGAAGATGCTTTGGCAAACCAGTGGGAAGAGTCTCATTTCTCAGCCAGATCTCTCTAGGAAAGTTCCATCAGTCCTACACCTTTCTCTCCGTCTCCTTTGCAACCACTGCTGTGGTCCTCACTAGTCTCGACCCACCCTTGGGTTTTATCCCAGTTACTCTCTTTCCATTCTGTGCCTCAGTGAACTGCATGGAAACAAGTCTCAGAAATTCTTTTTAAGCAAATGACTAACTTCTACATTCCAGGAAGGGTGTTCCTCTTTGTCGTGGTTTAACCCCAGCCAGCAACTAAGCACCACGCAGCTGCTCACTCACTTCGCCCCACACCCCCAGTGGGATGGGGGAGAAAATCGGGAAAAGAACTAAAACTCGTGGGTTGGGATAAGAACGGTTTAATAGAACAGAAAAGAAGAAACTAATAATGATAATAATAACACTAATGAAATGACAACAGTAATAATAGAAGGATTGGAATATACAAGTGATGCACAACGCAATTGCTCACCACCCGCTGACCGACGCACCCGGAAGTCCCCGAGCGGTGATGCCCCCACCAGTTCCTAAAACATCATATGGTATGGAATACTCTGTTGGCCACTTTGGGTCAGCTGCCCTGACCCTGTTCCTTCCCAGCTTCTTGTGCCCCTGCAGCTTTCTTGCTGGCTGGGCATCAGAGGCTGAAAAACCTTGACTTTAGACTAAACATTACTTAGCAACAACTGAAAACTTCAGTGTCTTATCAATCTTCTTCTCATACCTAGCTCAAAAACATAGCACTATACCAGTTACTAGGAAGACAATTAACTCCATCCCAGCTGAAACCAGGACACTCTTGGAAAAGTGATTTTTCTGACCAGTCTACCCTTTTCAGTTAAATGCAAACCAAGAAAGTTGGTGGGGTATTTTTCCCCTGTCTCTCTTATGCTTTGGTTCTCGTATGGGCATGTCTGATGTCCTAGTTACGTTAGACTGTATTTGATCACATTTTACTACATTTTAATTAAACTCAGTTGTAGTTTAATTACATTCTGCTCATTACCTTTAGTACATTCTGTCCTGTTTGGTTATATTTTAATTATATCCCAATGCCTTTGAACACTTTTTTTCTGTCTGATTTCACTTCAACCTTGTGCTAAGAGCTGTGTTTGAAGCAGGGAAGCATACTGGGTTCCCTGTGCTGAACCAGCAGCAGTACAGTGTCAATCCACCTGCCATCCTGTACCCACACCAGTGCGGTCATGTTCTGTGTTCTTTTTTCTCAGTTGATGATAGACCTGTTGGATGAAGGGGGAGTTTTCTTCTTGAAAGCCAGGCCTACCACACACTGCATCTACCAAGTTGCAGGCATGAAGGAGGACTCTCCTGGAGAAGGTACACTTGTTAACCATGAAGTGTGGTCATTCACACAGGGAAAATGTGTGCCCTGCTCTTGGCTTGGCCAAGCAGTAGCTAGATGTTAGACATAGTTTCTTTCCTGGGGTGCTCTGTTCCCCTAGTTTTGCATGTGGGCTCTTTGCAGGGTTTCCTCCTAGCAAGTTGTAGAAGTTTTTCTGTTCTTTTGGACATGGTGGGTTGAGTTTTGGGGGACTATCACCACTTCAGTGGACCATCTGAGATCTTTGCTGCTGAACAGAGGCAGCCCTTGAGCCCACAGCCAGCCAATAAAAGCCAAAACCACTCTGACTCAGCTTTACATATGGCAGGAGCTGGCTGCATGCAGTGTGAGTGAGAGCTGGGTATTAACCTGAGGTTAAGATACTTAAGCAGTGATATGCATGATGGTGTCGTAGTCTTGTGAACATGGGAGGAGGGTCTGGAACCACTGGTGGGAGAACCTGTGCTTAGAGGCAGCTGGGTTTCAACCTCTTATTCCTCTTATACCCCATGGAAATATTTCCTCTATATGGCCATATAACTCGTCTGATTTCCATTGCTGTGCAGAGAGGAAGCCTCACACCGCTTCCCTGGTCCTGCACCATGGGGAATTAGCAGAGTTTGACGTGCTTTTCAAACCCACCCTGGCCCAACGTGTGGAAGGGAAGATCCACCTGTCAGTGGTGGACAACCCATATGAAGAGACCAACATTCAGCTGGTGGGCGAAGGCTATGAGGATGACTTCACACTAGATAACATCCACGGACTAGTGGCAGACAGCAAGGAGGAGAACACTGAGGGCAATCTGGAGGAGGACATAATTGAGGGTAAGAGAGGAGAGTGATGAAGACCATGTATGATAATTTGTGTCCTCTATATAACCAGGCCTTTGCTGTCGCCCACCGGACTTGGTAGTCTGTGAGCATGCCAGCCATGTGCGCAGAGGCAGTGCATGCTGTACTGCCTGTCTCTCTGCACCAACACAGTCACTCGTGTGGGGATGTTTCAGGGTGTTTCCCTGAAAGTGGTGGGGTAGGGAATTGCATGTCCCAGAGGGAGGAAGGCTTGGAGCAAGGAAGAGTTGGACATACATGTGTCTGTGCGTGTGAGGGTGGCGGATGGACCTCACCGCATGCTGAGATCTCTTGCTGTCATTCTTAACAGCTGCCAGAGTGGATCACATCCAGTTTGGGGACTGTCACATCGGGACACCCTACCCCGTGACCTTCACAATCACCAATCGCAGCAAGGTGGAGGCAATGCGGTTTGAGTGGCTAGCAGGCACCCCATTTCACTTCTCCCCCCAGGTGAGCTTGGACAGTTCTGCCTTTCCCCACTGCTCGAGCCCTGCCTGGTGGGTTCCCAGGAGCTAGCAGGGAGTCTTATCGGTGACAGCCCTTTTCAGTGCCATCTAGGAGATGCAATCCCTGGCTTTGCTGGGGCAGGGCTGTCAGGCCTGCAGAAAAGGCTCTGTGTTATGGGAGGTGGCATCTTTTGTTTGTACTTTTCTTTACCAAACCTCGGATAAATACACAGTAAGGTGCAGAATCCTAGGACAGCTGCTCACCACATCAATCCCTTTGCTGTCAGTCCTGTCCTTGCCGGTGATTCCATTCCCTTGGTCTTGGCTCTCTGGTTCTCCCTAGGTGGGACACCTCCATGCTGGCTGTGCTAAGGACATCACAGTGACCTTGAAATCGGATGTTGTGGTCATCTTCAAAATGCACCCTGTGAAGTGTAAGGTGGCTAGAATTGCCTTCCAGCTGCCGCCAGAGCAGGTTACTGACTGGGACGACCGCCTGCACACCGTCAAGTGGGTGGATGCCACGAGGGGCCCGGAAGCCACGTGGCCTGTCAAGAAGAAGGTAAGAAGCACAACAGCAAAAGCTAACCAAGCTTCCACAAAAAGAGCTGCTGACGGCAGCAGACCGCCATCTCTGCTGGCTAAGCAGCTCCTGCTTTCTCCTGACATTTAATCCATCTGTGAGGGTAACCAGCAGTGTGTTGTTGGGGGAGAGGTGGGTGCACAGTGACCTGATATGCTCACACAAGATGGGGAAGTCTTTTGACAAGAGACTTTTAGTCACATGCAAACAATCGGTCTCTGCCAAAAGCAGAAGTGTTGCAGCCTGTCTTGAATGGGAGGTCACGTTTTATGATAACACGTTTTATGGTGTTAAAAACTCTTTACCTGATTCAGTGCCTTTTCACCAACAAGGAGTTACATCCACTGCGCTCTGTCTCTTGTTTTGAAGTGGAGAGCAACACTAGTGCTCTTCTATGTGTGCTGGCTAGCCCACTGGCACACTGTGGGTGAGCTCTGAGCTCCGTCTACACTGATACCAGAGATTTTGGTTGTGGTCTCTAGATCGTGTGGGATATCTCATTATGGAGCCGCCCAGGTACTGTATGGTGGTCATGTAGGAGTCCAGAGAAGTATCATCTCCAGAAACTCTTGGTTTTACTATCATTGTTGCCAAACACACTTATCTTGGGTGATGGTTCTTCCCTAATTTCTGAACCATTGTAAGACCTGTAAACCAAACTTCTTCCCCATCAGAGCATCAGCCGTCAGAGACTTTTCTAGTGAGTTCAGTCCCATGCCAAAATGCCTGTCCTCAACCCCCACAGTGTGGCTGTTGCCCCACACAAGACATCTGGAAAGCACTTTCTCCTGAGACAAGAAGGAAAAGGTGCTTTCTAGGTTTGTTCATTCTTGGATTTCTCCATCCACAGAGCTCCAGCAGGGGAGCTTAATCCTAATTTAGAGGCCTCCTGGAATTATAGGTGGCCAGGAAAAAGGTCAGACACTCTACAAGGTTGAAACACAAGGACTGATACCCAGTTGTAGTCCCCATGGGTGTATTCACAGTTGCGGTGGTGATTGCTTTGATCAGTAGGTAGAAACAAATACTGTAGAGGAAGGGTCAAATTTTGTCATCTTTCCAGGGAAATAAATGGGAACAGTCCTTCCTAGCCCCTATAACATGGCTGATTTTGGAGGCCAAAAGGCTCCCTGCTCAGCCTGGCTTTCTGGGCTCTGCTCAGCAATTCTTCCCTCTCCTGTTTGGAGGTGATCGAGACAGACCCAGAACCAGCTCACGCTGTCCTGGAGAAGAGCAGCCGCGAAGTGGAGCTTCGCCTCAGTGCTGTCGTTGACTATGCCCAGTTCAAGCTGGATACGGACATGATTCAGTTCAAGGAGACCTTGCTCTTCCAGACGAGGATGTTCACGTGAGTGCTGGAGGCCAGGCAGGGACCTGCAAGTGGGAGCTGCCTTTGCCCAGAGCTGAGCCAATGTCTGCTTCCCCAGAGCTGCACTGTGCTCTGCAGTGGCCTCTGCTTTTCCTTCTACTCATGGTCCTGTGCCAACAAAAGTTTCACTGACATGTTTATTGCTCAGCCACTGAATAAACCTCTTCTAATTTCTAATAGGCTGATTAGCCTTGGAGGAGGGTGCTGCTGCCTGCTGAGTCTGAGGTTTCAGCTTCTACACGTAATCTGGCACATCCTAGGGCCTTGGAGATCTCTTCTAGGGCTTTAGATTCAGTCTCACCTGCTGTTCACCCCTTTAAACAAATCATTTATTGTTTCATCCTTTCCAAGTCCTGGCTGGGTGCTGGGGCCCATATATCAGCACACAAAGCCAAGCAGGAGATGGTGGCTGCCATCCTGCCAAGACGTGCCAAAAGAGGTTCAATTCTGCTGTGCCTTTCTGCTGAGAACAGCCATGGGTTTGCTTTCATTGCATGTTACCTGTCCTCATCTGCTTGAGGATGAGTTTGCAGTCAAAATAATGTCAAACTGAGACACAAAGACCAGAATAAGACCCTTGGATTAAGTCTCCGGGGCACCATGTCTGTCCTTTCCTCTTTAACTTCCAAAGTTTGAAATGCTTGGCCTTGGGGCAGCCCAGGGCAGCAATCTAGATATGGCAGAGTTGCCTGGGGAAGAAGGTGCTGCTCAGCACAAAGAAAGGGGTACCAGGAGCCCACTGTACAGTGTTACTTTTCTACTTGCTTTGTATTTATTGGACGTTTTCTTTTTATTCCTCCTTCTTCCTTTTCAGTTTCCAGCTGTCCAATACAGGGAATGTGGCCCTGGAATACACCTGGATGGTGGCGGCTGTGGAGGAGGAAAGGACAGTGAGCCATACTGGGGAGCTGCTCCCGCCCAGTCTGGATGGTAGGGCACCAGCTGTGTGTGGCATCTGGGCATGCCTGGGGTGTTTCAGTTGGCAGCTGAGGACTTGGGGAGAAGACCACGCCACCTCACCCCAAAACATGAATTGCATTTTCATCCCTGTCCAGTTGTCCACTTTCATCAGCATCTTCCCAGATGCAGCTGGAGACTTTCTCCTTGCCCCCTCTCTGCCTTTCAGACTGTCCTACACTTGCTTTGACACTTGGGCTCTGCATGGAAGCTGAGCCTGGCTCAGCAGAGCGCCATGTGGTGGGTCAGGACTGGGAAGGAGGTCATCAGAGGACCTCTTTGGGAAGTGTCTAAGACTGGGAAAATTGATGGTGTAACAAGGAGTTAGCTGACCTGCAGTCACTGTGTGCAATTCTCCAGTCCAGGGCAAATGCAAAGTCACTCTAAAACTAACCCTCCTAACTTGGGCACTGGTGTGTTTGCTGCAGGTGGAAACCCTGCTCACAGCAGCTATCGGAGCTCAACAGCAGGGCTGTGACTCATTAACCTGCAGTAATGTGGTTGTGGCTGAGCGTGTGGTCTCCTTGGGAGCTGTGTGGTTCTGCAGGGAAACAGAGCTGTGTGTCCGAGAGGTATTATCAGGAAATGGAGTGAGGAGAGCTGTCACACTTTGTGTTTCCTAGCACAGGCAGCTTGTCTGATGGTCAAGATGGGAGACCTCAACCAAAGTCCTTGACGCTCTGAATGTGCTTATCTCCCTCCCCTGTGGGTCCTGGTGTTGGCTCTTCCTGGGACAGGGTACACTTGTGCTGAAGCCGGTCTGCTGGGCTGTGCCATTAGCTGTCTGGTTGTCAGTTATGAAAGTCTGCCAAAGAGGAAGGAAGGAAAGGGTGTGAAGGACAGAGCAGTGCTGTTCCCCAAAGCCTTCTCTCCACCATGCACAACAAGCAAAATTTAATTCTGCAGGCCACGGGAGCAGGACTTAACACTGTCCTTAATGCTAAGTGCTGAGGCTGGCTGTAGCAGGGTATGAAACAGCACCTAGAAATTTTCCCAGATGCTGTAACAGACACCTCTACTGTTAGTTCCTGGGCATGGTTTGGGAATGAACACTGGCCAGAAACTGTTCTGCAGGAAAAGTTTGCATCTAGCTCCTCAGTCCTGGAGATGGAGAGAGTTTAACAGCATGGAGTGAAGCAGCTGGCTTCAGTCCTGGGTCCATTTAATTTGCTAACATAGACATAGCCTTCCTGTCCATCATCCGAGTATCTTTACAGCATGTTGTTCAGTGGTGTGTTTTGATTCGGGCAGTTCTCTGGGTCTCTGCTGGGCCTTTTCACTGTATTTGCTGCCCCCCACACTGTTCTCCCTCGTGTCTGTTCTCACTTTCACACCTGTCCCCAGGACTTTCTGGGATTATGATTTAGCAAGCAGTAACACAGAAGCAAAAAGCAAACTGACTGCTCTCCCTGTTCTTCACTGGGAGTCCTCCTGCTGAAAGCACTTGGCCAGAGATGCTCCAAGTGTATCCCAGCTTCCTTCTGTCCACCTGCAGCAGGAGGCAGAGTTGCTGGGAACAAAGGATTTTCTCCTTGAAAGCTGTCCTGCTATTACTTCTTCCTTACTGCAGGAGATTTCCTCTCCTCCACTTCTGGTGCCTCTGTGAAGCTCCAGTCTAGCCGTTGTTCGAGCCAGCTGGGCCACTCTCTGGAGCAGGAGTCTTCCTCCCTGAGCTCATCTCTGAACGCCGTCAGTGTCAGCCCGCTGTTCTCTGTTGAGCCCTGCAGCGGCTCCATCCCTGCTGGCAAGGAGCAGCTCTTCCAGATGAAGTTCTCTCCAGTGTACGTGGGGGACTTTGAGAGCTGTATGCTCTGCAGGTAGGAAACATCCAGGCGCTTTTCAACTCATGCTACTGATGGATAGTTGTGGTATTGCCTGTGGTTGGGGTGGGTGGGAGTGCGGACGTGGGGACAGTCAGCCTCAGAGAGGCAGCAGAAACAACAAACACACAGGAGCAAAGAAAGATGATCATCCGGCCATGGTAAAAGCAGGTATGGAGACACTGGGAAAAGACATTGTATGAAATATTGAGCTCCTGGAGGGTTGCAAAATCTGGAACAAGAGATCCAGAGGGGCTGTCAAGGGGCCAGCCAGTCCCTAGCTATGCTTCCTTAAGAGACAAGCACAGCCTCCTTATCTACGTAGAAACCTGTGTGCTGCTGCATTTGGTCTCTAGACACATAACTGTTCATGTTTCTGCCATTTCAGCTCCGCTGCCTCTGTGGTAGGGAGGGCAATTCTGTTTGATTTGCTGCTCAACGCTTGCACGGAGAGAGGATGCAACACTGTATGCTGTGCAAGGAGACAGACAAGCAGCTGGCTGGCTGGAAACATTAGTCTGGCTAATACCAGTCCCTTTCTTCCTAGTATTCCTAACCTGAAGCCAAATCAGAGGAGCCCGGAGGTGGTTGTGAAGGGGAGAAGCCTGATGCCAAACTGCCACTTTGAACTGGAAGACTCTGACTATATCACCACAAAAAGGCACAACCCAGAGTTGCAGGGACCAAAGGGGGCAACGCTGGATCTCAACACAAGAGTGATTGAGTTTGTGGCAATTGGAGTGTGTGGCAGGAAGAGCAGGTAGGTGCAGGCATGGCTTCTCCTGTTGATGGTCTCCTAGTCCCCATCCTTAACCAGAGACCTCTCTAGCTACTCCTCCAAGCCCCAAGGCACATCTGTACCTTGTCTGTGATCTGCTGACACTTGGCCACCAGTCTGTTTTGGGGATGGAACAAGGTGGTCATTGAAGACTAACTGTCCAATTTTTTGTTCTCCTTGTCCTTTTCTTCAATAAGTACAGCTGGTATGGGTCAGTCTGAGAGGACCACGTGTCCCCAGCCTGTGCTTTGTGGCCAGTACAACCTTCGTCCCTTTGAAGAGCATCCTTGGGACATTCTCGCTCCTTTGAGATACCAGTCAGATAGGGTCAGTGAAGGCTGCGAGAACAACAGAGAGTACTGTCTTCCAAAGGAGTCTTACTGGACTTGATTTTACCATTTTCATTTGATCTTACCATTTTAACGTGCAAGAGTTTGGCTATATCCTTGCTAATTTCTTTGTCTGTTAATCTATAGACAACTGGGAGACAAATAATGTCCCTAGAAAGCAGGTTAAATGTTTGTGCTGCCAGCATTGTTCCCCTATACCAAGTAACTCCTTCCAGATGGTGTCCAGGACTGGCAGCGCCTGATGTCTGCTGCAGAACAGTCATTAACATCCTAACGCCACCTTAGTAGTCCTTTTCGCTTTGTGTGCCCAGGACCTTCATGGTTATGAACCCAACCAGTTCTGCGTATTCCTTCCAGTGGACTTGCCAAGACCCTGAAGCCCCACCAGAAGAGGTGGCTTTCTTCTGCCTGACCAAGAGAGGTCGGATCCAGCCAGGGAAGAAAGCAGAGGTGAGTGCAGAAAATTAAGAAGGTAGATCCAGTACATATGTATGCCAGTTTAACACCAGCTATGTCTACAATTCCTGAGTGTCCCATCTCACCGTGAGCTTGCTAACACCATGAAGAAACCTTTGACTGCAATGTAAATGAATTGGGAGATGAACCTGTTCTCACCCTGTACCCCATATCTGCCATGCCTTTGGGCTGTAAGTGGCACAGCAGCCTATCTCTGAGCTCACAGCAACATAAGGTGGAAGTTCCTGGGGTTTCTTGGTAATATAGACTGCCCCTCCCTCCCCTCACCCTGCTAAGGGCAGCAACTTTCCTTCATTTGCCTCTTTCTCCCCCAGATGAAGTTTGAATTCATCCCCCAGCATCTGGACATCACAGAATCATTCTGGGTCTTCACAATCCCTGAGCAGAGCGTTTCAGTCCCATTCCTGTTGGTGGGCAATGCCACTGACCCACTAGTGACTCTGGACAGATCCCACCTGAACTTCAACTTGGTGTTAATCGGTGAGCATCAAGGTTATACCTTACACCCTCAGGTGTGGACTGCTCCAGAGGCCCAGCAGTCCTCTTGTTCCAGCAGGCTCCAACAAGGAAGCTGGAAATGGAAACAGGCATTGTGAGCAGATCATCCAGCTCTTGGCAACCAAATGTACAAGGAAGGGGAAGGGAGGAAGGCATGTGTCAGGGACATGGCATGTAGTTGGGGCTTTTTCCAAGAGGGGCTTTGAGGGTGATGCAGGGGAGCCCAGGGGGTCAGAAGTATGTTTCCATGTTGGCAGGCAGTGCTCCTTGCTGCAAATGTGCCAGGACCACAGTGGGCAGCAGTGGTCTGGTGGCCAGAGGAACAAAAGGTTTTCAGTAGCTGTTTTGTCCTCTCCCCAGGGCATGAGGTACACCAGACTATCTATATAATCAACAGTGAGAAGGAAGCCTTCAGCTTTGCTTTCAGAGAAAGCTCGGTCTTCTCAGAGGGATGCAACGCCTCTGTGAAAATAGAGCCCCTGAAAGGCTCCATCGCTCCTCTTTCAAGGTAATAGGGCGCACAGGCCAGATTGGCTCTCCTGCATGCCAAACATTGCGCTGGCATTTTGCTTTCGAGGTTTTCTCCCGTCAGCAGTCAATGGGTGACTCTCAGCAATAGCATACATCTGCCTTATTTGTTCCTTTCCAGTGGGGACACCACGAAACTGCAAGTTTCTCCATGAAGTGCTGTGTCTGGGTCACTCTGGTCTTCTAGGCTCCCTTCCTAGAGAAATTCAGGCTTGGGATCTTCCAGTTTTGATGACAAAAGCATGTTTGGGGGTTTTAACCCTGTGATCCCCAGAGCTACCAGCCTTAAGTGTGCAAGGTCTCCTCTCTTCCCTGTGTTCTTTTAGTGACAGAGCCCACCACGTGGTCTGTGCAAAGCTACAGAGAGCAGCAAAGCACACAAGCAGTGCTGCAGCCCATCATGGGGGACAGCAACAGGCTTACACGACTAGCTGTGTTTTGCAGGATCACCTGTCAGAAAACAGATAATCTTTTCTTGTAAACTGGAGCCATGACTTGCAATCAGATATGATCACGAGTTCAAGCAGTATAACAGGTCACTAGCTCATCTGCTGATCCACTGTGGATGTCCCTGTGCCCACTCATAGCCTGTCTCAGTTTAAGGAGAACGCATTAGCTCCAGGCAGTTTTGCTGTGGCTTAAAAGATGCTGAATTTTGGCTTGCCACTGGGTGCAAGATAAGAGAGCACACTGCATCAGCTACTGGGGCTCACCTGACAAGTGGTCATTCCTTAAATCTCTGTAGTTTGGTTGTGTTTGATCACATGCCCTGAAATTACATAGAATTTACCTACAGAAATTACAACAAGGCAGTTTCGTGGTACCCACGTTGTACTGCTGTCATGGGAGCTGGATGACACCTCTCTGCAAAGAGCACATTACCCCTGTCATATAGATTGGAGAGATTAGGCATCTCTGCAAGTGCCCTTCTTTGTGTTTGGGACAGAAGTGAGGTTTCAACCCAATGCTGCCCTGTAGCACATGGGCAGGGCAGTAAGGTCAGTGTTAGGTCAGGGTTTGCTACCTTGTTTTGGTATCCTCTGGCATTTTATTGCACGGGATCATCATACCCTAAACAGTGCTCACCAGGGATTGCTCCGTAGTGAAAGGCCCTGGAAGGGCAGAGTGCTGTTCCTAGTTTCTCCCAGGCCTGGGGTCTCACCACAGCCATTGCAGACTGCTTTCCCATAGAGCAGGCAATGTGGGGCCAAGAAAGCTAAGAGACTGTGAACAGAGCAAAAAGGGTCTTCTCTCCCCAGGTTTCCTGTTACAGTCTTCTTCACACCAACACTAGAAGGAGAGGCTGTCTTCAATCTCAAGTGTGATGTCAAGAGGAAGACCCAGCCCCTCTCCTTGAATATCAAGGCCACCGGCTATAGCATGAATGTGTCCGTCAGGTGTGAGGACAGCGATGGCTGTGTTGTTGAGCTCAGTGCACAGGAGATCAATGTCATTGATTTCAAGGAGGTGAGCAGCACTGGTTTCCTGAACTGTTTGCCCCACAAAGCCCTGCAAGATTGGGCCTTAACCAGAAGCTCTGCAGATACGTTTGAACGAGAGGGAATGCTTTTCTTCATTTATGGGTCTCTAGAGGGATGGAGATTTATCTTTTACACAGGTCATTAGCTGAACGTAAAAGATGCAGGAGATGTTAGGAAGAAGCGCTTGCTGGACCAGCCAGCACTCTGCATGTGCTCCAACCCCTAGCCCTCACTGTCTTCTCCCCACAGGTACAGCTAAATGAGAATGTCAAGCGCACCTTTAGCATCCACAATCATGGCAAGTTCAGCTTTACCTTCTCATGGGAACTGAGCGGCCCCGCAGCCCGTAAGCAGGTCCTTACCATCACCCCTCAGACGGGTGCCGTGCGGGCAGAGGGGAAAGCAGAGACCCAGCTGGCTTTTCGCCCACAGAAGATGTGCTCTTTAAAGGATGTAGAGCTGATGCTGCAGGTGAGGCAGCAGCATTTAATATGCAGCCTTTGTGTTCCCTATGCAACAGCTTTGGCAGCAGGAGCCCAGAGCTAGGGGTGAGCTCTGTCACTGAAGAGCCTGAGTGAGGCAAAGGGGCTCCTGTTGCCAAAATAAAGAGTCTAACAGTTTCTGAATGGGACATTTTAATAAGTGCTTATCCAGGACCACTTTGGGAAGCACTTTTGTGGCAGGACATATCCCCCACGTCCTCTCTGCCCCTATTTTGGGGGGGTCCTAGATGTGCATGGAGAAGGAGCTGTTTCTCCTTGCCAGGCCTCTGCTGAGTTGGGTCCTGCCAGCATGTGGCTGCACTGCTCAGCACGTGGCTGCACAAAGCAGGGCCATGACTCTCCAAAAACCCTTTCCCTCTCAGACCAAGCCTTCCACCTTCTATTTCCATTCTGAGGTCCTTTGGTACTTGCTTTTCCTTGTCACAGCAGCCAGCTGTTCCCCATCTTCTTCCTCAGCCGTCTCTGGTGTTTGCAGTTGTAGTTCCCATCTCTTCAGCTGGCTTATATTGTCTTTTACCCCACTAGATCAGCAAGGGTCCCATGTTTACCTGCGTGTTCCTGACCACCGTCGTAGTGCCCACTGTCCACTTCTCCACCACTAGACTCAACTTCGGAGCCTGCTTCATCTACCATGCTGGGATGCTACCTGCCCAGCAGACCCTTGTCATCACAAACAAGGCAGACAAGGATGTGAGGTAGGCCTTCTCCACATACTCCTTTGGCCCTTGCTTAGCATGTGCCTGCTCCATGTCCTCATGACCACTGCGGGTGAAATCCTACGGATGCAGGGAGAGGAGACAGGAGAGCCCTAAGTAGCCCTGATGTTGTCATCTGAGCACACACAGCCTTGTGACACCTCTGCTCCTCTTTGCTGTGCTTTCTGCCAGTTTGAACTGCTTGTTCACCAGCACCGCACACCTGAAGGTGGACTTCCCAGGGTATGTCCTATGCCCAGGAGGGACAGTGGAGGTGCCCATCACTTTCTATCCCAGAGAGGCTACGTCTTACCATGAGCTTATCCCTTTTGAAATCAATGGTCTTTGCCAGAAGACTGTTGAAGTCCGAGGAAAGGGCACAGAAATGAAGGTGAGATGAAACACAAATCCTAAAACCCCAGGTGGCTGAGAGCCAGCGTGGCTTTCTAATTTTCCTCATCTCTTCCCCAGCCTGCCATGTTTTGGCTTTCTGCCACCCTCCTGGAACCCTTTTCTCCTTCTTTCCTTTCACTTTATATTAATCCCTCCTGCCTCAGGTTGATGTTGTGGAACCACAAGGAAAGGTTGTGAAGCTGGGAGCCCTCTCCATCGGACAGACAGTGAAGAAGATTATCACCATAGCAAACAACAGTGCTGCCCCTCTCTCTTTTAAGCTCAGTTTCATGTCCACCATGCCAGAGCTGCAAGAAGCTGGGGTAAGGCCCCTTCCTTCACTGGAGAGCACTTTGGTGTGCCTGCAGGTAGCTATGAGCTGCTCTGGGCAGGAGCTAGTAGCTAATTATAATTGCATGTTGTCCTGGCTGCCTGTATGCTGTCCTGTCCCCCCTGCTGGGACTGCTCTACCAGCAGATACCTGCAATGTGAATGCCTCATCTGAGCAAGGTGTCATTCGTCCCCTAATAGCCAGAAGTGAAAAGAAGGTACAATTCCCCTAACCTGTTTTAGACACATACATTAGGATGTGGCCATGTATTTTAGATCTGGAAAGGTAAGGGAGATAGACGAATCTTGAAAGACTAAGAGTTACAGCTCTCTTGGAGCTTATGTGAAATGACTTTAGAAGACATAGTTCAGTTCACCGTAGCCAGATGGACACATCACAGGAAAACACCTTTGGTACTTAGGAATGCATAGGAGGGAATGAGTGGGATAGGGGCAGTGTTGGTGGGGACAGAATAGGAATTGGAAGACCCTTCTCTGACTCTAGTGATGGAGGATTCACAGCTCGGTTGCCAGATAAGTAGTCTCTACTCATTTCTTTGGGCAGGTTCTCTGCTTGAACCCCACCGATGAACTAAGTCTGAAGCCCAAAGGAGACACCTGTAAAGTGGAGGTGACCTTCTCCCCAAAATGCCGCATCCAGCCGTTCACCGAAGAAGTGATGTTGGAGAGCAATGGCCTGGTGTGCTCCCTCTTCATGGTTCAGGGGTCCTGCCAGGGCATCCATGTGAGCTTGGACCAGGAGCACCTCAGTTTTGGAGCAGTGGTGCAGCAGAGCTACACATCCCAGCGCATCATCATGCAGAACACAGGGGACATAGGAGTCAGGTAATGCAGAACCCTGTCCTCTCTGAAGGCCCAAAGCTTGGGTGAGAGTTGCATGGAGCTGTAGTTTGCCCAGATAGTTCCCCTCTGCTTTTCCATCCCAGTGGAGAGCTGTGCAGCCAAGACTATGCAGTCAGGCCCTGGAAGTTAGCAAGGGATACAACCAAAGGCTTGTTTACAGATGGGTGCAGCTGAGTCCTGCCCAGCCTGAAGCCTTATTGCCAGGTGGCTCAGTACCATGCCTGAGATCCTGTGGAAAAGCCCACAAGAGGATAAGGAACAGCACACTGCGTTTGCAGCCTCCTAGTTGCTAATCCTTCCTTTCTGTCCTTGTGCTTTCCCTCACAAGGTTTAAGTGGGACATCGAGAGCTTCAAGCCAGATTTCTCCATCAGCCCCGCAAAGGGTTACATCTCCCCAGGAATGGATGTCCCCTTTGTTGTGACCTTCTGCCCCTCTAAGCTGAGCCATGCTATCCAGTACGAGGGCCTGCAGTGCTTCATCCAGGGCAGTGAGCCGCTCCGGCTTACGCTGGCAGGATGCTGCATGGAGTCCCCTGTGACCAAAGAGGTAACTGGAGCAGAGACAGGATGGGTCCCGCCCTTACCCCACCATTTGCACCACATCTCTCCCAGGGCAGGGACTGGAGGACACTTACATGCGTAGACTCACTCCTGCCTGTCAACCTGCCTGGGTATCCCAGAGAGCTGAGAAAACCACTGGGTGGGATTCCCAAAATTTCTGAGTCCTGTAATTGCCTTGCTCCCCTGTTAAAGGTGCTGCTCCTCCAGCGACCACCTCAGCAGTTCTGGCTCTGCATTGCAGCACCCTTGCCATGGGGACACCCTGCAGGGCTCTTCTGAGACCCTCCCCACAGAGCCACACAGCTATACCCACAGTATTGCACCTGCAGCCACACTTTTCCTCCCTGTTGGGGCAGGGGAGGACATCCAGCATTAGAAGTGGGCAAGGCATCTGCATTCAGCTTCTGGGGTACAAGGATGCAGCATGGAGGACTCCTGGCTTTCACAGGGGGTTGCAGCTGGGGGGTGTTGGCTCTTGTTCCCCAAAGAGAACCCAGAGCTGCTCTTCAGCCTGCCCACGAAAGGGGTGTGCAGCTGCAGGTGTTGTCCTTGTACAGAAGAGATACCCTTCCAGGACTTCCCATTCTCTTTCACCCCTCCTTGGGAGGCAGCAGCCCCCTTCACCCACCATGCAAAAGACTCATTCTTCTCCCTTCTCTAAGAATCAACAACTGGATTTACACCAAAAGTTATGGCTCAAATGGCAATTTTGCATATGACAAGGAAAGCTGCTCCCTGTGCATAGAGCTACAGTCTGAGTGGAAAGGATTCCTCGGTATGACCAAGCAGTCTCTGTGCTCCTCTGTTGCAGACACTGACTTTCACATGCAACGTGCGTGAGAAGCACAGCCAGACCATCCTCCTGTCTAACCCAAGCAATGAGGCCTGGACCGTACAACCTGTCATTGAGGGGGAACACTGGAAAGGGCCTGAATTTTTCCATCTAGAGGCCAATCAACAAAACAAGCCCTACAAGATCACTTACAAACCCCTAACCATGAGCTCTGAGAACAAGAAGCATCAGGTATACGAGCTGTGCCAGCATGCTGACCCTCATAGTGTGATCCTCATAGCTCACCCTGCTTTGAGCAAGAGGTTGGATGAGATAACCTTCAGAGGTCCCCTATGAACTGAAATTATCCTGGGATCCTATGTTGGAAGCTAGATTTCTTCATGGCTAGAGGCCAGGTGTAAGGAAAGTTCAGGTGGGAAGTCTGGACTAAACGTATTGGAGCAGCTAACCTTAAAAGCCAGGTTTTCTGAAGGTCCAGGAAATGAAGTTTGTTCTGTGCAGCTCCTGGTTCCTGCCTGAGCAGCCCAGAGGGGCTCAGAGACCCCCATACCCAGCTCTGTGGGCTGCACAGGCTCCCCAAGCCCTGGGCACGACCACTTCTGCCAGCACTGCCCTTTTGCAGCATGCAGGGAACAAGGGGGATGAAGATGCCCTGTCATTTCTCAGTGCCTCCCTTGCCATGAACAGTCAGGTGGGAAATGACAGAGATACCTCTCTTGACATCACCTTGGGTAATGTGGGAGCTTTGGAAAGAGCCCTTCCTGCAGGTCTCAAGCTGGGCAGATGGGGCATGACTAGCCCCTCTGTTTTCCTGGACAGTATTTCTAAGACACACCAGGGACAAGCTCTCAAATCGAGGTGGTCAGTTCAGAACAGTTCTGGGGTGCTGGAGGTGGGTGTCCGACACCTGGCCCTTGTCCTGCTCCAGCTGATATTACAGTAAGCCAGAATTTAGGCCAGGGCAAGAGTGGAGGCTAGACTTCTGGGCTCAATCTTCAGGGTGCACAGCAGATCTGTGCCCTGTAGTGTTGCATATGCTCAGTATCTCTTTAATGTACAGCCCTGCGTGAAGAGTCCCACAGTTTTCAGCTGCTCTGGAGGCAGAGGAGATGCCACAGGGTGGGTGGCTATTACCCACTGGCACCCAAAATGAGTACTGGATATGAACTTTTCATGGTCCACCCTGGCTGGTGGGACCCTGCTGTGTTAGCTTATAGGCTGCTCTCTTGTCAGTAATGTTGGGACTAATCCCGGCACTGCCAGGGCAGTCGAGCTTAGCAGGGACTGCCACCCCCTCACCACGGCTATGCATAAGCACGGGGCTGGCAGCTGATGTGCCCAAGTTAGTAAGGCAAGTAAAGGAGTGTTGGGATGGGGAGACCAGCTCTGCTGTAGGGCTCGCGTTTCCTTGCTTTGCCCAGACATGCTGCCTCTGTGTCCTGTAGCTGTGTCAGCCCGAGTGGGTATGATGTTGCCATCTACATCTGTGTGGGACGCAGGGCTGCAGTCACAGCTCTGCCAGATGGACTTGCTCAAAACTGCTCAAGGGAGAGCCTGAGACATTGGACTGTCCAGGCATGCTTGAGAGCCAGTAACTAGTCCAGACAGAGAGCAGGAGAGCTCACTTACCCTATTTCTTGTCTTCTAGGGCTCCATCTTCTTCCCATTGCCAGATGGGACAGGCTTATACTACCTCCTGCAAGGAACTGCTGAGGCCCCAAAGTGTTCAGGGACCATTTTCCGGCAGGTACCATGTAGGACTTCCTACACTGAGCTCATCCCCGTCTTGAACTGGCTGAACAGACCACAGAGGTGAGTCTGGCCCAGGAAGTCTTGTCCCATCAGCAATCCATGCAGCAGTGCAAGGAGGGGCTTCCCAATACCTGGAAGCTCCTTCCTGCAAGCTGTTCACTCTCCTTGGTCATTTTTGGCTACTGGTGTCTGGGATTGTGCTATGCTGCCTATGGAGACCCATCCTGGAGGGCTTTCCTCCAAGGTGGATGAGAGCTGGCTCCCTCTGCCTGAGGCATTGAGGATGAGAGGGGCTATGTTTTACCCCTACACAATGGGTATCCTATGGGAGTCCTTCCCGTTGACCTTCACTGCATCCTTCTCACCCACAGGTTCCTTGTGGTAGTGGACATACTCAAACCAGAAAACCTGGAAAGCAGCTCTCTGCTGCAGGGGCTGGAATACATTGATGTGCCAGGCTCTGCCAAGAAGGACTACAAGCTCACGTTCCTCTCCTACAAGGAAGGAGTCTTTAACACAATGGTAAGTGTGGACACCAGGCTGTGTGGCCCTTCAAGGAGCTGCTGGCTCACTGAAAAGCTACACGCCTGTTTTGATACCTCCATGTGCACACTGGTGGGCTTGTGGGTGTCCTAGGCAGGTACTGAACAGCAGGCATCTCTCCACACACCCCGCTCACATATCAATCTCTCTGTGAGGGTCCCACTGTGGGCTGCTAAGCGCAGGTGGGTCAGGACATTGGTGAGCTGGAAGCAATGAGCAATCAGGAGAGTATCAAGTAGAAAGACCACATGTGCTTTCCGAGGTCTTGCACTCTCGCTAGGTGACTGCTTATGGCTATTCTTGGAAGTAGGGTGCTGAGCTTGAGGGGCTCTTTGGGCTGGCTTAGCACAGCTGGTATATTTTTATGTGCAGAATGACTAGCGCTTCCCTTTTTCTCTGAGTCAGGTGACCTTCCTCAATGAGGTGACCGAGGAATACTTGTTCTACATGGTGACTTTCAAGGCC
Source organism: Pandion haliaetus (assembly GCA_013401275.1). NCBI lineage: Eukaryota > Metazoa > Chordata > Aves > Accipitriformes > Pandionidae > Pandion > Pandion haliaetus. The sequence goes on from VYZV01032496.1 coordinate 180,194, forward strand.
ACCCCTTCAGGACCCATCAGCACTGTTGAAATGACCACTGCTGTTCGGCAGAGAGTGTCTTCCACTGTCAAGGTGGACAACCCTCTGTCTGTCTCAGTGATGTTTGCCATAGATTGCAAAGTGCCCGACATCAACGTTCCCCCACATTTCACTGTGCCTGCGCAGTCAGAGGTAGGAACAAAGCTCATCCAGTATCCTCTCCTCTCCCTGCAGCCTTTCTGGGAATGGGTGCTCTTGAAGGGTGATGCCCTACTTGAACCATCTGGGGCTTCTTTCCAAGGGTGACAGCTCCCACTTGCTAATAATCTGGAGGGGAAGCAGTGTGTGAGAATATCCATAGTGGGAATCGCCCTGTGCTGGTGGAGTCTGCCATGCTACCCCTTGTGATATGCTCCCATCAGGCCTCGTGTTGCAGGTCCTTGTTGCCACATGCTCCTTATTTAGTGTGGCTATTTTCAGTTTAGAGTGGCTGCAGGGCATGCATGCCTCACCCCACTGGTGGGGTGTTTGCAGCCTGGATTGATAGGAGGTGTTGTGTGCCCTGGGGGAGTATAGGGGTATTTTAGGGTGGGAAGCTTCAGGGATGGTGCTTGAGGGCTCTCAGCTGTTGGGGACAGCCCCCAAGTGAACTGTCCCCCAGATGCAGCAAGGCTCTGCCCCAGAGAGAGGGAGCTGGAGCGAGGGAGGGTGCTGGGCTGCCTTCCAGCACTGTGTGAGCACACCAGGGACTGATTTCCCCCATCCCAGGCCCTGCCTTCCCCATCTCTGCCTGACCCAGTGGTTTTTCCATTTGTTCCTCTCAGGCCGACCTTGTCTTTGAGTACCAGCCCATGAAAATGGGCGAGAGCACTGGGCGCCTGGTGCTCCAGAGCAGCGACTTGGGTTCTTTCTACTACAACCTGCACCTGAAAGCCACCGCAAGCAGGCCAGAGAAGCCCCTCTACTTCTGCACCATGCTGGGCTCTAGTCAGACCATCGCCACCAAAATCATGAATTACACCCGGCAGAAGACCGACTACCTCCTCCAGGTGACCCTAGCCTGCCCTGGGCTCTTGCCTGGCAGCTCATCTGGCCAACATCAGCCCTCTTCATCGAGGGATCCTGCCCCTCTAGCCTGGCCTGGCATAGCTGGGGTGGCCATGTGAGCCTGGGGGTCTTCCCACTAGTGCTGGGCTTTTCCCCAGCTGGACTGTCCTCACTTGCAGACCCCTCTATGCTGCCCGTGTTGGAGCTGCTTTTGCAGGTTCCATGGTGCGTGGTCTTTCACCTTAAACCCCAGCTCTGGCAGTAAGGTTTCTGGGTGCAGGGTTGTCCCTGCTTGGCATGTTTGGACAGTCCTTACGGCCATCCATCGTGGGCGCTCACCACAGGTATGGTGTGGGTGGGACAGGTGCAGTGACAGGCAAGGGAAAGGGACGCCGGCCAGCATGACGGCAGGGGACCATTGCTTTCTTCCCAATGTGCCGATTCTGCTTTTGTGATGCCCCTGCCTCCGTGGTCCCTTCTCTTCCCTCTGCAGACCAACTGCGCCGACTTCCAGACGGAGAAAACCATCAGCGTGGCCCCCGCTGGCCCGGGGGGCTCGGAGGTGAGCGTGGATGTGACCTACGAGCCCTGCCAGCTGGGCGAAGCCAGGGCCACGCTGCAGCTCTCCTCCCCGCTCGGAGGGGAGTACAGCATCCCCCTCTTCGGCCTCGCCCTCCCCCCCAAGCCCCAAGGCCCCTTCCTCATCAAGGCTGGTGGCACCACCTCCATCCCCTTCAAAAACGTCTTCCTCCAGCCCACCGCCTTCCAGTACACAGTGGACCACCCGGCCTTTGCCGTCAGGGCCCCCGACAGCTTGCGTGCCAAGAAGACCGCCTTCATCACCATCTCCTTCGAGGGCAGCCCGGCCTCCGGCGGGGCCCCGGTCACCAGCAAGATGGTGGTCTCTTGCCCCGGGGGGGCCGGTGTCTCCTGGGTCTACTACCTCAGGGGCCTCCCTCCTCACAAGTGACCGGTGCCCCCCCGGGAGCCCCTCACCGTGGGCGTTCGTTAATTAACCCCGGGGGCAATTAACGCTGTAGCGGTCGGTTTGGAATAAACCCAGCTCGCACACCCCCACCAGCCCCGGCGCAGCGGGTCCGGTCGAGGCGGTAGGAGGCGGCCTCCGCGCCGCGCGGGGGCGCTCTGCAGCGTGGCGGAGGGATCACGTGGCCGGACCGGCCG
>VYZV01032496.1:182755-240084 GCA_013401275.1 Pandion haliaetus
CCGGGGGGGCGGGGGGCGGGGGGGGGGCCCCGCCGTGCCCCGTGGGTTCGGCCGCGGGAGGGGACCGGACCGGCTCCCTGGTGGGAGCTGGAGGCTTCGGGGGTGGGGGTCACCCCGGGGGGACCCGGAGGGTCCGGAGAAGAGTTCACCTGGGGGAAACGGGGGGGTCCAGGGTCCAGTGGAAGGGGTCACCCCCGGAGGCACCCGGGAGCCCAGGGAGGAGACTCAGGCGTCTCCGCGACCCCATCAGGGGACAGCGATCTGGGCGGTGCCCGGGCAGGAGGGGCTCTCCCCCAGAGCTGCTCCGTGTGGCCCATCCCCACGCCACCGGTCACTGCAGTTTATCTGCGAGCCCGTCAGCTTCTGGGCGCAAGCGGGGACCCGCCGGTTCCAGGTGTGTGTCCCAGGGCAGGAGTCGTGCCCACGAGCCCCTCGTAGGAAGCCCGGTCTGATGGCGGGTCCCCGGTGCCATTGCGCAGCACCGCGTGAAGTAAACGTGCGAGTAGCATAAATTTAGAAACTCTCTGGAAATTCCGTACTTGTTCCTCTCTGATGCTCATGGAGGGGGCTGGCTCTGTGCACAGCCCTGGCCGTGGTGGGGGGACACGAGGCTCTCGCTGGGAAGCAGGCAGGAGCCGCAGTGGGGGCAGCAGGCTGGTGCTGGGGCGGCCGTGCCCATCATCCAGGGCCTGGCTCACCTCAGACTGGGTTCATCATCTCGTGGTACTATCCCACCTCTCCCTCAAGGTCTCACCTGGGCTCGTCCCGTGCTCGGTCCCGGCTGCAGAAGTGGGAAGCGTCTGCTGTCACCCCTGACCATTGGGTGTTGCCTTTAATTTTTCCTGCATTGCTGCTGTTTTGGCAGAGCTTAGGCCTTCATTTCGGAGCATCGCAGGCGAGGGTTTGCAGGCATCTGCTGGCCTGGCTGTGCCCCCTCTAGTGTTGCCCGTACGCGTTCTCTGCATGTCTTCTTGCTCTCGCTGCGCTGGTCCACGGCTTTGCCTGAAAAGGACTGTGTTTTCCCTGGGCGCTGCCTGAGAGTTCAGCTCATGGAGGAGATCTGAAGCATCCACTCAGGGGACAGCCCACTGCAAGGCTGGGAGTGATGATCTGAGCTGGAGAGTGAGTTTTGGGTGGGAGATACAGCTACGGTGAGACTGAAAGGGGAGCAGCGAGCCACTTGTGGCAGCTGGTGACATGGGGATGGAGCCACTCTACTGAGGGCTCGGCGGGAGATGTGGGAGGGATGTGGGGTGGGAACCGCGTGCCTGGAACATGGAGGGTCCTCCGTGGGAGGGTGTACATGGGCAGCAGAGAAAAATGGTTCTTGGGAGGGGATGTTTGCTCAGGTACCAACCCAATTCTGCCAGCTCCTTCTTCTGGTCTGTGTGTTTACCTTTCCCTTATTGTCTCCCTTCTTTTTTATAGGAATAGTTTCTTAAGGGTGTGTTGCGGCAGATGTGCCACCTCTCCTCAAAACTCTAGCTTCAGGGATACTTAAGAAGTGCCCCTTTGCTGCCGCTGTGAGGGGTGATACTTGTCTGATCCAAGCAGCTCTGCTCTGACTTACTCTGCCCCAGGATTAGAGTTTTGTGGTTGGCTTATACCAACCAAAGTCTGATTTGGGGTCAGACAGTTCAGCCGATCAAGCTGGAAACCCAGTTTGGGAAGGGTATGAGGAAGAAGGCAAGGGCCAGCACTTTCTGCAGATACACATGTTTAGAGCAGCTAAAACCCATCACAGAATGGCACCAGCAGCGAGGAGGGACTCACTGCCTCTCAGCTCAGGTACCTCCTTGTCCTCCGGCCAATAACGTGGGAGCAGCTCCTGCTGCTTGCAGACTCTCTGATGCTGTACATTGCTTTTCACTGCCTTTTGTCTTGTTAGTTAAATCTTAAAATTCTTGAAGGAAGTCTGTAAAGTTATTCTTGTTCAAACAAAGCTTTGTCAGTTAAATCTAGGTAGTAAAAGGATCACCCTGACGGTCTGTGCTGCTTTAGCTCGGTGTGTTCCTCCTGCTGAAGACTGCTGCTGGGGTGGGACTGGAGATGGAGCCGTTTGCCCTAAAGGAGCAGTTTGTGAGAGTGGGTTGGGCTGTAACTGTTGGAGAATTTGGCTTCGGAGCGGGGAGAGTGAGGGAGAGGCTGTGTAGTGCCCCCAGGGAGAAAGGGGGCAGCTGCTTTGCTCAGAGCAGGGTAAGAACAGAGCTGGCATTAATTGTTTTGAGAGAAAATGCTCATAAACATCTTCTATAACAACTTTCCTGGATTATAAAGCGGGTGATGGTCCAGTGGCACCCATCTGGGAGAGGACAGTGTGAGATTCAATATAGCGCCAGAGACAAAAACATGGATGGAGTTATGTAGTGGAAGCTTTTGCACCTTCATTGAAGATTAAAGTAAAGATCCTTATTTAAGCTGAGATTTTGAGGTTCCTGTGTCCATATTATGGACAGCAGTCAAAGAAAAAAAGGAAAAACAGTGCTGCATTGGCCGGGAATCGAACCCGGGCCTCCCGCGTGGCAGGCGAGAATTCTACCACTGAACCACCAATGCTGCAGCTGCCTGCACAGCTGGCTGCACAGCTGCCTGAGCCTCCCTGGCTGGCCAGTGGCTCTGCCGCAGGGAAGCTGGGGCTGAAGGGCCAGTTGGGTGACCCAGGACCTTGAAGCAGTTGTGTAGGCTGGCAGGGTTACAGGTCTCTTCGTTTAAGCGTGGCTGATGCGTTAAATATTTCTGGGTAATGAGCTGCAAGTTTCTGGGGAGGAGGAGGAGGTATTGCATACAGAAACCTTGTTTGGTTTTTGTTAAGGCTTGTGCTGTTTAAGAGTATATTTAAATATACTATTAGTATGTTTAAATATATGGAATATCAGCTGAAGCGATGCATGGGTGGCTGGAAAGGTCCAAAATCTTAGCGCTGGGTGTGGATCTGGTGGACAATTCCCTGCCAAGCTACCAGCGCTCCTGGTGCCTGCTGAGTGTTTCTCTGCTGTTGTCTTGTGCTGTGTTGGGAGAGTAAATGACCCTTGTAACCCTCCTTGTTGGAGAGGATGTTTGAAGACCTGGTGATTGCTCTGCAAGTACACAGCCGTGGTGAGGTGGCCCTTGAGAGTCTATCCTGGGCCAGAGTTCATGAATGGTGTAGAAGGCTGTAGGCTGGGAGCAGCAGGAGGGCAGCGAGCTGCTGTTGGACGTGAGCGGGGAGGAAGAGAGCGCTCTGGTCTCACTTATGGGTTCCTTCAGCATTCCCTGTTTCAGTACCACTTTCTCTGGCACTTGTGGCCAAAAATCCCTGTTTCTGGCAGCCACGGGGAGCCAAGCCCCCAGGCATTTGTAGTGGGCTGAACTTAAAGCCCCCTGGGTGCTTTCCTCTTCTCTTCCCAGGCTGGTGCGAGAGTTTGTGGCTCAGAACAACACATCTCAAATCAAACATGTGATCCAGATCCTGTCGCAGGAGTTTGCACTCTCCCAGCACCCCCACAGCCGGAAAGGGGGACTCATTGGCCTGGCCGCTTGCTCCATTGCCCTGGGCAAGGTAGGTGCGGGTGGATTTTTTTGGCTTCTGTGGGTTGTGGTGGGACAACAGCAGTTCCTCCTGGGTCAGCATGATGGGGAGACTCAGGCTGGTGGCCTTGCAGCTCCCTGGCTCCCTCCCTGCATTGCAGCATATGGCTGGGTTGTATTTGAGTTCCCCCAACATGCCCAGCCACATCGTTTGGACATAGGAGCACTTCCTGGCCTGGGTCACATCTTGGCATCCCCTAGGTGTGGTTTAAGTGCATGTGTCTATCCTCTGTCTCTAGTAGCTGGACTAGACTCAGCAGGTTGGGTACTAATTTGTGTTAACAGAGCTGAGAAGAGTTGCAGCCCTTCCTTCTCTCACCCCCAGCTCAGCTGGCTCCAGCAGCACAGGCAGGGCCTTTGGGAAGCAGGGCTAAGGGTATGGGCCAAATGGTGGCAGAGTCATAGTCAAAGTAAGCAAGCGGTGTGAAGTGTCAAGCTGCATTAGCCTCAGCTGGTAGCTTTCTATTGGGCTTGGTAGAAGTTTTACTTGCTGAACACGTGGATTGCTCAGTCCTATTCCAGAGGTGTTATATTGATGCCCCTTGCGTGGGAAGTCAGCTGATTTCTGTTACAGTTAAGGTCTTTCTCTACAACTTGCCTCTCATTAACAAGAACAAGCTCAGTAAGTTGCATCCAGGACTATGCCAGAGCATCCAGATCCCCATGGAGGGCAGCACGGACTCTGTAGGCTCACGGATTCTTTGGACTTTTGAGTCAAACCATGCAGCTGGTTTTTGAAAGTGCCTGCAAGGGAAGGAGTCATTTTGGTCTGTAGTAAGGTGTACGTCAAAGAAAGCAGAGGGCTTGGGAAGAGCAGGCTGTGCCTCTTGGAAGAGTTATGAGGTAGATTTTAATTAATTTATTCCCCTTGTAATGAGAGTCATGATCGGTCTGAGCAGATGCTTTGAAGCCCTATGGCTTTTACATTAACTGCCTTTACACCGGTGGCTGGGGGCTTCTGAGCAGTGCTCCCATCTTCATCCTCTTGTTAAAATGCAGAATCTCTTTGTGAATTCCTCCTTCCTGGGATGAGCAATGCCCTGCTCTGCCCTCAGCCCAGGCACGTAACCCACCTTCTCTTCCTGCACAGTGCAGGGACAGGCACTCTGTGCTTTCAAAGCTGCTGGTGCAGCTGACTCTGGGGGATGGAATTATTTTTGGTGGCCTTGAGGGGCACTGATAAAACTTGGAGTTGAACTCTTTAATCTGCTAGTCCGCACATTGTTGATTTTCTTACCATCTCCTTTGCTAGACGCTCAGGAAATGCCAGCCTGCTTCCCCAAAGTAGGCTTTTTTTAACTTTAAAACAAGCCAACCACTTGCCTCCATCTCTGGGTTTGTCTGAAACTCCTGCTGTGCCAGTGAATCCTTAAGCAAAAGTCTTTTGGGCTGGGGATTGACCTCATTAATGACTATATTTGCTTCTGAGCAGAGTCAGGATCAGCCTAGTGTGGCTTTTCCACAATGCAGGAGGACAAACTTCAGCATGTAAAATGAAGCTTGCCTGGGAATCAGTCCCATGTCACTTCATCCAACAGATGTGTCTAGCTTTAATTCCACAAGCTGTTTTATCTCCTTATCCATAAGCAGCTGCACAGGCTGAAGCTTCTTCTCTTCTGGTAGCTGGGACCACGGTTGAGTTGGTGTTTCTGGAGACAACAGGGCAAGAAGGTGCTTTGGGGACTGCCGATTGTATTTTTGGGAAGACTGTATCACCAGCTCCTCTGTGCCCCCAACTCTTGACATTACGAAGAGTAGCCCAACAAACCAAGGGTTTCTTTGCTTTAACTGAAGGTGCAGGTGGGCTTGACCTGTCGCTCTCTGGGATGTTCCCCCTAGTCCTGGAAACGTCAGTGGGTTTACGCCAAAACCAGCCAGCAGAGTGGGATAAATTCTGGCTGACTGCTGCGAGGGGTGGTGACCACTGGCTTTTCTGGGTACCTGCCTCGTCTCCTGCCTGCAGGGCAGAGGGAGGCAGGGACAGATCTCTCTGGGGGCCAGTCTCCAGCAGAGATGAATGGTGTGCTGGGGGAGGCAGCCCCTCTTGCTTTGTAAGATGCTTGGAGCGGGTGGTCAATAACTGCCCAAACGTTTTGCACATCTGTGGGAATCAAAACCAGCCAAGTACAGCTGCAGTAATCCCTTTAGCTGCTGATATAGACTCCCCTGAAACAATTTCTCAGCTTGCTCAGGTGACTCTCACTGTACCTGAATAATATAATTCAATAATTTCAATAATAAAATTTAAAATTCATTAATAAATCCTGTCCAGCATAGGTGCACTAAGCCATCATGGGCCTGAATTTTTGCAATATGTTCCAGGGCAGCACCATCTCTTCCCTCTCCCTGTGGCATGGTCCTCAACTAACAGTCTCCTCCTGTCCACCAGGACTCTGGGCTCTACCTGAAGGAGCTGATTGAGCCAGTGCTGACATGTTTCAATGATGCCGATAGTCGGCTGCGGTACTACGCTTGTGAAGCCCTCTATAACATTGTCAAGGTGGCCAGGGGCTCCGTTCTCCCACACTTCAATGTGCTCTTTGATGGCCTCAGCAAGGTAAGAAGCTGCCTCTCAACCCCCGTGTGTTTTTCTTTCCCACATTGGAGAAGTAAGACTTGTTCTCTAGTCCTTGTCTTCTCTGAGTCAAAGCAACCAAGTTGTCCAAGGTTTTCTTTCCAAGTAAACTGGTTTGCTTTGACCCAGGCAGATCTGAAGGACTGAATGAGCAGTTTCTGCAGCAATGCTCTGGCCACTGATGTTGTGGGTGCTGGAGTTCACTGCAATATAGCTTGTTCTCTGTCTTCATCTCCAGGATATGTTTTCCTGCTCCTTGTTGAGTGGTATTAGGAAATAAGGTTGACAGGACTGCTGCAGGCAAGGTGGCTCTGCAGCTCTATGGCTTTGTGGGGTCTGTAGGGTCAAAAACATGTCTACGTATGCCTGTCTTTGCAGCTTTTCACTGGAAACTTGTATTTCTCTGCCACTTAAGAGCATGGCTGGTGGCCCGTGAAAGCCCGCATAGCTGGGGGAGGTGATGGGTGCTTGATATCCCCCTTAGGAAGTCTCTTAGGAGAATTTGTTGGAGCCTAATGAGGAGTTGGAGATAAAGGGAATTCTCTGTGTTCATCCCTGTAAATGCCAAAGGAGAGCAACAGTCCTGTGAGCCTGCTGGGAGGTCTGCTGCAGAGTGGGGAGCAGACCTGGGACCTACTGCTGCAATGGCTCATGTTTCTGTTGTTCACAGCTGGCTGCTGATCCTGACCCAAACGTCAAAAGTGGCTCTGAGCTCCTCGATCGGCTTCTCAAGGTATTTTTTTCTCTCCTGAGAATCCTCGGTGCAGGCTGCAGGCATGTCCTGGCTGGGGACGTGTCGGTCCCTGAGGCTGCAGCTGCTAAAACTGTCCCAGCTCAGTCTTGTGGCTATTGTCAAAACATTTCTTTCTCTCACCAACCGTAGCCTTTTAGATTGAGGGTCTGGTGGTGATCTCAGGCAGCTGGGTTGTGAGGGACTGGTAGGTTATTACAGTGCCACATGTGCATTCAGCTGTTGGGAGCCAGGTGTCTGGGGAAGAAAGGTTTTAGTCTGAGTAGGGTTGCAGCCCTGTCCCAGGCAGCAGAAGGGTTGTTCCTCTGCTTTTCCTCCCTTCCCTAAGTGAGTAGCGATGTGAGTGGAGCTGCTCTGCTGCTGCTTTGGGGTGGGGGGTTCAGTTCCTGTTCTGCCTGCCAACGGGCTTTTATTCTCACAGACCTCCCAGTTCCTTTTCTGCTATTCAGAGGTGAGTGGCTCCCTGCCAGGTCCTGCCCTCACTCCTCCTTGTTATCACAGCAGTTAAAGCAGTCTCTGCATCACCTGCTGCAAACCTTCCTGCTGGGAGATCTGCTCCACCGCACTGGTGCGAGAGACTTAGCCATGCAGCAAAATCCACCAAGTGTGTAGGAAGAGCTTTAACGGAAAGCCAGGGGACTCTCCCACCCCTGATACGCATGGTTACATCAAAGGTGCTTGCTCATGTGTGCAACACACCACTGAGGCGTGAATCGGAGAAGTTCCCATCCTCCTCCTGTTCAGCTGGGCTGGCGCACAACAGGCAGGAGCTTCCCTCTCTGGGTCTTGCTCAGCGTTAGTCCCTGTGCAAGTGTGCTTACTAGCTCATTGCTTGAATAAACCACGTGATTCCTTCTCTCCAGGTCTCCTGACCCACAGACGCATGCATCAACTGCTTGTCATCTTTTTCCTGTCATGTGCCTTAAAAAAGGCCGGGTGGGGGTGGCTGCGGGTTGTGGGGTGGTGGCCATCCCTCCTAACACCCTCTGCTTGGGCTCTGCAGGACATCGTGACAGAGAGCAACCAGTTTGACTTGGTAGGCTTCATCCCACTGCTGCGCGAGAGGATTTACTCCAACAACCAGTATGCCCGCCAGTTCATCATATCCTGGGTAGGTGCGCACAGTGCCACGTGTGCCTGTCAGTCCGAACTCCAGAATACTGTGACCCATCAGCATCCCTTGTCTGGGCAAACAGCAGATATCCACGGCAACATGTGAGCTCAGACGCCTGAATTTACTTGGGCAGGTTTTTTAAGCCGGCAGAGTTTTTCACCTGCTTGGTTAAAATGCCAGCTCCCTCTCGCCTTGCTGTTGCAGTCACGGGGTCATCATGCTGCACTTCTGCCAACCTGATTCAGGATGTTGCACACAAAGTTAGAAAATACAAAGCGTTGCTTGTATAAATAGATATACTGTGGTCTAGAGGTTACAGTCTCTAAAGGACAGTGCCAGACTGCTTTCCATCACCCAGTGGTGATGGAGGGATGTTGTTCTCCAGGAGGCAAGGGATCTCTACTTGCTTTCTCCTTTTTGTGCAAGGCAGGAGCTCTCAGTGCCTGGCTGGGGACTGGGGAGAGATGCGTGCCACTACGCTCTCTCAGCCATACTTTTTGCTGTCCCAGGTCTGTCTGCATGCGTCTTGGCAGTCATTCCTGATCCCTGCTCTGTTTTACAGAGCTGTGATTGGAAGTGTAGCAATGCTGTAGGCTGATTGCTTTCTTCCTGTGCTAGCACAGCTTCTCTCCGAGATGGGCAATCCCATGCTGTCCTCTTGTCCTTCCTCCCCACCCCACACAGCTCAGCTCTGAATTCCTCACTGCTGCACCAGATTTGTGCTGGTGATGTCAGCTTCTCTGAAACTCACCTCTTCTTTCTTACTTCTCCCCTGAGCTAGATCCTGGTCTTAGAGTCTGTGCCTGACATCAACCTCTTGGATTACCTGCCAGAAATCCTGGACGGGCTATTCCAGATCCTGGGAGACAACAGCAAGGAGATACGGAAAATGTGAGTGTGGAGGCTGGCCGGGCACAGGGGCTGTGTCTTTCTCACTGTCTGTCCATCACCCTCTTCATTTGTTTGCAACTCTTCTGTATAACTGCAGCAAAACCCTGCGTGCATGGTAGGAGACAGCGATCTAGCTGGCTTGGTCAGTGGATTAAAGTGTCCTTGGCAAGGGCTTCTCTTCCCCAGCTTGTTGTGGCTGGAGTTGCTGTGGAGGACACCGCGATCTGTGCTGGGGGACAAACTATTTTGACTTGGTTGAGCTGTTGCCTTCCCAGCCCTTGCACCCAATATCAGAGCTGCAGAGGCTCATATGTGCTTCTAGGATGGGCTATGAGCTCTGTGAACAAGCTTGCAGCGTGCAAGCCTCTCTCAGCAAGGTAGAGCACCAACCCAGTGTCTCTTGGGTGGAGAAGAGAAGCAAGCATTGCAACCTTGCTCCTCAGATCCATTGCTGGTATTGAGACGGGCATTTTGAAGCACAGCAGTGGCTGGGTGTTCTCAGAGAGGTCAGAGGATCTTGGCTTCTTGCACTGCAAGAGAGTAACTGGACCTGTTTTGTAAGGCACAGGTAAGTGGTGAGACTGGCCTGGGTCTATCCTGCTGCCAAGCCCTCCTGGATCCTCCTTCTTTGTTTCCCAGTGTCCATGTGTCAAGGAACAAGCACAGAAAGCTTTGGGTATCACCTGCCCCTCTGCTCCCCTCTGTGCTCCCCACCTCGATCTCAACAGAGCCTTTGTGGCTAGTAGGGGAATTGTTGGAAGGTGCGGGGGTGCTCCAGGCAGCCATCATCGCCTCCATCCTCACAGCTGTGTGCTGTCTCTGCCTTGGGGCAGGGCAAGATTGTCAGCCTCATCCTTCCTGGCCCTGCCCCTGTGCAGAGGCACGCCTGCCGTGCCACCAGCGTCCTTTTTATGTATGCATGTAGGAGACTGGTGTCCCTAATGTCTCCGTAATTTCTCCATCTGGGGCAACTGAGCGCTAACCAGCTGCTCTGCCTCTCTGCAGGTGTGAGGTGGCTCTCGGGGAGTTCCTCAAGGAGATCAAGAAGAATCCCTCCAGTGTCAAGTTTGCAGAAATGGCCAATATCCTGGTGATTCACTGCCAGGCAGCTGGTGAGTGTGCAGGACCAAGCAGTAGCATCCGCCTCCGAGTTTGCAGTGCCGACCATAGGTTCAGGCCAGAAGTTTTCCAGTGGTCTGCTCACCAGCTCGCCCACTTGCCTTTTCTTCGTCATTGTGCATGCAAATCCCGCTGAAAGGGGGGAACAGGCGGCTCGCTCACGGTTGGCACTACTGCTCTTGTACTGCTGATCCCCCAGCCTCAAATACAGTTCTGGTGTCCTCCCGAAGCAGAGGTGCCTGAAAGTAAAATATCTGGCTGTGGATGGCACCTGTGGATATCCAGCACATCTAGAAGGATCTCTTTAGGGGCTTATCTTAACCTCTGGTAGAACTAGGTGCATAGGCAGGACAGTTAAATGTGATGTGCCTGGCGCTTTGTGTTAGTGCTGCACTGTAGTTCCTGCGGGTCTGCTGTGTAGGCAGTGGTAGAGGGTTACAATTGCAGTTGGATGTGTTTCCTGAGAAGGATCTTGTCCCTGAGCTGTGCTCATCAAGCTTAAACTGCTTTTTAAATGCTGTTCAATGGGAGTGGGTTTCTTGTGAGAGAGAAAAATAGAAATAGACTGAGACTGCTTGCTCTTGGTTAAACTGATGCCCAATGAATTAACACTTTAACCCTAAATTCTGGCCTTGCATCGGCTGACTGCCCCAGCAGTGTTCCCTTTTTCAGAACTTGGGGAGGTTAATAAAACCCCAGCTGTAGGAGCTTGACCCAGACACACAACTGCTATGGGTGTGACAGCGGAAATATCCTTATGTGTTGGGAAGCTTGACAGAATACTTGTAAATGAGGAAACCTGTATTATAGATTGAACTGGATTAACTCTGAAACCTAATGATTGTGTTTAATCTCAGCCTCGCTGCAGATTCAGGTCTTATCTATCTCTTGTGGGACTATACCGTCCCAGACTAGGGTCTCTCTGGACTAGCGACTCTGGATGGAGCAGAGGCAGCTCTCTGCTTGCAGGTGGTCCTTGGCCCGTGGAGTTTGCTCAGCTGCCAGTGCTGTCCTTTTCCTCACCTTCGCTTGTCCTATGTCTTCCAGATGACCTGATCCAGCTGACAGCCATGTGTTGGATGAGGGAGTTCATCCAGCTGGCTGGCCGGGTGATGCTGCCTTACTCCTCAGGGATCCTGACCGCTGTCCTGCCGTGTCTCTCCTACGATGATCGCAAGAAGAGTATCCTTGTAACTCGGAACTGCTCCCATTCCTGCTACAGCAACCTGCAGGGAAGCGCCTGTTTCCTGCCCCTGCGGCACAGGGCCAGCTGCACAGCTGGAAAGGGGCAGGAGAAGTCCTCCTGTCAAGTGCTAAAACCCGTACCGGCCCTTTGGATGTGAGGGGGGTTGCAGTAGCTGGTCTGGGGCAGCCCTGGTGGGGCTGCGGTGGCTTCTGCGTGGCTGGCCAGATGTGGCACATAGCCGTGTGTGGGACTGCATGTTCCTTACAGTGCCTCCACTCAGACATCAAGGAGGTGGCGAATGTGTGCAACCAGAGCCTGATGAAGCTGGTAATCCCAGAAGACGATGAAATGGATGAGGCCAAGCAGTCGATGACCCCACCTGCAGAGCCCACCTCAGAGGAGTCACTCTGCAAGCCAGAGGCAGCATCCAGCAGTGAGTCCTCGTTGGTTTGAGCCATTAGAGGTGTGAGGAAGGTCAAGGGAAAGGTCCTCAAAAGAAGTTCTCAAGAACTTAAGTTGGTTTGGTGTCCTGGGGCAGCTCAGGGCATATGGGACCTCTGTGCTTTCTTTGAGCCCTGGAGTCCTGTTTCACAGATGATCCTCTGCTGAGACAGACACATTTGGTGCTGTCTGCGTAGCAGGGTCATTGATCTGGCTTGGAGCCCAAACAGTGCTGCATTCCCTGGTGAGCATCCCCTCACCATGCTTCACTTTGACTTAGTGATTAAGCTGACCTGAAAAAGATAATTTATAGTTAAACATTTAGTGTCTCGCTATGTAACATGGGAAGAGAATAGCCCACCTGTCCTGCAGTGGCTGGTTTGGGAGGAGCTACCATCACCCAAACGAGATCTGAGAGAGCTGTATTAGTCCTGGGAGAGCATCAACGCATGTGTGGAGGATGTCTCTGTTGGGGAAGGGTAGAGAACAGAAAGGAAAACAATTTTGGGTCCTTTCCAAATTCATGGTGCTTTAGAGACCATCATGCGGGTGTTGTCCCAGTCCTAAAATTTCTGGAACAGAAAAGGCAAAAGTTTGGAAGCAGCATGGGAGACCTGGAAGAGCATTGAAGTGAGAAGAAACTTAATGGAGAGGGTCCTGGTAGACCGATGCCTGAAAACAGCAGCAGCTTCAGCCTTCCAGCATCCTTTTAATGCTGTTGTCCTGGGATGACTAAATGCTACTTCTGGCACATTTTTGTTGTCCAGGTGTCTGAAATATGTGTAACATTTGAATCACGTGGGCTAATTAATCTGTTGTATTCTTCCGGGGCTGTACGTTCAGCCCAGTGCTTTTCTGTAACATGCCCGCAAGCGGCCTTTGGAAAATTCTGCCGTGAGAGGGAGCAGGAAGGTGGGAATTAAAAGGCTGAAGGGTGTTCTCGTACAACAGCAGGACGGGTTGAAGGCGAGGAGGCAGGAAGCTGCGGGGGGCAGCAGGCAGGGGGCAGCGTGCGGGGCCGGCAGGAGCAGGCAGCTGGGGCACGCAGAGAGCAAACAGGGCAGCATTGGTGGTTCAGTGGTAGAATTCTCGCCTGCCACGCGGGAGGCCCGGGTGCGATTCCCGGCCAATGCAACAGTGCTTTGTTTTTAAGGGATGGAGTGGAAAAACTTAGTGCCATAGCACAGCAGCAAAAAGTTTTCTTTTTTTATTCTTTATCTGTCCTAAGAATACGTCCTTTTATTAAAATCTATTGGAGAAGAGCTTTAAAACATCAACAGAAAGTTTAATTGCTTTAATCTCTACCCTTTTGGGGTTGGATTGTACCTTGAAGCAGGCAGGATCAGATAAACCTGTGATGCTCTTGCATCGCAAACTCTCAGCTCTGTTCCCTGGTTGTGCTCATGTGGTGGTGCCGCTGCGTGTGTAAGTAGAGACAGTTGGCACAAGGGGGCATGAAGAGTCAAGTTCATCCTGTCGTGCTTTGTTGCCACACTTGTAAGACCCAATTTTAGCAGGGAGCAGAGGTTGGAAAGCTTTTTGGGTAGCTTGGTTTCCACGTGGAGTCATGCTGCAGGAGAGCTGGCCAGGTGGAGGTGTCCTGGGTCGGATTCAGCCTTTCCTGTGCTTGTGTGGTATCTCTAGGCATTGAAATCTGGATGATGGAAGGCAGCTCTGCAGTTCTGAGCTCCTTCTTTGAGAATGGTTGAAACCATCAGAAGGCTGTGTCCAGGTCTTCATTACAGAGAAAGAGACCCAGTCTGGGGCAGAGGTCTGGAGCTGTGCAGCCTGCATTTTGCTGCATAAGTGCAGTCCTGTACCAGCTCTGTCCAGTACCTCTGACAGTGGAGAAGAGTTTGACAAGGAGTACAAAATGCTCACTGCAGGCAGAAGGGATCCTTAGGGTTCCCAGACCTTCAAACGATGGCTGATGATGTCTTTGCAGAAAGTCATACAGCTCTCCAGCCTCCCAGTCCTGCTGTCCGCCTTCCTTGCCATCCAACTAACTGTGTCTCCTTTTTATTGGCCCCCCAGGCTCTCTGGATGCGTCCGGTGACTCCAACTTCAGCAACAGCAGTGTCTTCACAGTAACCAGGTAGGCTCTGTTTGTTGCTTCAGAGTGGCTCGAGAACAAGGGAAGGCCTCTTGGGGTACAGACAACGACTGACAGATACTGGCAAAGCTGAGGGGAAGGATGGTCGGGGCTGGAAAGCAGTTTGGGGTCTCCTGGGTCACAGTGGGGTGGATGACTGGGGATGCTCTAGGAGTTGACTGCCTCTCTGATACATTTGCACTAAAATGTCTTGACTTTATGGTAAACTGAGGTGTTTCTCGTCCCCCCCCCCCAGGAGACCTTGCAAAGCTCCCCAGGGAGGACTGGTGAGGCAGCGAGAGTCTGTGCACTTGGGATTGTGCATCTCGCCTGTTTTCAAGCCCCCATGGTTGGGCACTCTGTCTAAAAGATAGGGAGGAGGTGGATTGTTGTCTTGGTTATGGCTCTTCTAGCTTGGCCAAAATAGGAGGTATTTGGTTCCCTCCTGCCTTTGCAGGGGAACAGTGGTAGAGGAACAGCGGTGTGCTAGTCTGCCAGAGGTGCAGAGACCTCACAACAAGATGGTACGTGAACTGTCTGGGGCTGGCAGAAGAGCTTGGAGAGTGCTGACCGTGTTTTTGGGCACCGCAGCCCTCTGTGCTGCAGTCCTGGCAGCCCACCGCGGCACGGTGCTGTGGGGCTGCACCTGAGGCCACACCACCCAGCTCCAGCTGCCAGAGAGGCAAGGGGTCTCGGCAGCATCTGCTGCCAGCCTGTCCCCCTGTGAGCCTTGGATGGCATTAGTCAGCCCCAGGCCTGCAGAGAGCAGCTCCATGCCCAGCACAATCACTCCCAATATCACATCTAAATCATCTCTCCTGTAAATACCTTTCTTCCCATCCAGCTGTCGGTGAATTTGTGGACAAATCCATCTGCTCTTAGAATGCATCTTTCCTTTCCTCCTGCTGCCTGCAGTTCCTTTCCTCAGAGGTCATGATTTCCAATGCTTTTATTGTGCTGATGGATGTATTTATTTATTTGTTGTTGTAGTCCCCAAAATAGGATGTGTTACCCTAGCTGCATCCTACCAGCAAGGCTGACAGGTGATGCCTATCATAATGCATCCTAGAGCAATGCAAGCGTCAGCTTTTCAGGTTGATGGTCTGTACTCTCTGTTCCTTTTTTGCACTCCTGCAAAGCCCAGCAACTCTCTCATCTTAACAATACCCTTAATCTTTATCTCTCTTGAATGTACAGATCTTTTCATTTGCACCTAAATTTTGGTTTATGACTGTTAAGTGGTTTTCTCTGGCTTTCCTGTGATTGCTGTGTCCTGGCCCTACTCAGCCCTTGAAGTTTAGCAGGTGCAGAAGTGAGTGTGCATAGGGCTGAAATTGGGAAGGGGAGGGAAAAGGAGAGGTGCTAAGTCTAGGGGGACAAGTGGTAACTGTGTGTGCTGAAGAGCTTGCACCTGGGGGAGAGAGGGAGTGAAGATTGAAGGGGGACAGAAGCAGGGAGAGCTGGAGTGACTTGGTCACAGTGTCACTGAGAACCAGGAGGATAACGGCTGCCTGAGCTGAAGCAGTCTGCCGGCTCCCCAACCACTGGGGAAAACTGTGTGGGACAGCAGACAAGACCCTTTGCATCTCCAAGAGACCTCTCTTTTCAGAGGGACTTGTTCTTGAGCCCTCCTAAGCCCTTTTAAACAGGAGACTCCAGGTTTTATCCTAGAGTTTACCTGCCCTGAAGCCTATTTCCCCATCCTGTGTGAAATCGCTGCTGGCCCAGCATTGAGACCTGAAAAACTTTCACCGTGGCACCCATTGTGGGGGACTGGCATGGGGTTGGGGGGGCTGTACGTGGGCGACAGAAGCCCTGGACTTCTGCCTAGTGCTCCATCTATTGCTCAGGCTGTCTGGCTTGGCCCTGGAGCCAGGGGAAGGCAAGAGCTGGCACCCGTAGCCAGTTGCAGCTGTAACACACCAGGGAGCAGGCAGCTGCCTGCATGTTGAATGCCCACTGGGTGTCAAGACAGGACCGCAGGAAACCGTTGTGTTGCTTTGAAAAGCTGGAAAGCCTGCAAACAGAGGAAGTTGCAGCTGCCTTTTAAGATGAAGTCACTCTTTGCTTGTGTTTTTGTTCGTTCCCCTCCCTGCTTCCCCCAGTCTCCCCCGGCGAGCAAGTGATGGAGCATGGCCCGGCGCCAGACATCCAGCTCTCACGCCCCCTTCTCCTGCCCTCCCTGCGCAGCCGTCTGCAGAAGGATAGCGCTGCAGCAGCGGCGAAAGGAGGAGGACCTCAGTCAGCAGGGGCGGAGGAGCTCACGGTCCGGCGTCTGCAGAGGGATGTCTTCCATGAAGATGCCGTCCAAGAAGATGACGAGGTCTGAATGTCAATAGATGAATGCTGGGCACGTTCCTATGGCCACAAACTGACACACGCGCCCTCCCTGCTTCTAAAACGTGCTGTTGGCAATCCAAAACGCTTCTAGGGTAATTGCTGCTTCCTGGTTGCATTCGCTAGGAAATGGGGACCGTGTCTGGGCTGGGATGGAAACTGGCTCCCAGGAGAGCCTGGCTGCACAGGGCTGGAGGGGCAGCAGGGCTCCCCGTGCAGCTGGCGGTCCCTGCTTCCAGCTTCTGCAAAAACTGCCATTGGAAGTGGACCAGAACCGTGTTTCAGAGGCACCGGAACCTTCCCGTGGCGTAGCTGACCCCACTGATGCTGCGATTGCTGGTGTGAACCTGGATCAGGAAGGGGAGGTGGAAGTGTGGCTGCTGGAGCAGAGCCCAGGCTTCCTTCCATCAGTCTGAGCTGCTGCAGGAGAAGATACAGGCATCTGTCCTGTATCGCTGGACCAAAACAGCTGGAAAGTGCCTTTTAGGTTCTTGTAACTGCACCAGTGTTTCGGTACAAGACCTGGACACTGTGAGACCACTTCCCAAACCTTCCTGCTGGGTGGATGGTCAAGAGCAGCTGGCAAGCGGTCAGCAGGGCTGCCTGGGTAAGATGCATGGCAGCTGCATAAGGGTGATGGGACCACAATCCCTCACCAAACTAGATAAGGGACTTGGGGGCTCCAGAAGAGCCTTTGTGGTCCTTCTGATGCAAGGAAGTCTTCTTGTTTTGGGTGGTGGTCAGCAGCACATGGGCATGTGAAGCTGCTTGTTGCTCTGCAGAAAGGGCAAATGGCTGCCATGTGGCTGAACTGTCCGAGTCTGCGTTTAAATGGGACTTTTAAATGTGGTAGTTAGGGCTTAGTACAAAGCTAAAATGGCTGCTGCTTGTCTCATGCTGGACGTCACCATAGCCCTGTGCCCAGAGCCTGGCATGCCTTGTGAGTGCAGCCGGTGAGCTGTGGAGCTCATCAAGTTGATGAACAGTTGGGTGGAGGGTGGGGATGGTGCTGGGTGCTGGGTACCCTGCCACAGCCAGGGGATGGTTGGCCAAAGGCAGCACGATGGCTTGTTTTGAGCTCATGCACCAAGCCTGCCTTGGAGTCCCCTTCTCCAGCAGCTTGTCTGGTGGAGTCTGCCTTGCCACAGTTTTCGGGTCCAGGGTGTCTTCTTGGAGAGGCTCTTCCTGGTCCTCCTCTCCAGCCTGGAGCGAGGAGATGGGTTCCCTTCCCTGCTCCCACTGCAACGCTGGACGGATTGGCTGGAGGGGGACATCAGGCATGCTGCCCCAGCCCTTGTTGCGGTCACTCGTTGGACTGGATGCCTCTGCCTAGACCTTAGCCTCATTGCTTCCCTGGGAGATCAGCTTGCGCTCGTGCTGCAGGCACTTCCAGTACTTGGAAACCACAATAAGCAGAAGGAAGCCAAGAGTGCCGAAATGAGAGTGATGGAGGACAAGAAAGCGACAGCTTGTGGGACCGATAGCAGAGAGGAGCTATTTACCTCCTGGCTGCTGGCTCGAGCCTGTTGAGCAGCACAGCTGCCAGGCCGTATGGGAGCTGCCCTTGTGACTTGGACCACAATGAAAGAACCTGGATATTTCCACCCTTGGCAAGGCCACTTAAAGGCTAGAGCCTGGCCTAGACCTTAACCTTGTCTGAAAATGGGGTCAGGAAAGCAGCTGGGCTGGGCAGGAGGCCAGGAGGGAGATGACAGCTCATGCATTGGCAGAGAAAAGACGACCGCTGAGGAGAGAGATGGCAGAAGCCCTTCAAGAAAGGGGAGAAATGAGAAAATGAGTTGATAAGGGACATGGGGTGAAAAACATCGCTGTGGGTTGAACACAATAGAAAGTGAGCTCTGTTCCCATGCTGGAGGATGCTTTCTGAGATGGGGGTCTCTTGCCCCACCACTCAGCTTGAGCAAAAGGTACCAGTATCCAGAGGTGAGAGCCTGGTACAGCTCGCATTGTTGTTCAATTCGCCCTAAAAACATGTTCTCGCTGTCACAGAACCATGGAGGTGGCGCCAGGGCCACGTTCGTCATCTGGAGGAGAATCTGGGGTAGTGGGTTAGATGGAAGCGATTGCATCTGACATCTGCCCTGCTGCAGATGCCGGCGCTGGGAGCCAGCGTGGCAGGCCCAGAGGATCGCATTAACGCAATGCCATTACTGCTGCTCTCGCTCTGCAGTGCCTGGGGATTAAGGGGAGCCGGGGTGAGCTGCGAGCCTGCTTTAGAGCTGCAGCCACGGCAGCACTCACTGTGCTTGGCTGCTGCCTTCCCCGCTGGAAACGTGGCAGCCCACGGGAATCTGGTGCCGCTCCACGTCGGAGGCAGAGGAGTGTGGTCAGTGGGGGATTTTTAGCCCAATTTCACAGACCTCTTGCCTTTCAGGATGGTGCCCTGGTTTTGTGCTGAGTAAAGGAGCTGCTCTCCACCAGCACCCCCCCCCTAAAAGGTTTATCTCAGCAGATGCAGGGAGAGGATAGCTGGTGAGGAGCTTTGCCCAGCCGCCATCCCTTTTAGCAGGAGCTGAGCCTGGCAGAGCCACAGGGTGGTGGTACATGGCATAGCTGGGGTCTGGCTGACTCAAGGTGAGTCCGATGCTGCCAGCCACCTCCTGGGGTCAGCTCGGGTGGATTTTGGCTTGAGCCACCCAGCCTCTGCCCAGGTATCACTGGGGAAGGGGTTTTCACAAGCAATTTTGGCACAAGCCAGGCTGGAAATGGCTTGTTGCTGTGCTGGCAGAAGTCCAGCATCCTTCTCTAAGGGTGCTGTGGCAAACCCTGCCTCCTTGCGTCCTCCCCACCTGCCTCACAGTACCATGGAGCTGGTGGATGTGACAGCACCAAGGCCACCTCCAAACCGGCCGGCTTCACGCGCCGCTTCTCTGCGTGCCACCCTTTCAGCTGCTTCCCTCTGAAAACACACAATACCCTGAGGTTTCTTCCCCCATCCTGTGCAGGCAATGCGTATTTTCGTGCGGAGATGTAATCGGGTTGAGGAACTCGAGCTCATCTTCCATCTGGACTCCCATGCCAGGTGGGTAGCAGGCTGCACCGCTGCAAGAAAACCAGATTTTGCAGGAAAACCAGATACAGGGCTCGTTCAGGCTGGCTTAAATGGTCTGGGACACTGTTCCCTTGGACATCTCCTCTCCCAAACTCCCCGTGCTCTGGGTCCCTTCTTCCCCTCAGTTCTGCACATCTGAGCGTTTGGCCCTTGACTGTTGTTTGCAACATCAAAGCAAAACTTAGTCCAACTCAAAATGCAATTTACAGACCCCAGCATCTGTTACGTGAGGCAGATCAAGCAGTCAGATATCTGCAGGGCTGTGAGGGGCCGCAGGCTCCTCGTCTCGCCCTTACAACGTGTGTCCTGGAGAAGATCAAATCCTATTAAGCCGCAGCTCTACTTGCAAATTATACCAGGAGAAATCTGCCCCTTAGGATTTCTTATCAAACAAGATGCAGAGCAGCTCTGTGCACGCTAGAAAAATCGGCAAGAGTCTTGTCCAGCCTTAAATAATTCAGTAGCTTGAGTAGGACAGGAGTGACAGCTTTTCAGTGCAGCTACCTCTTGGATGTCTGCTTCAACTATCTCTGCTCCAGCCATCTCAGGTCCAACCATCTCTCTTTAACCTAGTCTCCTACAAGAGGTACTTCCCATGTCCTTGCTGTTGAGGAGGTGGGAAACCATCAGGTAGACTTCAGGATCAAAAACAGGACAAAAAATTGCCATTACATGACCTGTTCTGCGTTGAGGTCTCCTGTCCCAACGCAGGTCCCAACTATTTGGGGAAAAACGGGGGA
Organism: Pandion haliaetus; assembly: GCA_013401275.1. Taxonomy (NCBI): domain Eukaryota; kingdom Metazoa; phylum Chordata; class Aves; order Accipitriformes; family Pandionidae; genus Pandion; species Pandion haliaetus. The sequence continues at coordinate 202,642 of VYZV01032496.1, forward strand.
GTAAGAGCTAAGGCTCTGCAGGCTGTTGGTGTTATAAAAGAGGCAATGTCCTGGTGAACTAAGGGAGTTGTTTGCTTTCATCCTGCTTGATGACCAAGAGTTATCCTCATCTTTTGGGACAGCTTTTGGGAAACAAGATGGTGTTCTCAAGGCAGCCTTGTAGCAGAGAGCTGCATCGCAAAAACGCTGCCAAGTAGGGCACCATCTGCAGTCCTCAGCATGAGTCTGCTGGGATTAGTAGAAACTGGATGTCCTCAACTGGTTGGGTGCTGCAACTAGTGGAGTTTGAGGACACATGGGCTGATGTTCTCTGCAGATGTTTGAGCTGGTCATACTTGAGTTGGATTCTGAGTGCATTTTATGGATCTCTAGCCTTTGAACCCCAAACCTGGTGACTACAATACGGACCAGTTTCTCAACACAGCCAAGGTACTGGATTCATCTAGCGTGGGGTCTTATCATGCGTAGGTACCAGCTGTTTTGGGAAAGTGGTAAAACTTGAAGCCTGGAAGACTTTTGTTGCTTTCAAAGCATGTTTTTGGTGTGTTGCTGTGTCTCTCATTGTGCTTCGCCATCTCAAAATGCCAGTCAGAAGCTACTTACGCCACATGGGCTAACCTGGCCATGCCGTGCCATGACCCTGCAGGCTTGCAAGCCTGGAGCTTGCTTCCTGGCTGTCGTAACTCTTGAAGACATGAGCACACTTGTTGGGTTTGCCATGAGCAGATCTGGATGCACAGAATAAGAAATGTGGGTGATCAGGTGGAGTGGGGCAGGAGCAGGCCAAGGGGACAGTTAAGGTTTCTTAGGGTTTGAACTGAGATGTTTGATGCAGCCTCTGGTGTGTTGTAGACCTCCCCACTGTGCAAGGAACGAGTTGGACATTACGGCACTGAACCAGCCTCTCTCCTTTCTGTGCAGCTCTGAGAGGATCCAGGTAACCCTGAACCTGGATGGAATAGTTCAGGTGCTGGACTGCCACCTTCATGACACGTCCATTGGGATGATGACCAGAATTGCAGTCCTGAAATGGCTCTACCACTTGTACATCAAGACTCCTCGTAAGGTAGGTTGGGGACTCAGCATGCAAGCCTGCTGCTTCCTCCATGGGACTGAGCTTCTCTGCTCCCAGCCTGCTCCTTGCCTTTGAATTGGCTATAATTATCTCAGCAGCATTGCAACCACATGGTCCACCTGCCTTTTCTAAGAAGGCTTTGGCTGCTGGATACCCAGTAGCTTAAGGAAGAATAAATCTCCAGCTCAGATGGAAAATGCTAGTGAAGCTTTCAGCAGCCTCCCCTGGGGCGAGGGGTCCTCTGGCAGGGGCTGAGCAGGCCTGTAGGACTGATGCCATCTGTCTTTCTGGTTCTAGATGTTCCGACACACCGACAGCCTCTTCCCCATCTTGCTGCGGACCCTCTCAGACGAGTCAGATGAGGTAAGTGCTGAAGCTGCTGTAGAAGTCCTCCTGAAAGCTTACTGTCTCCACATCTAGCTGGGCTTTGGATTTTGGGATTGAACCGAGGGATTTTGTGAGGCTTGGCCATTGTTGGCACGGGGAAGTTTAACCCTGTTGGCTAAACTGATGAAGACCCAATGCAGAGCCTGCAGGTAACTGCCCGGCTGAAAGCCCAGCCATCTCAGTTAGGCTGGTATGTTTGGGACCCTCTGTCTGTATAAACCTTCCTCTCCATCTCTGGGAGCTGGTTCCTCAAAGCCTGCTCCTAAAAATCCTTTTCATCTACCTGGGAAGACAGCTGGGGCTTCAGGTCCCAAAGCTGGTGTCTTCCCCATGGGGCTGGGTTGTGGTCAGGTCCTTGGTGAACGGGAATTTGGGCACCTTGCAATGGCTCTGTAGAGGGGTGAGGGGGATTGTGTCTGGCCAGCGCTGCAAAATCCGAGTCACCGGGTGGTTAAGCAGCACCCACCACTAGCAGTGCAGCGTCAACGTTGCCTGGTAGGGCTGCAGTAGATGCCCAGTGGCATCAGGTTAGCTGGGAACTGCTCGGCTTGGAAGTGAGCAAAGAAAATCAGGCAGCGATGAGTGAGCCAGCTTGCTCTGCCTTCCCTCTCCTGCCTGCATCTCGCCCTCCCAGTGCAGTGCTTTTCATCTCCCAGGCTGCTCTCTTCCCAAGGTGCTGCACCATTTTCCCATTTCCTTGTTTTTCTTCCTCACCCATCTTCTCTGGTTCCAGTCATCTCAGTTTTGGTGTCTTTGTCATCTTCTCCACATCTTTGTTGCACCCTGGAGCATTTCTAGTGCTTGAGTGGGAGTCTGGCAGCTTCGGCACACAGCTGGCCCAGGCACTGGTAGTGTTTCCGCCATCAGCTGGATACGTCTTGCCCAGAGCTGCAAATGATCCCAGCTGGTTTCTCAGTCCAGACCTTCCTCATGGAATAAAACTAAGGTGCTGTCTGCTTTGCCTTACATTCTCAGGGCATCAAACCCCAACCCCACAATAAATCCCATGTGCAAGGGGGTCGTTAAGAGAGGGGGGAAAGGAATAAGGAAGCAAGGGAATGACTTGCAAAGGCAAGCGACTGCCTGGCCATTTTCCATACTGTGCTGCTTATGATGCAAACCTCTCCAAAAGAGTCCCCAAGCACACATCTGCCTTTGCAACGCTCTAGAAAGCCTGCATCTTGCAGATAGTCTCTCCAGCTTGGCAGGAGATCGCAGTGAGTCATGTTGCAATTACACTGCTTATTAATATTTGAAAAAAGCAGTGAAGAAAGGACCCTGGTGATGCATTTCCTCCATGTGACATAACTGGGAATGGCTCAAAAGTAATTTTAAGCTGATTTATTTAATCCTGTCTTCTATTTATTTAAATGTTTGGAGGGGTTTTTTTTTAAGGAAATCCATAGACGAGTCAATCCATTAAACACCACTGCTCAGCTGGCTCCCAACCAGATTTGCTGCTCTCTGCAGAGGAAATAGAAATGACCGAAATAGTAGGGGGGTTTTGAGCTGGGCATTTTTGGGAACAATGAGGACAGATTGAGCTAGCTAACCTGCAGTGTCAGTGCCTGCTAGAAAAGGGGACGCAGGGTGCTCTCTTAGCCATTACTCCCTGCTCAGTACAGTATTTGTATGCACGTTCGCATCCTCCTGGAGTAGATTGGGATCCCCAGAAGCTCTTGGCTAACGGGCTGGGGATCACTGGGTTAGTGTGGGGTCCTATGTGAGCTAACTCATCAGCTCTCTGATGAGGAAGTGTCTCCCTCCCCTTTCCAGGTAGGGCTCCACACATTGTGTGGTGTGGCATAAGGCGTATACACGTCTTCAGGGGGCTTTTTGCTGTCTTCATCCTGCGATTCTGCCCTCTCCAAGGGAACCTGGCTAGGCAGCAGTGTTGGTACCATCTTTCTTCCCAGCAAGGTTGAACACCCTTTTGCAGTGCCTGCGGATCCACTGGCCCCCATGCACGGTTTGGAGGCTAGCTGTCGCTCTCCTGATGCACCCTGAAGCTGTCCTGGAGCAGTTGTTTCTTGCTAGCTCATCACCAAAGGAGAATCTGGCTTTGGAGGTTCAGTGCTAGTCAGGGCTTTGCATCAGACTGAAAGGCCATGCTCAGGCACCTTACTTTTGAGGTCTGGTCTTGCTGAGCTGCTCCAAGTCTCTCTGTGCACCTGCCATAAATAATCAAGCCTAAGGCAAGGAGAGACTTGCTCTGGATGGAGCTGGATCCATGCCCTTTAAGTTGTCACGCCTGTTTTTATCGTTCAAGTAGCACAAGGTGTTGCACCACCTCCACTGTGCTGAACAGGGGCCAGTATCTCACCATGCATCTGTGGTGTCCTGAGTCATCTCTGCCTTCTCTACTGTTCCCCCTCCTACTCAGTTCTCCTGGGCCAGTAAAGAAGTGGTCAAGAGACCTAGTTAAAATTCACAAAGGCAGTGCAGAGAAGTCAGAGCGAAGCTGAAGCAAGCAGTTCCCTTTGATATGTAGACAAGTTGGGATACAGGATTCCTGGCTGTCAGATGTACTGCTGCACTGCGTCACCTCGTGCTGGTTCCTGTGCTTCCCCGGCAGGGAGGTGCTCCTTCCTGCATTTGAGACCTGGTTTTGAAGGCAATCTCTAAAAGCCCTGGTTAAAATTTCATGTGCTTAAAAACTTCCTTACAGCTCCAAGACTAGCAGGATCCTGCTGGGAGTCAGTTTTTCTGCACAAGCTGATCCTTTTGTCAGTGCAAGTCTCACAGCCCTGACACCCAGTTGAAGAATTGATGTTAGAAAAGGTGAAAAGTCAAAGCCCAAATGCTCTTTGGGAGCAGCAGGTTGGACCTTCCCACCCACCGGTTAAAAGCACTGCTGCTGGTAGGCACTGCTGAAAGGAAGACCTGTTCTTCAGGTCTTCATCTCCCTCTGCAAGCTCCTGGTGCAAAGGCAGCTTCTGAGGTAGCTGTTCAGTTCCCTGGGTCCTTCCTGGCTAGACCCAGGTGCTGAGTTCAGGTGAACACAACAGGCAGTGAAGGCATCTCTGAGGAAACCGTGAAGCAGTGATGCTGGTGGTTTTCTTTCTTTGCTTTGTTTTCCTTTCTCAGGCTCTAAAATTGAGTTATTTCTTCACGGCTGGACGTGTTCCTGTTTTTTTATCTGCTCCTCTCAATCTTGCTGGGGGCTGGAAGTTGTGCTGGGACTTTTGTCTGACTCATGGAGGAATGACGCATGAGGTGGAGCTGGTGTCCGATGTGAAGCAGGCTAGACTCTGGTTTCTTCTCAACTCTGCTAACGTGAAAACCTACCTGCATTTATGCAGTGGCCAGGCAAGGCTTTGAATACAGCAGGAAGATTCAAATGATTCCTTAGCTTGCTGTTTGCAGCTGTATCTCCTAAAGCATCCTTAGAAATCTCCTGTCATGGGACAAGAGTTGGTACTCTTCCCTAGAGAGGGTTAGCTGAGCTTGGGCTACCACTGCCTGTGGAGGTAGTGATACCCCTGAACATCTGCATGACCTTCAATCCAACTTCTCCATGACAAGCTGAAACATTCTGCCCCTCTCTTGGGTTTCCAGTATTAAAGTAGGAGAGGAGGAACCCCAGGTATGATGGTATACTGGTTTTCATCTCTCTCCTTTGCTGTTAACTCCTACATCCCTCTTGCATGTCCTACTGCAACACCACAGGGTTTTGAAGCCCAGGTCTCTGCCCTCCTCTCTGAGCTGTGCTGTCGCACTAAATCCTGGCAAACTTCTCCCATCATGCCCGATTCCCAGTACAATGAAGCTGAACAAAAGCTTGTGCCAAAGTGAATAGCTGTCTTAGCATGGTTTGGTTTGGAGCTTTGCTCTGTTGGTTTTAGAGCCATTGTGCTCCAGCTCCCAGCCTTTAATTCGCCACAGCTGAAATATTGTGACTCTACGCAAAGGAGAGGGTGTAAACTAAAGACTGCAAAGAGAAGAACTCTAATGTACATGTGCCTGGCTTTTATTTTAATTTTTTTGGTGGTAAAGCTTCTCTGGAGAGAGACTCAAAGCTACAAGGTACCAAAGCAGGGAGGCTACCCGTTTTTCAAGAGGGAAGTTACACTGAGGGTAAGCTTAGGACTGAAATGGTGGGGTATAGAGAGAGGTATACAATTTCAGTTGGATGGTGGAAAATGTGGTCAGCCCAGCTTGCAATATGTGGAAGCAGACTGTAAGCAGAAGTCTTAAAGCAGGGTGCGGTGATGCTTTCTCCAAGGACTCACGGTATTGCAAGGGCACTGGGTTGAAAGATAATCTGTGCACTGCATCATGTAGGCATAGGAAGTTTCTTGGGGCGAGTGCGATCCACATGGAGCTTCTTGGCTTAGCACCAGTTGCGGACCATAATTGCATGGCTGGCGTATACGTATGCACATACAGTTTGTACACATACTGAACAACTAGTGGTAAACTGGCAGTCCAGGCTGAAGATGGTGCTTGTAGCATTCCTGGGTGAAATCACAGAGCAGACTAAAACCACAGAAAACCCCTCTGCCACAGAGGACAGGCAGTCCCTGTCCTGGGAAGCTGGCTTGGGGTGGTTCCAGGGTGGGATGAAAGTGTAGGATGCGGGATTTGGTGAGCTTGTCTTTGGGTGCCTGGCTCCCTGCGGTGCAGAGGAAGGTGCTGGATGGGAGACAGGGTAGCAAATAAAAGCAAACCCTTTGCCTATCGTAAGCTCTGGGACTCAGTGCTGAATTTGAAGGGGTTGCAGGCATCCAGCCCCCCGCAGCATGGCCTGCAGCAATTCTCCGGGGCAGCTCCAGCTTCCTCCAGCCCCATCCCACTGGCTGGACCTGTCCTGCCTCCTTCCCTGCCCTCTAATGCATGAAGAAATACCTCTTCGGCATCCCTCCCTGCGACTGGCATCAGGTGGCATGTTAAGATCCCTTTACGCTAATTAAACACATTTAAAGAGGTGCTGTAACAGTGCTTGTGCTCCTGCGCTCGGGGCGTTGCAGACCTGACCCTTCCGCACCCACAGCAAGGAAAAATGGGGGATTTGCAAAAGCAGGAGGGAGGATAGGGAGTTTTCAGGTTGCAGCTTGGTTTTGGGTGGTTGTGGCTGTGTTACCAAGTGACCCACACACACACTGCCTGCTGTATTTGCTGATGCTGTGAGCGTGTGTTAGCATGACCTGGCAGGATTTGCCCTGGGGAGGATAGGAGAAGCCCCCAGCCCTGCTGCCTTTCCTCTGCTCCCCATACCCTCCCAGTCACAGGCTGAAATCTGGTGGCTGTAAAGGGGAAAAAAAGGTCTTGGCAAGATCAGAGGACAAAAGTTGTTGTGCCCAGGACCTGAAAAGAAGTCCAGTTAAATTGGTGTGGGAAGATTAATGGTGGTTTTTCTTTTCTTTTTCTGTCTTTAAAACCGGTGGAGGCGGGGCAGGGGGAACGCAAGTTTGCTTTTCACACCGTGTGTGTCTGGGGCTTGGCCAGCCTCACTGCTGGCCGCTCTTGGCTCTGGGACTGCCTGCCTGTGCTTGCCTCCCCTCCCCTGGCTATGACTAAAAGGTTTGGAGGGAGGAAAAAAAAAAAAAATAAATGAAGCCCTCTGGGGAAGCCTTGGTGCATGCAGTGGCAGCGAGAGGCTGCATTGGAGTGGTGGAGCAGGAGGAAGCACCCACTTGCATCCTCGGCTTTCCTGGTCCCCACTGGGTCGCTCCTCCACCTCCTGCATTGCCAGTCCTGGTGATGCTGTGGGGTTTTTCGCAGCCTCCCTGATATTGATCCCCTTTGAAGAAATGCTTTGCAGCCCTTAAACTTCTTGTTTTCCATCTTGGTAGCATCTTGCTTCAGCTGAATTCCTGTCTTCTCCTTGGCAAGAATAACCTTGTCCCTGGTGTTGTGTGCCACATTTCATTGCCCAGGGAATACCCACCCTCTGTGACACCCGAGGCTGACCGTGAGCATCTCCCTGCTGGAGATTTCTTTTTTTTTTTTTTTTTTAATTTTTTTTAAAAAACTTTTCCATAAGTACCAGCAAGGACAGCATCTTCAGGAGCTCAGTCCCTATCCTTGCCATTGTGTGTGCCCCAGGAGCTGCTCCTGCAGCCTGCCCTGGTGTCCTGGTAGTCAGTGTGTGCTTCAGGGTGCTAAATCTTGCTTCCCAGGGGTCTGCAGTGGATTTGGGGCCACCTCTCCCCCAAAAGAGCATCAAGGCGATGCTTTGCATGTCAAGGTGCATCCCGTCTGGCACACATCATTCAGGGGCTGCTTTTCCCCTGCACCGCCACCGGCAGAGTTGGTCTCAGCTCCGTTCAACCAGAACAAGCGGCAAATTAACCTGACCTAGATCTGGAGAAGCCAGAGAGACAGTTTTGTGTGCCCTCAAAATCCGTGCTCTGGAGGCAATATGGGGAGAAATCTTGCCTATTCCTAGGGAGGAGAAATAGCTTATTTATAACTGTCTGATAACCTGTTCTTCATCCCCTGGCCATGCAAAGAGCTCGCCCTCCTCTGTGCTGCTCTTCATCCCCATGCTGGGACCAGCTCGCAACGTTGGCCGGGTCTCCCCATCCATCATGATCCTGCGTTCCCTGCTCCTTCCAATTCACGCTAACCAGCCCCATGCTTGCCCGGAGCAGGGGCACACCACCCTACATCTCATCACCACTGGGCAACTGTCACGGAAATCCCTTCTGGGCCAGCAAAACATCGTCAGTGGCTGCTCCTCAGGGCTGGCCATCGGGATCATGCCCTCGGCCAGCAGCTGGGAATGGCTCCGGCCCTTCTGCTCCCGGCACTGTCAGGTCCGATGGCGGCTGGGCTCCTGATGGATGGGACCGGCACGCTCCTGGTGCAGCCGGCCCGTTGCCATGGCAATGGCAGGATATTGCTTTCTTACAGCCTCCTCACTCGCACAAAGCCAGCCGCCAGCTCCAGCTTTGCTTAGCACAGGGATGTGCGGTGCATACCAAGCGCTCCTGGCTTTCCTCCGTCCCCAGCTGGGAACCCACTCTGGAGTGTGCAGGCAAGAAGCAGCAGGAGCCGGAGCTCCCTGCCTGTTTACCATGGCTGGAAAACCCCGGGTCTTCGCAGCCGCCTGCTCCTCCTCTTCCTCCAGGTGTTTGTGCACCCTTTCCTCCTGGTTCTTATTTCCTCCAAGTTTTTCAACTGTAAAATCCAGACCATAATGGTTTTTTCCACCTCCTGCCTGTGACCTACACAGCTGGCTTGGGGGACACCCCTTAACCTCTCCAGAGCTCGAGAGGTCCAGCCATGCAGCTCGGCAGCCTGGCCAGAGCATCCTGAGCTCAAGCAGCGTCTTGGAGATGGGGCTCGGCACACAGCTCTGAGAGGCTGGATTAAGGATCCAACCTCATGGGATAAGACATGGCTCTAAATGCTTGAGGAGGCAGTAGGGGTGATTTTTGCCCAGCCCAGGGTCTTGGTCCTGTTTCCTGATTCTGTGGGAGCTGCTGGTGAAGCCTACAACGGATTATAGCCCAAGTGCTGGGCTGGGTGGGAGGGCTTGGCAAGGGGATCAGGGCAGCAGGGTGGCAATTGCAGGTGGCTGGTTCGTGCTGTATATCAGCTATATGTTGATACAGCGTTGGCACGCATGCTGGGTTCAGCAAAATCAGTATCCTAAACAAGAGTCCCGGGTCTCACCTGCCTGCTGGCCCCGGTAGCCAGGCCCTGAGTCTCTTTGCCAGTTTTAGCCAAAGACAATGAGACTTGGAAGCCTCTGTGTGTGTTATTCCCCCAGCTGTGAGAGCTTTAGACCCATATTAGTGCCTTCCCCCACTCGAAGGCTGCAAGTTCAGCTGAGCTGTGTGATTAGCCACTAGAGAATCTACATAGGGCTTCAGGAGACCAGGCGTTGTGAGCTCTGCTCATGGCATCCTGTGCTTGAAACGAAACACTGCCAGCATTGGTTTATCTGAGCCACCGATGTTTGAAAGTCCTGCAAAGCTGGGCAGAAAGGGAGGACCAAGGTCTTTCCTCTGCTGAGGACTGCAGCATCGCTCCCCTGGAAGAGGATGAAGGCTGGCGATGGCAGTGATGTCCCATGATGGCAACAAGGTCCCATCCTTGACAGTGTCACGGAGGTGCTGTATTCTTCAGGGACAGCAGCATCATAGCTCCTTGTTGCACAAGTTGTTGTTATCTTGTTTTTTCATCCCCAGGGGAGCCACAGGCTGGACTTAATAATGTTTATAGGCACAGGGTCTTCCCAAGCGTGCTGGAACCTCATGGTGCCTGCAGCAGGCTGCTTCCCCACAGCCAGCTCTGCACCAAAGCCTGGACACCTTGCTGCCTGCTCAAAGGCTGTTGGGGGCTTAAAAATGAGCCATAACTACAAAAAAAAAAAAAACCAGTTTAAGATATCTGCAACAGAGAAACTCAGATGTTCCTCTTTCTGATTTTCAGGGGTCATATTTTCAAGTTCTGCATGATCAAAAAAAGACCTAATTGGCTTTTTTTTTTCAGGGGCATGGGGGTTTTTTGGTAGCTCAGAAGCTAAAGTTTCCATATAACTGCAGCTCCTCAAAACGATGCCTTGTGAGAACACATGGAAAGCCTGGGACGCTGTGCTGGTGGGCAAGGGATGGTCACGGATGTGCTATGCTGGATGCTGATAAGTTAGACGTGCAATCAGCCCTTTTTGGCAGCCTTTCTGCTCCGCACAGCCCTGCTATGCTCAGAGGATCAGGGACGGCTGATGAAACATCTAGACCCAAGGACATTTGAATGAAGGGGGACCCAAAATAGCCTGACACATGAGAAGGGTTGAGGACAAGAAAAAAAAAAAACCCACCCTGTAATAACTTATCCAGAAATGCTATATATAGACTAATTCGACGATTTCTGGAAGGAAAGAAACCTGAATGGCAGCTCTGCCTCGATGTCCTGAGCGCAGGCAGCCAAGCCTGCTCTGGGGTGCTGCCCTGAATGGGGTGACCTGGGGGTGCAGGGGTGCAGGCAGGCAGACTGGTGTTTGCACCCGAGAACATCCCCATGCTCTTGCTGGGGTTGTCCCAAATCTGCAGTTATGAAGGGGAGTGGAGAAGCAAAACCCAGACCTCCCTGAAGTGGGAAGAGGGAGAAGCAAGCCCTGCTCCCGATTGCATAAATTTGGTTTAATTTCACATGCTCCCTTGGGACTTGCAGAGCAGAAACTGGGTTTTTTCCTCCCCTTTTCTCTTTCCTGCCCCATCCCCTCTGCAAGCATTTGAAATTTCCATTTTGAACTTCATAGGTAGCCCTCTTTTCCTTACGTCTTTCTTATTGTGCTGGGATTTGGTGTTTCCTTCCCATCTCACTCTCTCCGGCTGTGGGTTTGGAAAGAAAAGCTGACCCCGCCGGCTGCCTCTGCCCCTGTGCATGCTCACCCCGTGCCATCCCTCTCTCCACAGGTTATCCTGAAGGACCTGGAAGTGCTGGCCGAGATTGCTTCTTCCCCAGCGGGACAGACGGAGGGTCACGGTCCCTCTGACGGCTCTGATGTGCGACCTGGCCCAGTGGAGCTTCACGTCCCGGCCAGGGCCAGCCAGCTGAGCTCTGCTGGTGAGTGCCGCGGCTCTGTGCCTCAGCTCCGTGTCTCCCCGCTCCCTTGATGCTCTGTGGCACCAGTCAGATTTGCTCGGGCAGGAGGACAAGCCTCTCTTGCAGTAATAAATGAATATGTCCATTCCCACCCAGCGTAGCCTGGGGATTGAGTCTGCCATGGCACAGAATAGGGCAGTGCTTTTTTTTATTTTTATTGCTCTTTTCTCTAGCTCATGTTTCGGGGATTTAGGACTCTTTTTAGCAGCAGATGCTGCAGAGGCCGGTATGGACGGAGGTCATTATTGTCCCATTTTTTATGGGATCTTGGGTACCAGCCTCTTCTCTTCTTGTAAAAGCCCTCAGAGCCTCTGAAAGTGGCTTGGGATGACATGTTGGCTGCAGGCCCAGGTGCCCAAAACAGATGCATCTGCAGAGGGCTCAGTCTGCGTCCATGTGGTCTGTTCAAGGCTGCTCATGTTGATTAGGAACTGCTACTGTGCTCTGAGCGTCAGCTGGAACCTCAGAAGAGAGATGAAGAGGGACAACCCTATTTTCTAGGGACTTGGGGGATTAAAAAAAAAAGCCTTTCGTTAATCATCCCGGTACATCAGGAAGTTTTTTCCACCTTCCCTTGTCTGTGGCTCATCCTTTGCAGTTACTTGGCTGTCCCTTCTCCACCGCTGCTGCTATTTAAGGGCCTCTCTGTTGTACTCCCCAGGCCAGGTCGTCCTGGCCAAAAGCACGTTTCATGGCAGCTCTGGATTGCAACCCGAGCACAGAGCCAAGGCTGCCTCTCCCTGCGCAGGATGCAGCCACGGGGCCTTGCAAAATCACCGCCGGAGAGGGAGGCTTCGCTTTCCGCTCCCCAGGCTTTGTTTTCTCTGAGGATCCCAGGTCACTCACCCCTCTCTGGGCTCAGAAATGCCTGTGCCAGCAACCAGATCAGGTTTCGGGTTGTTTGGGGTGGGTTGTTTGAGGTTTTTTTGCAGATCTACCTGTTTCATGCTGGCAGCTTTAGCTCTGCGGTGGAGGGGTGGGGGCTGCAATGCTGGCAACCTCCCCAAGCCCTGTGCAAGTCTCATCCATCCTCCCCGTGTCAGAAGTGAGACCGCCTGGGTGGAGCAGCTCCTGTGGCGCTGGCCAAGCAGCTGAGGAGCTGCAGTTCAGCTCACACTGATGGTTGTCTGAGGTTTCCTTCCTTGTGGATGATCTAAAAATAGCAGGCTGGATGGCGTGGATCCTAACGGCTGCCGTGGCCCCTGTTAGCTGTCTGGAAGAGCAACTTGGCTTCACTTATTCAAGTGTAACGTTTTAAAAGAGTCTGGCTCTCCCCACATTGAGCAGATCTGCTGGAGCCGGAGCTCCCATTGCCCCAGCATGGGGCGACTTGCCCCCATGCAGGTCCTAACGGGCACTGGCTTCCTCACCTACTTTCCTCTTCCTTGTAATGCACCAGGAAATTGTTTCTTTGGAAATTTATTTGGGGCTGAGCTTTGCAGGGTCATTGGCTTTTACCCAAAAGCAGATGTTTTTGGGGAGGGGAAAAGGAGCCGGTTCATTGGCCTCGGACATTTAACATGGCCCTGGTCCCATCTGGCTCTGGCCACCCAGGACTGAGACTGGAATCGGCTGCTGCGCTTTGGTTCCCAGGGGAGTTGAGGGGTCACAGCTGGGCCAGGACCCTCCTGGATTACGCCTGGAAAAGCAGAGGCTCTTGGAAAAGACTTTTTTTTGGAGGGGGGCTTTTTTTGGAGTAAGAGGGTGGCTAGTGGAAATTCCTACGTCTGCTCGTGGTGCCAGGGTAGTGATGTTCAGTGAGAGCAAGTAAACCCAAACTCTGCCCTGCAGGCTGAGGTGTTTATGAGTACAGCCCTTCCCAGGCAAAAATCATGAGGTGCTGGCACTGAAGAGAGGGTGTACCCCTTTCTGGGGTCATTGGTTTTGTACTGGGATATACGGGAGTGTTCTCCAAGCACATTTCACCAGCTAGCATGCCTTGGCTCAGACAGTGCTTTATTGGCAGTAGGATGCTATTGCACCATAGGAGGGGAGGCTGCAGGGTACCAGCGCTTTCCCCCAGGATTAAATATCTCTGTTCCCTTCATCCCACTTTAGACTGAGTTGCCATTGGAGCTGGCAGTGGGAGGAGAGCTGCTGAGCCATCTCAGGTCCGCTCCTCTCCTACCTCTGAGGCCCATCTGAGCATGCAGTTGGTGGCTTTGCAGGTAAACGAGCATGGAGACCCCTTAAAATCCTTGAGCTCACAGCAGGTTTCCATGCTGTGCTCTCCATCTCGGTATTCCAGGCTTTGCCACCCAAGCAGTGAGGGTAGGAGGGGAGGTGGAAGGGGCCGGTGCCCCTGTGGTCTTCCCTCCACTTCCTCTCGCTCCCTTTCTTCCCTCAGGATGTGTTTATGCAGTTGTTTCCCTGCCATTGAGTTCAGTTTCCTTCAGATGCTGGTTGATTAGTCAGGAAAGCCGTGTCCCACTTCCGCAGCCCGTTCCCAGCTCCAGTTTTTATTTAGCTGCTTTGTTCTCTGGTTACGTAAGGTCAGCTGCCCTCGATGCCTTCTCCAAACACAATGAGCCGGGGCTAGCCCAGCCCAGCACCGCCTGGGAGACCCAACATCTCTCCTCCCGACCTGCTCCAGCTGCCCTGGGAGAGGGTGACTGGGTGCTGACCTCCATGAGTCTCTCCTTGGTTACCTTCTGCCCGCTTTTCAGGGGCAAGGTCTGCAGGGCTGTGCCCAAGAGCTCTCCAGTCTTTGGGGTGATGGTGCAAATGCCTATCTGGTTTGTACTATGGGAATCCAGCTGCCTGCTTTGCTTCGGGAGTGTTTTGCCCACCCTGTAGAAGTTGGGACAATCTGCAGATGACCCAAGAGTGGTTGTCACCAAGGCCAGCAGGTTGAGGGAGATGATTCTTCCCCTCTACTCTGCTCTGGTGAGATCCCACCTGGAGTCCTGCGTCCAGCTCTGGGGTCCTCAGCAAAAAAAGACACGGACCTGTTGGAAGGAATGCAGAGGAGGTGCCTGAAGATGATCAGAGGGATGGAACACCTTGCCTGTGAGGACAGGCTGAGAGAGTTGGGGGTTGTTCAGCCTGGAGAAGGCTCCAGGGAGACCTTATAGCAGCCTTTCAGTACTTAAAGGGGGCTTATAAGAAAGGTGGGGACAGACTTTTTAGCAGGGGTAAATAGGGATAAATAGTTTGTAGCGATAGGACAAGGGGTAATGGTTTTAAACTAAAAGAGGTTAGATTCAGACTAGATAGAAGGAAGAAGTGTTTTACAATGAGGGTGGTGAAACGCTGGAACAGGTTTTCCAGAGAGGTTGTAAATGCCCCATCCCTGGAAACATTCAAGGTGAGGTTGGATGGGGCTCTGATCTAGTTGAAAATGTCCCTGCTCATGGCAGGGGGGTTGGACTAGATGACCTTTAAAGGTCCCTTCCAACCCAAACTATTCTATGATCCTACGATACCATAGGTGCAAGCCCTCCAGATAGATACAAGCCCTCCAGCCTAGTATTCAACTCTGCTCTGCATGGGAGGAGAAAGCCCCCTCCAAAAGGATGCTGATACAATCTGCTGCCTCGTACAGGGTAGCTGTTGCACACATCTCTTCCTTCCTTTCTCCACAGCTTTGTGAGGAGAAGCGGTTATGCCCTTTTGTTTCGCAGGAGGCACTTTTCTGTCTGGTCCGGTCTTTCCCGCCTGGCATCCTGCCGGAGATGGGGGGGACGGTGGCGTACCCTCTGAGCACCTTACACTATAGGATGTTTACCGAGAGGCTGACTCCATACGTGGGTGCGCTAACACGCCCGAGGTCATTGGTTTTCACCAGCAGTCCATGGATATCCCAGCAGTCAGTGGATTACTCCAGAGGAGGCTGCTAAAAGTCCCTCAGAAACGTGGCCTGTTGAGTTCAGGCTTGCTGTATCCCCACTGGAGAACACGCAGTGCTCCAGAGCCTGGACCGAGCTTGAGATGTTCTGTGATAGGGGTTTCCTATCTTTCTGAGGGATTTTTGTTCTCACTGAGCCAAACCGCTCCTTTGACGTTGTCTATCAGTTCATTTGTGTAATCCTAGATCTGCAGAGGCAGCAGTGTAGGACAAGGTCCCACCATCAGATGGTCTGGAAAACATTAGGGTGGCCTCTAAAAATACTGAGCAAGAGTCTGTAGGGTGCAGAGGGTCCATGAAAGGTAGGAAAGAAAAGCTGGCTCATTGTCAGATGGCTCAGGTTTGCTAAACTGGCAAGGATAAAAGGGAAACCCCTCCATACTCATCCTCTCCACAAAAGGCAAGGAGACTGCTGACATCACACCATGGACCACTTGCTCTTCAAGGAGCCAGTTTCCAACAGCTTTCACGGGATCAGGAGTGTGACAGCAGGGAGTGAAGGAGCCAGATGGGCAAGAGAGGAGAGACCTGTTGCTCCTGAGTGCTCTGAGCTCAACTCTGGTTCCTGATAGTTGATGGCTCTGCCATCTCCTTCCCTGCTGGCATGGAGCTGTTCAGTAGGGTTAACTTTCAAAAACCCTCTTCTGCCTCTTGGAGAGCAGGGGAATTAGAAGAAAAGAGTGATTTGTTTCTTTTCCTGGGTGCTCTGCAACGGTAGTGCTGGGATGCCCTGGAAAACCACAGGAAAGACCATCCAGACTGTAGCCATAACTCACCTGGTGTGTCTTCAGGTATTGATCCCTCCTGAGATGGTTACAGCACTTGGCTGGCCAGAAAGGTTGGGGATTCCCAAATAAAAGCTGGGATTACTGGTCTGTAGGGGCTGATTCAGGTGAAGTTGATGGTGTAAATAAGTTTACTCTACCCAAGCACGCCCTGTGTAGTTACTTTGCTGGGCTGCCTCAGTTTCCCCAAGTCATTGCAAGGAATTTGGAGGGCAGGGTGAGGAATGAGATGAAAATAATTAAACTAGTGAAATAAATATTGGTGCAGAAATGGCCCAGCAAAGACCGTTGCTGTTTGTTCCTGCTTGCAGATTATTTTCCGTACACTTCACCTTTCCGTGCGGTAGCTTCAGCTCGCTCTAAACTCACTACCAAGCTTAACCGCTCCCGGTTTTGCAACTCTGCTGGGTATTTTCTTCTTCTGTATGTTGTCTGAGCTATACCCTTGCTACATTTTTGCTTATTGATTTATCTTAACAAAGAAAAACGAGCCAGTAGTGGACTGCTAACCCTCTTAGGAAACCCATCAGCATTATCATTGCCTGCTGCCTTCCTTCAAGGCAGGTACAAGCACAGACGCTGCATGGGAGCAGGGGGATCCAGAGGATCAGTGCAGCAAAAGCCTCATTCAGCGTCAAAATACGTAACCCAGCTCATCTGGAGACCCCCTTTGGGCTGAGGTGCTGAAGTCTCGGGAATTGCAAACCCATGGCTCTTCAGCCAGGTAGGAAGGGGAGAAGCATCCGTGTGCCCAGGCAGCCCTGCAAAAGCAGGCTGAGAACAACCCATGGCCACGCAATCCATAATTTCGATGGTTTTATTTCCTCAGCAGCATTCTGCGCTCCAGAGAGGGGAGAGCGGAGGTTTTGCAGAGCCCAGCTGAGCTGCCGACATGTTTGCATCTGTTTCCAGCTACACCCTGCGCTGAGTTTTTGCGGGCAGGGGGGAGGATTTGCCTTTTTTACGTCTCTATTTTTAGCCCGCTCTGCAAGGCTTCGCCACCCTGTGTTTGCAAAAGCTAAAATTCAAAACATCCTGGGGAAGGCTGCCGGGGGGGAGACGCTGCGCAGATTCCCACGTCGCCGCCCGGGGTTTCGCCGAGCACCATCTGGCAACGCCAACTCCCATGCTGCCGGCACTTGAGCCAAGCCCCACACGGGTTGAAGGCTCACGGACCAGCTCTGGCTGCCACCAGGTTTATCCTGACTGTTCCTGGAGGAGCCGAGGGAGATCATTCTCTGGGCTGAGCTGGAAATGTGATGCCCCGGGGAAGGCGCTCGGGTGGGAAGGATGCTTGGCCCTGCCAGCTCTTAGCTTGCCCTTCCTATATCCGAGCTGAAATTGCTTCAATTAAGGATTGCGGTAAATCATTTTAGCTAAACCACTGCAAATACCCTTGTGGATACTCTTTAAACAGCTTACCCAGCTTTAGCTTGCTTCGGAAAGGAATCAATTCTGGTCCAATCTTATTTAAATTTGGTTTAAATGGAGTTAAGCAAGTCCGCACCGGTTTTAATTAAGGCCAGTTTGAAACCAATTATGGTAAATTAGTGGAAGTTGCATTTTACGCCAGGGTGAAGTTCAGCACTTTGTGGCCGAGGTAGGAAAAGCCAAGTTCGTGTCGGAGTCTGCCAGGCACCCCCCGGAGCAATTTGGGGACACCTTGGCCACTGTAGGTCTAGAGACAGCTCAGCCCATCAAGCAGCCAGACGGCTTGAATGTTCTAGCCTGCTATGCAATATATATTTATAAGGGCCTTAATATAGATCCCTAATTGCCTGTCTTGGTTGATTTATAGCATGTCCGTGCAAGCGATGGGAATGGCACAAACTGCCAGTGAACACTTGGGGATGCACTGGGGGTTTCGGCAGCCATTTGCCACGCTCCGCTTGAGCCCATGGGTGGGGGTGGGGGACAGATACTGGTGCTGGCTTAGGTGATCCAAGAAGCCCACTCGTGTCCCTGGCTCTACCCCAGGCTGCGAAGCTTGCCTTGGGAAAGGATCTTGGGATGCAGGAGGATGCTGTAGTCATTGAGAATGGTCCAGGCTGGCTGGCTGGTACGGACTTACTTCAGCCACGGAGCTGCACTTTCCACGTGCCTTTCATAGCCTGTTTCTACCAACTCTTGTTTCACTGCTCTGATGTTCCTGTGGGCCCCAAATTCCCATTTCTTCCTACTATAGTAGATATCTGGGCTGAGTCTCATCATTCCTATGAGCAGGGATCCTTCTTCCCATTCCCTCCTCCATGCCAGACTGAAAAAAAGGCAGCAGAGCTGTGGCGTGCCACCAGCCCCACTCCGGGTACGTTAACAGCCGATCTGGCAGGTTACGGATCTGCAAAGTCTCGCTTTGAGGGAAGGGGGAGAGGTGCAAGCTTCAATTAATTAAGCCACAGTTTTCTTAACACTTCTCTCTGCTTGTCTCTCGTGCTTCGTAGAAACACTTGACAAGCTGCTCCTACAGTTCTGTCGAGCCGAGGATGCCACTGCGCTGAGCTGTAACCCACAGGGCGGCGAGCTGAGATCCGGGCTATGCTGGGAAGGGTTACACGATGGCAAACAAGGTGCCAGCCGCTTCTTAGACATCCTGTAAATACAGAGCAATCAGGAAGCTTTGAGGATTGGGAGGTTTTGCAAGAGAAATCTTTTGCCTGCTTGGAAGAAGTGTTGCCCTTTTAAACTCCAGCTGAGATTTGGTTGAGCCTTTTGCAGCCTGGGAGACTCCTACACACTGGTTTCTCACCCCCAGCATTACCCCTTGAGAGCACTTGGGAAGGCTGCTCTGGCACGGCATGCCGTGGTGGAAACCTTCCTTAGGGACATGCAGATGTAGCTGCTGGGCACCAGGTGGGCAAGGAATGAAGAATTGACCCCTTTTGAGTTCGGTCTCGAATGTACCAGAGGCAAAGGATGATGAAGCAGCTCCCTGGGGTGTGCAGACAGTCACATCATGCTTTTCTCTCCTAAAAAAGCCAGGGCTAAGACTTGTTTTCGCCATCTCTGTGTCCCAGTCCCTCCTTGCTCCCAGCTCCCTTGCTCCCAGGATGGACAGGAGGGTTGGAGGTTTGGGAGTGAGTTGATGGAAGATGGCAGGACTGGAGGCTGAAGGTTGTTCACCCTGCAGACAGGATCTGATCTCCATGGCGATTCTGGCTTTTGGATACTCAGCTGACCCAGCAGGTCCTTCTGAGTCTCCAATCTGAGATGCAGGAGATGCTGCACCACCTCGAGAATGTGGATCTGAGGGTGCTTCTGGCTGGTGTGTCTTGTACCGGTATTCCTAGACATAGGGCTCCTGGGCTTCGTCCTGTGCATGTCGCTGCTGGTACCCCAGCGACAGGAGCCCTGGACCTTTCAGAGAGGAGAAAAATTGCTGTCTCCCCCTGTTTTTCCTTTGGGATGTGTTTTAGGATATGTAATGGTTTGGGCTGTCACTGGAAGGCACAGGAGGCAGTGGTAAGGTACAAAGCTGGCTTTGCTGTGCGGAGGAGCACTGGGCAGGAACTGCTGCCTGTGCTGCAGCTGAGAGAGACCAGCCCTGGCAGCAGTGCCATCCTTGACACTGTGGGGGGTCAGAGAGATTATTTTGGGGGTCTTGAGAAAGGAGAAACTCCAAGATCAGACCTTTCCCTGGACAATCTACAATGCTGGGGCATCCCTAGTGGGGATGAAGGTGTGATGTCCTGCCTGCTGCTAGCTCGGGTTGCAGCGCAGCTCTGGTTTGGATGCCTCGGCACTGCTGACAAAATGGAAAAAAAAAATACCACTTTTGCAACTTTGAAAGACGGTTTCCATCTGCTCTTCACTTCCCCCTCCCACCAGAAAGAAAACTATAGCTTGCTTTTGAGGCTCTGCCCATGGTACAGGCTGGGAGATGCGAGGCTGAGCCATGGGCAGGCACGGTGGGAAGGCAGAGCTGCTCCATGTCGCCTTGTCCAGACCATGTCTCTTCTCAACCCGCTTTTGAGCAGCACTGAGCAGCTGTAGTGACGACACATGGGGCACGGCTGTATTTTCACACTGGGTACTCCCTGCCTTCAAACAAATGCACCGTTGTGTTGGAGTGTATCGGCTCAGCTAGATCCTATTTTTTTTTGCCCAGATCATCTTCCCCACAGCTGAAGGGAAACACGATGCTACAGCAAACACTTGTGCTCTGGGAGATGCCTGCTTCAAAGCCTGGTTTGGGGTTTCGGAGGCACCAAGGGAGGGTGAACACACGGTTCCAGCAGGGAGTAGACACCAGGTTCTGCTCCATATGTCCTCGTCTTTCATTTTCCTTTTTCTTTAGCTGCATATATTCTCTTAGATGCTAAATCCAAGCCCAGGGAAGCTGTCCTGTTTGAGCCCATGTCTGCATCTCTGTGTATCATGGGGACAAGCAGGGTGGAAAACAGCCCGGTGGCTTTTCCATCAGCTTTCCTGGGCTTTGGTGGCTTGATTGCATCTTTAATTGGCTGTTCCATGCTCTGCTGAGTCTCGGTAGAAGCAGACAACATACATAAATCAAACTCTTCAGGTTTTCTTCAGCAATCTGACTGGCTGTTCTCAGGATGGGGGGAATAGCCTTGGGGTGCTCATGTGTGCTGGCTTCCATCCTTACTGTGGTTAGACATGGTCTTTCCAAAGGAGAAATT
Organism: Pandion haliaetus; assembly: GCA_013401275.1. NCBI lineage: Eukaryota > Metazoa > Chordata > Aves > Accipitriformes > Pandionidae > Pandion > Pandion haliaetus. The sequence continues at coordinate 222,937 of VYZV01032496.1, forward strand.
AAGGGAGAGAGCTCCACTTGTTGCAAAATCACCTTTAAAACCCTCTCCAAACACTTTGAGTGCCATCCTGCTAAATAAACCATCTCCCCTGTAGTTTCACTGTGGGAAAAGCAATCTTTACCTGCCAGCTCCCTGCACTTGTGAGTTTGAAGGGATATTTTTTCTAATGCCCTCTGTGTACCCTGAGCTGGGAGATGCCCCTTTGCCAGCCCTCCCTGGCTACCCACCCTTCAAATAGTCTCAGACCCAGTTAGGACATCTTACCAAGTGGGTGTCACAGCAGCCCATGTGCCTTACAACCTGGAGCACCGTTTGCTGTTAAACAAGTAATAGGATCCCATCAGGAGTGAATGTATGGCCCTGAGAGGTGCAGAGGGGGATGCTGGCCACTTGGCAGAAGCTGTGAGCAGAGGCTTGCCAGCTCCAGGTGCCCTGCGCGACAGGAGGGTGCAGAGCATCCCTTCCGTGTACCGCTAGAAATCCTCCAGCCCCCACCGAAATGCCTGAGGAGAAGACACGAAAGAGCCTCGCAAGCCTGGAGTGCATTGGGTCTGGGTCTGTCAGAGCATGTCTAGGCTCTCCTGAGCACACCATCTCTTTTTGCCATCTCTCCTCTCTCTGCTTCCCCCCTCCTCCTTTCACACCCTCCCCCTTCTTTCCAGCCAGGGCGCTTCCCGCACCCTCCTTGCTTGGAGAGTCCAGCCACTCTCATTACCTGTAATTTTCTGCCTTTGAGAATTACAAAAGTGATCTGTGATAGCTGCTGCCTCAAAATGAATCCTTGTTTGCATTCTGGGCAGAAACTGGCTGCTGCAGAAGCAGCGAGTGGGTTTGTGCCCTGACACGGGAGGTGCTCCAGGAGCAGGGGTGCTCCAGGCTGGAGGGACTGCTGCTCCTTCATGCCAGTCCCCCTTCTCTAACCTTCAGCTTCTTTTGTTATAAAGGGTTTTTGCAAACAGAGAACAAAGAAAAAAAACATTTTTTGGTACAATCTCTATGCTTGGAGATCTGCTGTGGTTTGACCAGTAGTTTATGCTAGTCCCAGGGCACGTATGTGATACTGTTGCATCAAGTGGCTCCTGCTCTGGGGAAATCACATCACTTGAGTGTAAACCAGTGGTTGTGCTGAGACCCAGGGCTGAATGTGTGTGTCTGCCGCTACGTACACGCTGGGCTCGGGGCATCTGTGGCATGTGGGGCTGGATTAAAGGCTCTTCAATTCACCAGCAATCTGGTTTTTTGGGATGAGTGTACATGCTGTATCCGAGGAGACGGGATTGCCTATTGATTTAGAGCCTCAGGCACCCCTTCTCCTATCAGCCACTGAAGCTGAACAGCTCTTGGATGATCTCCCAGAAAGCCCATTTCCTCACTGTGTGCTGCTTCAGGGGCTGCGACCACCATAAAATGCATTCCCCTGGGATGGAGAGAGCTGCAGCAGGGCTGGCTCTGCTTGAAACAAGGAGATGTGTTTATACGAGGCTTGGAAATCTTCTTGTCGTGCCCCAACCCTCCTCTGCCAAGTGCTGCGACCATATTTTGGGTGTCTGTGCTCTGATGGAGACTGCTTTGGCAGGAGGGACCTGGCTGCTCTAATTTGCTCTCCCCTTCTCCTGCCTCCCCAGGTGTGAAAGGCTTGGAGTGCTCGCCCTCCACCCCAACCATGAACTCCTACTTCTACAAGTTCATGATCAACCTGCTCAAGCGCTTCAGCAGCGAACGGAAACTCCTGGAGACCAGAGGAGCCTTCATTATCAGGTCAGAGCACCCTACCAGCCTCGCCGAAGCCCCGGAGCACCCCCCAGGCAGGGTGGGATGGGGGTGACAGGGTCAAGCGGCCCAAGTACCGAGCTCCCTCAGAGCCAAAACCATTTCTACAAGCCTCTGTCGCTCACCGGCAGACAGTTTCAGAGCAAACACGACTTGCCTTTCACATGTTGAGGCACCATATTTCTTGCTCCTATCCCCGGAGGCAAAGTAGCTCCTTATTAAATAGCGTTGTCAGAGCCCGTTTCGTTAAGAAACAACTAGACCAGCTGGAGCATGAAGACAGGCTTGTGCTTGGGTTGCCAAGTCAAGTGAATCCCTCCAGCCGGCTCAGTGAGATGCTTGCCCAGCAAAAGTCTCGTCCCCCAAAGTTGTGTGCTTCAGTGCACAGAGTTGCTAGGTTTTGCTTCGGCTTTTTAAGGAGCTGTGGCAGAGGCTGGAAAGCCAAGCGTCGTGGCAGCTGGCAGGGCATCATCTTTAATGCAATGAGATCTGGGGCAAGGGACACCAATTCCTCAGCTCGCTGGGAAATAATGGGCTTAACGGTCGAGGCAAGGTGGAGAAATCAGTAAGGAGATTGGTGGGAGGAGGGGGCAGGACTCTGGTTTTTCCTCCCTTGCTTTCAGGGAGGTGGCATCAAAATGAACATGGGAAGAGCCAGAAACCCAAGCCATGCTCCCGTGGGAGAAGAGGGCTGCCTCTCCAAAGGTGGAGGCGTGCACGAGGTACTGATGAGGGGTCTCGACACTGTGATTGGAAAACAAAGCATGCAGAGCTCTCAAAATCTGCTGAGCTGAGCCGGGTGTTGAGTTGTACCTGCTTGGGCAGCAGTTTGCGCCCCAGTCTTCGGGCAGCCCAAGAGTGCACCAAAAAGTTGCTGCTGAATTCATCCCATGAGTGATGAACATCAAGGTGAAGCATGGCAGGTTGCAAAAATGATGAAACGTGGGCGGAGCAGGGTTGCAGCTACTGTTTGGACTGCAGGGCAAGGATTTCAGAGGTTCCCCCCCACTTGCATGAAATTTTTATGTAACACATTATATTTCCTGCCCCCCCCCCCAAATAAATCTAGTTGAGCATGTGGGTTTTTTGCTTCTGATAGGAATCTGGAAATGTTGGGTTTAGTCATATGGGGATCTAAGAATAGGGCAGAGACAATATCCCACTCGTAGTGTCCCCTCTCTTCTCCCCGGTCAGCACAGCCCCTGGTTTGAGCAGCCCTTGGCAGGAGAAGTAGCCCTATTCCTCATTAAAGGAGCAGGGCAATTAGAGCAATAGTGAGCCTGGGCAGGGTCCCATTTAAAAGCTCTTCTGTATCGTGGCCACCTCATACTTCTCCCTCCGGCTCTGGCAGGATGAGCCTTGGCTGGCGGGCCCAGCTTTCCCAGCAGCCAGCCGGCAGTGCAGTGGGACCAGCTCGCGGCAGCTCAGCAAGCCGGGGCTTTTTACGGTGACTCATGCCCCAAAAAATCTAGTAAAGCGAAAAAGAAAAAATTACTCTGTCCTTTGTCAAGTCACGTTGTAGCTCACGCAGGGTAGATGCAGGTCTGGAGCCAAAGTGGTGGTTCTGGGAGGGATGAGCCATGCCCTCAGGTACTAGTGATCAACTCTGAAACCTACTGATGGCAGTTCAAGTGCTGGTGTTAACTACATCTCTGTTGCCTTCTGAAAAAGCAAGATGGGAATAGAGAAGGAAAACTTTTACAGGACTCTTTGGAAAAGATTGATCTCTTGCCGGAGAGACCCAATGAACGTGGGAGCCTCGTGGTGCTATTTTTAGCCGCTTTTTCAAATTGAAGCCGTATGCATGTTCCCACGTTACCTCCCTCCCCTGTCCACAAGCCAGCTCAGCTGTTTCGCACAGCAGGGTTAGAAGCCAGCCTCATGTTTGACTTAGGAGATGCTGGTGATGTCTCATCCTGGGCTGGAGAGCATGAGGGGGATGCTTGAGAGACCAGGACAGCATGTTCTAAAGCGTGGTCTTCCCCCACTGCTGGCACAAGCCCTTTGCTCTCTTTGTACCCATCATCTTCCCCTCCCCTCTGGGACCACCGCTGCCCCTTTCCACTGCCAGCCAGCCTGGGAGCAGTGAAGCAGGGAAGGAAAATAGACCCGTTAAGTTTAGGCAATGATTTCCAGCTGAAGGATGAGTGCTCAGGGGAAAGAGAAATGGGGGACAGGGTTTCTGTTGAAGCGCAGCACAACAATTTTCCATGTCACGTTGCCAGTGGGCAAGTTTGAAGATCCATGAGGTCAAGCGGAGGGTCTACGGTTAAAGGGAGTTTATTTTCTAACCCAGCTCAGGCTTGCTCACGCCTGGTTGGTGACTCCAGAAGGACTTTAGTCTCTCTCCTGAAACATCCTCGGAGTCCTGGAGACAGAGGTTATGGTATGTCACGTGCCTGAGGACAGGAGTGTGTTTTGAGCAGGGATCTCTGCAGGAGCCCATGGAGGTGGGAAGGTCTCTTGTTCTGTAGGGACAGGTGGTCCCTGAGATGTGCAGAGCTGCTCCAGTGCCTGCCTGCCATTGGGAGATGGGTGGGAGAAACACCCACAGCCCTCCCACGCAGAGAGGGGGGGCTGTGATGGGTGGTCTCACCATCGGTGACCCTGGTCCCGAGCTGGGTATCTCGAGATGGTTTGCCAGAGAAGACAGACTGGAGCTAAATGGAAACACAAATTGCCTTTAAAATAACAGGCAGACTGCTCCAAAAGCTTCTGTTGTTCATAACGAAGAACCGAGATCATTTCTTCTCCCTTGCCTGGGACCACCGGGCTGGGGGATAACCCAGCACTGGCACATGGTACATCTGCCAGTGCTGCTGGTGCATCCAAGAGGTGCCCTTGGAGGTGCCCTTCTCAGTCTGCCACCTTCCCTGGTGGGAGCCACCACGGCATCACCAAATCAAACCATGGTGTGATGCCTCATCCATGCCACCACCCAAGGGGACCTCACGGAGGGAGAGCCTACAGCCATGGTGGAGCTCACATGCTGGGCTGAGGCCCGACAGGAGGAGAACGGAAGGGCAACATCCAGGAAAAGGCTCTTCAGGGCTCCTGAAAGCTGCCTAGATTCCTCATGAACGCCTGGGAGAGGGACCCTCTTTGTGAAGGGATGTGCCGAGGGGGCTCCAGTGGTATGAATCACCCGGAGCAAACCAGGATGGTCACCTGCCCATCGCTGTCTCCTGGCAGGGAAAAGCCGTCTCACACTTTCCACCCCTCTCCCCTTGAGGAATTGGAGAGGTGGCAAACCTGTTCCCGTGGGCTCTTCCAAGGACTTTTTTTGGCTTGGTATCAGTTTTCTGCATCACAGCAGACGGGGGTTTCCTTTGGGGGTTGGTCTCTCGCTGTCGCTTCTGACTTTTTTTAGGCTGGAAGCCAGTAAAGTTATTCCACCTTCGAAACTCAGAATTCAAAGCACTGTCTTTTCCTCTCAAGCCAGGCATGTTTGCACTCAAAGGTGGCTCCCACAGGGCTGTCAGAGGCAGGAGCATCACCCGTCTCTCAGTGTTACCTCTCACCTTGATGAGCAAACCCAAGACCTTCCAGCCTTCTTGCTAATTGGGAGCTATCTGCCCTAGCTGGCACGTGGCCGTCCTGGACTCAGCAGAGCCCTTAAGTAAGAAGCAAATATTCACATTCAGCTGCTGGCCTCCCGACGATGGCTTGGAGCAGCAGAAAAATGCGGAGGAGCTTCCAAAGCATCACATGGCTCCTTGGAGCGGCACGGCTGTCCTCCGGGCAGGAACCCTGTGGAGGAAAAGCTGCTCAGCCGGTCAGGAGGCAGGCAGCAGAGCGACACAGAGGTTTTCAGCCCACACTGAGATTTACGGGCTGGATTTAACACTTGCTTGTTCATACCAGCGCTATGGGATGGGGGGACTAAGTGAGAGGCTAAGCCCTACCCCATGGACATCAGTGTTGCCACTCAGAGCATGGTTTGAGGATAGGGCTGGCTGCTTTAGCAGCTTGCTGCCCTTGGAAGGAGCCATCTTCTCCCGGCCTCGTCCCTCCCCAGGGCCAATGATTATGCAACCCCCACACTGTTCTCATGGTCTGTCTGAGCTCTGGGAGCCGGTTTAGCTTGCTAAGCTGAGCCTAGCACCAAAGCAGCTGCCTTTTTGCTGCTCTCTGAGGTGGAGCAGCTCAGGCATTCATGGCTGATATACCTTGCCAGGACAGCAAATGAACCCTCGGGAGTACAGGATGTGCTTGAGTGGCTGGAGACATCCCCGTGCGTGTTGTGTGCGGATGCTTTGAAGTGAAAGGCTTAACTTTTAAGCCCAGAGAGGCCATTTTCTCGCTGAGCAGTGGCAGCCTGGGGCACGAGAGGATACCTGAGTCAGCACTTTGCTCCCCAGGCAGGGGCCTGCATGAAGGGGTTGTCTCAGCTTGTTTTATAGAGCCGTTAAATAAACCTCCCCGCTGCCTAGCACCTTCTCATGGGGCGTTTTCTGAGGTTGAGTTGCATGGAAGGGGCCCTGGGGCAACTTTTCAGCCACCTCCCGCATGACGCACCCAGCGGGGCTCAGCCATTTGACTGGGGATGGTCCTTGGCTTTTGGGGGGATGCTTGAACCCCGTGGGGGGTGGCTAGGACGGTGGGTTGGTTCTTCATCCACTCTGGAAGACATAGGCTGGAGCAGCTAAGGTTATTTGTCCAATTTAAGGCATTAGCCAGGGAGCTGGAAAATCCCAAGTCTCGTGATAGGGCCATGGGTTTATGGCTCCCGCAGACAGGAAGAGTTCACCTGGCTGGAAATCCTGCCTTTCCCTTGAGGTCTCTTAAGTCCTGCCGGGATGATGCCAGCAGAGAGCTGGATAGCAAACAGGGCAGAGCTGGGGACAAACACCGGCACATTACATTGGGTGCAGGAAGGGCTTTATGGTGATGGCCTTGGTGCGGGGCTGGGGTGGCTGGTCCCCTCTTTTTGGGCAGGGAGGGGACTTTTCTGCCTCTGAGAGAGGCTGGGGCTGACCATGTGATGTCCCTTTCTCCCCAAAAAGTAGGGCAAAAGAAGCAAAGTGGGTTTGAACCTGCTAACCAGGATAGGGAATCGGAGAAGCGGGGGAGCAGAGGGCCAGCATGTCCTGCAGAGCACAGACATCTGATGCTTTTGGCAGGCAGACAGTGAAGAGCATGTTAAATCACTTTTTGCTCAGCCTGCCTAACATTCCCAGGGCCGTGCTCTCTGTCTGGAGGGGTGGGAAAGGGAAGGGCGGCCCACCAGTATCCCAGTGAGGAGGGCTCAGGGGAGGGAGTGGGATGGGGATTTAGCCACAAGCTTGGATAGGGAGGGATACGCTAGGGATGCTGTACAGAGCTGGTGGGTGTCTGCTTTGGTGGTAAGGGGATGCGAAAGCCACCATCCTGCAGGGATTCACAGTCCCCCTGCCTCATCTTGGCCCCCCCAACCCATCCTTAACTTTTCCTACTGCCTCGCTGTCCCACGTCCCAGCCCATCACCCACCCCTCACCAGGGAAGGCTCAAGAGCTGGGGCTAACCAAAATCCTCCTCCTCTCCCAGGCCTGGATGCTCTTGGGCTGCCCTGGACACACACAGTGTGTTGGCCAAACATCTCCCAACGAGCTGGAGGCTCCCTGGGCTGGCATGCAGGATGCCCTCCTGCTCCTCCTTCCTTCAGGTGTGCTGATGGCACCGTGCCCCCTTCAGCTCCCATTGCCAAACCCATGCCCTGAAAATACCTCTGCCCTACCAGCAACTGAATCGGGGCTGAGGGGGGGTGGAACGCATGTCGCCTCTTCCTCTCTCCCGCCCTCTGGGCCGCTGCATTGCAGAACAAAACCTGCGTTTGTTTTTGCGGGAACCATTCAGCTTGTACTCAGCAAAGTGCAAAAAAAAAAAAAAAAAAAANNNAAATGCAGCCCCTTTGATAAACTGTGATATGAACTCGGGTAAAATCCAAACAGCTGTGAGCGCTACAAGGGAAGCTTCTGTGTCGGGAGGCAGTGAGCCTGCGAAAATACACTGCTCTGCCTGCCAGGATGCTCGCTGGCCGCCTGCCCCTCTGCTTTAATGAACTGTGCGCTCTCCATCCCCCTCCTCATGCCTTGCAGAAAGGAGGAACCAGAGAAAGCTTTTTTTTTTCCTGCCCTTTTGCAAAGCAGAAAGTGGGGCTTCCTCCCATCCAGGCCCCCAGCCAGGCACGGGGTGATGCAGCATCCCCAGGTCTGCGGGCTTGTCCTCACTTATCTCTGGCTCGTTCCTCTGTGCCTCCCTTTAACCCCTGCCCGCTCCCCAAAATCTCTTCTCCCCGGCTCTGTCTCCACCCAGCCATGGGAAACCCCACGGTCAGAGATCCAGAATGGTGTTTTAGTGGCACGGGGACATCCAGGCTCTGCTTTTACATACCTCCCATTGCCCCAGCCAGGCACGGGCTCCTTTCAGGCTTTGATGTGAATTGGGGTGGGAGCCAGCAACCCTGCTGCACCTTCAAAAACCCCCAGCTCTCAAATTGCCTATTTTACATCATGCGATGGGCTCCACAAGCCCAAAGGAGGACATGCTTAATGAGGTTTTAATTCACTGAGGCTATGGGGCTCGTGCTGGGCTCTGCGATACCCTCTGCAGCCCCATGGAGCAGGAGCTGGAGGGGAAAAACCCAACCTCCCCCAGGCTAGAGGTTGGATCTGGGATTGCAATGCACTGGGAGCCATCAGCAGCGTGACCTTCATGATGGAGGAGCCTGGTTGCTCTGCCTAAGGATTATCCCTGCTGGGATAGCAGGAGCTGGGCCAGCTCCTGCCGTCCCCCTCCTGGGGCTGGACCCCCCAGAGAAGGGCAGGAGATGCCCCACTGAGCTATGGGGGCTGGAGGAGCCTGGCAGGCGGGGACCAGCCCCTGGGGATGAGCTTGCTGTCCTACCCACTGAAGCAGCTCCAGAACCGGCCATATTCAGAGCTGCCTGGAAAGATTTGATGGGTTTTTTTGTAGAAAAATGGGAACCACATGTGAGCAGCAGTGCCGGAGTGGGCTGGGACTAATGCAGGTCAGTGAGAGGGTGGAGGGGAGGAAGGGGAAGTGTGCGTAGGGGAGGAAAATCCTCCCAAAATGGCCAAGTTCCTTCAAAGGGCAGGTCCCCAGGGGGGAATATTTGCTCCCTCCCAGCACTTTCCTTAGGATCCCAGCAGGAACGCTCTGGAAAAGCAAGCTGGGGAAGTGGGGGAGCCAGGAAAAGGTGGCCTGGGCAGTGGGGAGAGGAGCCAGCAGCTAACGCTTGCTAACCATTGTGTTCCCTGGAGTGGGGCTTCAGCATGAGCAGCTTCCAAGGTGTCTCCCAAATTTTCCTTGCCTGGCTGATGGGGTGAGGACCCTCATCATGGGGAGGCGGCAGTCAGTGCAGGCGAGGGGGGGGTGGTTTTTGCCATTAGCTGCTAAATTAACCCATCTGATCCCATCCATCAGGGCTTGGGGGTTCTGGTGGTGTTTCCTTCTCTTGCTCTGCAATGTGACACCTTGGTTTATTCATCTCCGTGGAGGGAAAAGCCAGGACAGGGAGTCTGGGAGAGGCTGAATAACAGCATTTTCCCCCCATCTCTCTTGCAGGGGATCTTGTTCAGGATTATCCCGAAGGCACAGGGCACACTCGGTTAAAAACATCAAGGCAGGACTGAGTGTTTTGCCTGCTGCTGCTCTCATCAAGGGATTTTTTTCCATTCCTGGCTGCTTTCAAGCATCTCGCAGCCCATTGCTCTCCGCCAGCAACGGGCGTGCAGCCCTCCCTCATCACGCGCCGCCCACCGATTGCAGGCACAAGCAGCAGGCGGGTGAGGATGCTCCAGCACTTCCCACAATCTCACTTTGCTGCAGGTTTCCAACAAAGGCAGATGCTCAAAGCTGGGTGTTGCCCTGGGAAGAGCTCATTCCAGCTGCAGGCTCCGTACCTCCTGACAGCAGATCCGGCCGAGCACTCTGCTCCCAGGATGGGATATCCTGGGATAGGATGTCCTGGGATGGGACATCTTCAAATCCCTGCTGAAAGCGTGGAGCTGTGCAAAAGCCACCCTCGTTGGAGCTCCTTTCCTTTGGTGCTCCTTCCCTTTGATGCGTGAGCTGCTTTCAGTGCTCAGCGGTGCCTGGAGCAGGACTCCTTGTAGCACTGGGTGCTGGTATGGCAGGGAGCATCCGGCCGCTCTCCTCTCACACATCTATCAGCCTTAGAGAGTTAGGAGGAGCGAGGCTCCTCAGGCTGCATCCCCCCTTGGGATCCCTCCAGGGATCCTGGCTCTGAAGGCAGGGCAGGCATCGGGATCCACCCCGTGATGCTGAAAGGCAGCAAGAGGCAGCAGGCATGGAGGCAAGTCCATCAGTAGAGCCAAAATAACATCTGGGACATCTAAACCACAGCATAAATGGGGGTATTTTTTTAGCTGATACTCTTGAGTCCACAGTGCAGCTGGATTCGCTGAGTTACTCGCAGACATCTTCCCTGAGCTCTAGGATGTGCTTGAGTGTCCCCACTCCTCCTGCTCCTTCTGACCCTTCTCCCCAAAGCCACACAAGGATTAGCACTGCCTCGAATGTGTCTGTACATGGATTGGAGCCGATCAAGGAAAATACAGCTAGTTTGCTCAAGCAAAGTGAGGCAAAAGTCAGTGGTGGGTCCAAGTTGAGATGTTGGCAGAAGGGATGAGACAGCTTCACCTCCCACCCCGAGGCACGCTTGTCCCTGAGCTGAGCCAACAAGTCCCCACCTGCTGCCACCTCCTTCCAGTCCTTTTTCTTTCCTTCTGGAAAGCTTCACCCTCAAACATGCAGCATATTCCAGCTGTACTCCACCCCCAGACGGTCCCTCTGCTTTCAGAGGTCTGGGGGTACCCAGCAGGACCATCTCCCCCCAAATTTGCTGCCCCTACAGGGGCAATGCAAAGGCACATTCACCTCTAGGACAGCAGCCTGCTGCTTGGCCACGCTTTTAGGCGCAAAAGCACTTTTATCTCTTCATCTTAAAGCAAAGCAATGGGGAGGGAAGGGGAAGGGTGAGCGCAGGGACCACGGCTCCCATCTCTCTGCAAGCTGTGCATGCTCCGAGCCAGATCAGCCTCTCCCAGCTCCTGTTGTCACAGCTTTGTGCCCGCTCCTTTAACCTATTTTATTTGCATTGAAGAGAAATTATAGGGGGAGAAATAAGGCGCTTGTCAGTTTTCTTGAAAATTAGGCCACAGCTGTCAGCCTGAAAAGGAAGCGTACATCTCAAAGGAAGGATCTGCTGCTGCTTTACACATCTCCCCCCTTTCCCCAGCCAGCCCCTACCGTTCCTCCTCTTCAAAAGAGAGGATGCTTGCCTGAAAACATCACTGCGTGGTGTAAGTCCTGCTCTGGGGTCAAGTTCTGGAGGGCTCGGTTGAATATGAGTCCTTCCCCTCAGCTGGGGAGGTGGGCTGGAGCCAGGGTTTCTGCTCTTACAGGCAGAGTTTCAGCCCTGCCAGGCGCATGCTGTAATGCTGCTGGCTGTGCCTCCTGCCTGGGGCTTGAAGCCCCAAGAGCCCAGGGCGAGACTTGCATTTGTGGTCCATTTTGCCATTGAGTCATCAGCAGGTTTAAAAGTTGGAGAAGAAATGCCTCAGGGCGTTATTTTTTGCTTTCCTGGAAGGTTCAGAGGGGGAGAGCTGCCTGTTTTCCAGGTGAGCCTCCTGTAGATGCTCACATGTTCCTACAGCATCTTGTAAGCTTTGCAGGTCATCAATGACTGCATGCTTGCAGGCAGGATAGCTTTACCCATGGGTCACCATAAGGTTTCCTCGAGGAAACTTGTGGGACACACTAACTTGGGCAGCTGGAATCTGGTGCTGGATGTGGGCTTTCCCCTTGGAGGAGTCGTCACATTCATCTGTGTTATGTGTAAGAGTTGGGCAATGCCTTGGGCTGAGTGGACCATTAAGTTTCCAAATATAGTTATCTTTTAGCTTCTGGCCCATCCCAGAGGATATTGGCGGTTGCTCATCTTCTGTGCTGAAGATGATCAGAGGAAGACACTGAAGAAGAAGTTTGAAGAAACTTCTTCTGAATAAATTCTTCCTTCTTGTTGGTACAGTCCTGTTTCCCCCTCCTGTTCGGTATGGAGCTGTGGGTATTTCACTGATAATGTAAGTGCCCGGAGGTGTTGGATATCTGCTTTATAAACTGAAGGTGACTTCTTTGAAGGGTGCTGTTCTCCAGGCAGCCAATGTCCAAGGTGGGAACAAGGCTGGGTTCATCATGAGTCAAGGTGGACGTGTCCAGGAGGTGACTCACAGCTTTGGTAGGCAGGTGGGCAGTGGGGAAGCCATCCTGCCAGCCAGGACAGGGACTTCCCATTGGTCCAGCATCTGAGGGGAGCATCACAAGGAGCAGAAGCCGAAGGCTGAGGCTCTGCAGGACCAAGATGCTGTTTCACCAGCTGAAGCTGGTCTGAAATACTAATATAAGTTTTTGCTGCAAGAAAGGAGGCACTGTGCTCCTCTCAGGGATCCCCCTCGGTTGCTCTGGGGGTCCCTGGTGATCCCTGGGGAGCGCCTTACGGCTGAGACGGCCCCAGCCCAGCACGGAGCTGGCACCACGGCTCCTTCAGCAGTTGTCACGCTGACGGCTTCTGCCGAGCAGATGCTCTGTGGGAGGGTTTTCTTGTTTGCAGTGAAACACTCTGCACCTTTCCCTTTTCAAGTGAAGGCATCACAGGGCTTGTCTCCAGCTTCCCAAGATCCACACATCTCCTCCCCAGACCCGCACATCTCTGGTCTGTAGCTTTCACTGATTTTCCTGAGAGAACTTGATAACCACCACAAGAAACCGGGGCTGGTGAGGTTGAAAAGAAAGTTCAGGCTTTGTTGCACGTTAAACTAGGTCTGCCCCAAACGCCCTCGCCCTTCCTGCTGATGGGCTCCCTTTGATCTGGTGCTCCTGTTGCCAGCTGAGCTGATGTCTCAAAGAGCAGGACCTGCACGTCAGGACATCAAGAAGAGTCCAAAAGCCGCATGAAGAAGGAGGCATTAGTCCTGGTTTTGCTCACATTGTCTTCCTGGCTCAAGCAAGCTCTTTGCTTACCTGGGGCGAGCCTTGACAGCTCCTGGCTCCAGAGCTGGCCTTCCCAAGGACTTGTCCGTGCTCTCCAGGGCTTTCTTTGGCCAGGTGGTACTTTACAACTTCCCACACCCAGCAGATGCTGATGCTCCGCCATGTATCTTGCTCCATCTCGGTGCCTGCAAGCCCATCCCCAGGAGACAGACCCCACTGGGTCCTCTCTGTCTCTTGATGAGGACCTGAGCTCATTAGGGAAACATGCCAGCAAAGCCATGCTTTGAGATGGGAACAGGTGGCTGGGAGAGAGGAGATGGAGCAGGCGGAGGGTTCCTCTCCTCCCCAGTCCCAGCCCTGCCTCCTGCAGAAGGAGCCCCACTGCTTCTAAACTTCCCAAACCTTTTGCAATCCCTTACATTAAACGCTATGAATTTTGAAAGCGGGAGCTGCCGGGGTTGCCATGGTTTCCCTTGCCCGGAGGAGCAGCTCCGGAGCATGGATTCGGCAATGGGTGGGAGAAAAATGGAGGACTGGGATTTTCTTCGCCGTGGTGGGGAAAGATGGGGGAAAGGCATCCTCCTGCCTTCCTCACTCTCTTCTCCCTCTCCCCTTCCCATCCTAATTTTATCTGTGCTTCCTCTGCAAATTCCTAACGGATCCCAGCTGCTGGGCTGGGCTGGGGATGCTGCCTTTCCCAGCAGGAGGATTTCAGGGAGACAGGGCTGGGCTGGGCATTGCAGGGGCTGCAGGTTCCCCCAGGCAGCCGAGTTGAGCCACGGCATCTCACGGGGAACCTGGCGCAGGGAGGAAGGGTGGTGGAAAGCCTTGGGGAGGAGAGAGGAAGGGAGCGGAGGAAGAGGAGGGCGGGGAGGAAGGACGGAGGGGCTCTGAACTCCTTACAGCCACAGGAGAGGCGGTGGTCTGGCCCCACAAGCTGAAAAGCAGGGCAGAGCCCCTCAGAGCATCACTCCCCCCCGACCTCAGCCAGCTCCTTCCCCAACTCAGGCTCTGTCCCAGTTGCTGGAAGTGGAACGAGACACAATCCTCTCCCTGCTGGGGCCCGTGTCTGCCCAGAGCTAATAAAGCAAATCACTGGTGCTTAATGAAGAAGCACCTGTTTAATTGAACACAGCGGGACGGTGCTCAGCATGGCCGGGCAACAGGAGGGGGGCCAACTCTCCCTGCCATGGCTCCCTGCAGGTCCCAGTGGAGAGGACGGTTTCTCCATCCGCAGCAGGGCTGGATTTCATCTCTTCTTGGTTTTTTTTAATTTTATGGAAAAGCAGACTTTCACCCCCTCTAAGCAAGCATCAGACTGCCCCAACCCTCCACCGCTCCATTCCTGCATGGTGGTTCGGGGCAGGGGACAGGGCTGAAGCAGTTAAAGGGGTGAGTGGGCGGGATGGGAGCTGTGACAGCTCCCTGAAATGATGATGTTTAGATTAGCTGGGTTTCCAGGCATCGAGCTGTCAAAGCAAGAAGGCTGGGAGGGATGCCGGGGCTTGCCCTTAATTGGAGATGTGGCTCTGAAGCTGCCCCATTGCTCTGATGTCCCCCAGGCTCCAGCATACAGCCCTGCAGCAGCTCCCTGCCCCCATACATGGCCACCCCATCCCGCCCCACTGATGGTTAGCGTGATGGGAGTTTGTCGCGATCGGCATCGCTGCGCTGGCGACTTGGTGGCCACTGAATTGGGGGGGCTGTGGTGCTTAAAGGGGTGCAGCCGGGGCAGAGCTCGGGGACGCAAGGGGACCCTGGGGTGGCACAGCAATGCAAAGCTCGTGGTGACCTCCATAGCTCTTCCCTTGGCCAGCATTGTCTCGCCAAGGGGTCCTTTAGGCTAGGGGAAGGGCAGAGTCCTGTGCCCATGGCAGGGGCTGGAGGTGACCCACTGGGTCCCTTGGGAGCCCTACTGCGGCTCAGCCTCATCCGAGGCACTTGGCAGGGAGGGGGTGTCCCCCATTGCCATGCTGCAGGCAGGCGCTGCCTCCCATCTGCCCGCAGCCACGTTCCTTGGCTCCGTTGGAAAGGCTTGAATAACCCTTTTAATTTAAGGAGTTAAATTTTAATGGCCTAAATACCACACTTCATTATCACGGCGGTGTGCCTGCGCCGACGGCTGCCTAACAGTGCGGTGATGCTCTGCGGCTGCTGCATCCCCGGGGATGCTTCTTCCCCTCCTCTGCCACGTGGGAGCTCCTTAGGGACCTGCTGGGTCCCTGTGGGCAAGGGGATGGGCAAGGGGACACACGTGTCACCCGTGGAGATGCAGGGAGAGCCCCGGGGAGAGGCTGCTGGGATGATGCTTTGGGGGGGATTAGCGGGCTCCTTCCATTGTCGCATCAAAGCATGGGCAGGTGGATGGATGGGTGAGCCACAGCCAGCCCCGTTAGTAACTGGGGTGTATTTATTTATATTTGGGGTGTATATATTTGTGGGCTATATATATTTAAGGGGTGTGTATATGTATACATATTTATAGGATATATATATATGTGGGGTATGTATATATTTATGGGGTGTTTATGTCTGGGGTGTACATATAAGGGGTATGGCTCCCACTCACTGCCCCCTCTGCCCCGTCCCCTGCCGCAGCCACCCCTCCAGCATCTCGGCTGCTGCCTGCTTAGTTTGAAGCCACCTGTCCCACGTACAGCCCCATCCCCTGCCTCCTCCCAGCCAGCCTCGCGTTCCCCTCATGCCATTGAAGCTTCCCAGGGGATCGGCTCCGGGGGAACCCCTCCTGTCCCACCGGCAGCCACCCGGTGCTGACGGTTGGGCTCAGCTGCTGGCTGCTGTCACCAAGGCTGGCAGCTGCGTGGCCAGCCAGTTGTCCCTTCCTTTGGGGACCACTTTTGGGATATGCTGACCAAGGGGCTTTGGGAGGGGGCGGGGGCAAGTTTGGGGGGTCTCTGGCTGCATCACAGGAGGTGCTGAGCACTGGCAAACTCATTCTGCTGGTGGTTCCCAGAGAGCCTGGGAGCAGCTGGAGGGGATGGTGCCCAGGTGGGGCAGGATCCGCAGGGTGTGACATGGCTTCGAAGAGGGGGCCATGGACTCTGCACGGCTGCTCCTTTAACACCCTGACGGTTTCCAGTTTCCCAGTGCCACTGAAAGGAGGGGGGACAAACCCAACCCTTCCCCGCTAATCAAAACCAGGCCTGAAATTAGAAAGCGGCTCGCATTCAGCCCCCCTCTCGCTGGGAGCACGGCGTTAGCCAGCCAAATGTCAGAGCTCCTATTTATGGAAAGCAAGAGCCCTCCTTTTCCATGGAGGAGCAGCAGAGGGGGGGACCCGACTGGCGTCCTGGCTGTGGGTGGATGAGGGCAGCTTCAGAGGTTGCTGAATTTCCCTCGACACTTGCCGGCACCAGTTTTGGTTTGGCTGAGCTTGTTTGAGCTCTTTTCTTAGCCTTTCTGCCAGGAAGGTGTAAAACACCAGCTCCCTGCCGGACACGAGCAGAAGAGCTGCTCCCCGGCTGTACTGGCATACCAGGCACTTTGCAACCGGGGGTAAAACTATCCCAGTGTGAGGACCTGTCCCCTCTTTGGGCACAGTAAATCATCCTGCTTCATAGTCCTGAGTGCCCAGCAAGGCTCCTGGGGGAAGCTCAGCAAGGACAGGGCATCCAGTTATCCCCTGTTACTGGAGAAGCATAGGATGGAGCCAGCTCGCTCCTGGGCTGGGCTTGGACCTGCCCAGGCTGGGCTTGCTTTGCTGCAGCTGGTGATGACCGGATCCTGCCTGCAATGCTGAGCTATTGATTTGCTTTTGGCTCCATCAGGCTGGACTAAAAGCCTCTGCCTTCCCCTTCCTTCCCTCGATGCTTCGCTTTCCCATCGCTTTCCCTCCTCCAGCCAGCCTGTGTCCAAGCAGCAAGAAATCGGGGAAGAGTTTTTATCCCCATGAATGCAGCCGGTTACGTAAGAATAATTGGGATAAATGAGCTTATTTATCACAGCCCATTCCATTTTAGCAGGGTCCAGGGCGATTGCCGGGTTGGGTTACGTAAAAGCCCACACAGAGCATCTCATTGTCCGGCGGCGACCACGCGGGATGCAGGAGCTGCCGATGGAGAGGAGCTGGGGCTGGGCGAGGAGGGGACGGGTTGCTTGGCAGGATGAGGAAGTAGGAGGAAGATGAAGGGTTTCTTCCTCCATGTGTTGAGGAGGCAAAATACTTTTCTTCATTTCCCGTCCACCTCCTGCATCCCTAAACCACCAGGCTTTAGGGTACAGTCTTTGGTTTTGTCCTATAGCCGTATAGTTGTCCATCAGTCCTTCCCTGTGCGGACAGGGGCTGGAAACTTGCCTCCTTCCTCTTCCTCACCCCAGGAAGTGAAAACATGACCGGGGGCGGG
>VYZV01032496.1:250582-262359 GCA_013401275.1 Pandion haliaetus
TTGTTTTCATTTCAAAAAAATAAATTAAAAATGCTGGGGGGCATTTTTGTCTGGGGGCTGAGCAGCGAGGAGGGGACCAGCCGGGTTTCTTCATCTCGGGGGGCCGAAATTCCTGCTGCCAGCTCCAGTGTTGGGGTTTAGCCCCAGTCGTTTTTGGGAGGCAAAAGCTCTCTTCCTCCTCCTCCTCATCCTCCTCCTCCTCCTCCTTCTCCTCCTCTTCCTCTCTTCTTGCGGCAGCCCAGTCCAGACAATGCTGTCATTGCCAAAGCAGGGGAGGGGGGATAAAAAAAAAATAAAAGCCTCGCTGAGGAGATTAACCCCTTCGAGGGGTGGTGGTGGCTCTGTGGGGCCAGACTCTGGCTTGGGGCCGGGAGAAAAGCCCTCGATGGAAGAAAATCCCAGCTCTCTCCAGGCACCAGACCCAGGGCGGTGGGGGCCAGGGCTGGTGGGGAAGGGTGCCGGGGGGATCAGCCCCCCCAAACACCTTCACCCCCTCCTGGCAACCCTGCTGAGCCCCACACCCCCAAGGTGGAGGTGGGGGGCAGCCCGTGCCTCAGTTTCCCCCTTCCCCCTGCTGAGGCTGTGGAGGGGATGAGGCAGCCCTGAGCCATCACCTCCCCAGCTGCTGCCAGCGTGGCCACGCAGCGATGTGCCCAGCCCCGTCGGGACGCAGTTGGGCCAGGAGCCCCTCACCGTGGCATTGTGCGCCAGCGTGCCCAAGGAAACTGGGCTGGATTCATTTTCGTGGCATTTGTTGGTAGGAAAGATGAGAAAAAAATAAGAAAAAAATAAGAAAAAAAGTAAGAAAAAAGCCCCGCCACGCTCGGCTCATACCCTCCACAGCCCCAGCGCTGGTAGCCCTTAAGAGTGCGTCGTCCTCGTCCCTGTCCCCATCTCCCAGCCACGTGGGTGTCCTGGCATGGGCGCTGGGGGACGGGGAAAAATAATCCCCTGCCCAAAGAGCTGATGGCATTCAATGGCAGCAATGTGCTTAGGGTCCAGTGGGCTTAGGGTCCCTGCACTGGACACAGGGTCAAAGGGACCTTATTTTGGTGGTGGGTGGCTTTTTGACACCCCTTGGCCTGCGTTGGGGAGGACTCGGGCAGCAAAGCCTGGTGGCAGTCCCCGAGCCAGCAGCGTCCGCAAGCCAGCTTCATTCCTGTTGCCTCTTTTCCAGCGTACTCAGCGTCCCTGGGTGACCTTGGCATGTCCTTGTCCCCGTTGTCCTCGTCCCCATTCTTGTCCCGCCTGGCACCATGGGGGGCTAGGGGCATCACAACCTGCCCCCTCGTTTGGGGGGAGCCTCTGCTCACCCTAGCTGGGGTGGCCGGGGGAAGGTGG
Source organism: Pandion haliaetus (assembly GCA_013401275.1). Taxonomy (NCBI): domain Eukaryota; kingdom Metazoa; phylum Chordata; class Aves; order Accipitriformes; family Pandionidae; genus Pandion; species Pandion haliaetus. The sequence continues at coordinate 251,924 of VYZV01032496.1, forward strand.
CCCTGGGACAGTGGCCTGGCCCTCCAGCGATGGCAATCCCTGGGGACCCACAGCCCTGAGCCAAGGCACTGCCACAAGTGGCACATGAAGTGGCATCCTCAAACCCTTTCTTTGCTGGCTCGCGAGGAAGTTGGGGCTTTCATGGTCCCCAAAAAAGAATGCTGGGCTGGTCCCGTGCCCCTCAGTGCAAACTGTCCCCAGAGGTGTCACCAAGCTGAGCTCACAGGGATATGCAGTGACCCATGTCCTGCAAAGCTGGCTCCAGTGCCCATGTCCCAGCCTGGTGGCCACCCTGGGGGAGTTTGCAAGCCCCCGGCACTGCCATCAGATGGTGGCACCAGGATGGCTCACCAGGACGACAGCACTGGGACTGGCCTCGCCGGGATGGCAGCACCAGCATGGCCTCACCAGGATGGTGGCACCAGGACTGGCCTCATGGGGATGGCTTTGCTGGGACGGTGGCACTGGGACCAGCCTCGCTGGGATGGCACTAGGATGGCCTCGCCGGCATGGTGGCACCTGGATAGCCTCACCAGCATGGTGGCACTGGGACTGGCTGTGCCAGGCTGGCACTGGGATGGCCTCGCCAAGATGGCACCAGGATTAACCTCACCAGGACAACACTGAATGGCCTCGCTGGGATGGTGACACTGGGATGGCAACACGGATGGCCTCGCCGTATGGTAGCACCAGGATTAGCCTTGCTGGGATGGCACCAGGACTGGCCTTGGTGGGATGGCACTGGAGCTGGCATTACTGGGACTGGCCTCACTGGGATGGCATCTCCAAGACACCGCTGGGACTCGTCTTGCCCCAACTGGTGTCACTGGGACAGTGCTGAGATGGCCTCGATGGGACGGTGGCACCGGGACAGCCCTGGGATGGCCTCACCACAAGGGCACTGGGACTGGTCTTGCTGGGATGGCATTAGGATGGCCTGGCCAGGATAGCACCAGGGTGGCCTCACCAGGACGGCACTGGGGTGCCTGTGACCCGTTGTTGTCCACACAACTGCTCCATTCAGGGCTGGGGGGGACCTCAGACCTCCCCTCCCGCCCTGTCCATCTTTGCAGGCTCAGGGGAACTAGGGACTGGGGCTACCTGCTGCGGGACTGGAAGTTTTGGTGGTGGTTTTGGCCATCGCTGCCTTGGGGGAGGCCATGGGTGCTGGAGGGTTCTGCTGCTGGCTGGGGTCTCAGAGCTTGCCTGTGCACCAGCTCCTTTCCTCCCCTCGAATTTCCAAACCCATAAGCTGTCTTGACCCCTTTGAGGAAGAGGAAGAGATAGCCCAAATCCTGAGGTCTCCATGGTCTATGAGGTTGCGTGGCCAGATTGGAAAGGGAAAAACCTAGGAGGGCAAAAGGGTTGTGCTCAGCCTTTATTAGCCATCAGAGAAGCCACACCCAGCCAGGCACAGCCACCGAGCTGTCCCATCTCTCCATAGTGGTGAAGGGGGGATTTGCCCTGCCTGGGGAGAGGGTGCAGGAGGGGCGAGGGGCTCCAGTTCTCACTGTCCCCTTCCCTCCTTGCAGAGCTCCTACCCCATCTGGGAGGATTTCAACTCAAAGGCCACCAAGCTGCACTCTCAGCTCAGGTGAGTGGCTGGTGGGGGGGAGAGGGGGGACACCACCACCCCCACCGTGGGCAAACCTCGGGGTGCCCAGCGCCCACTGAGCTCCCCCCTCCTTCTTTCCACCCCAGGACCACGGTGCTGGCCGCAGTCGCCTTCCTGGATGCCTTCCAGAAAGTGGCCGACATGGCTACCAACACCCGAGGTAGGGTCCTCCCCACCCAGGGGTGGGTGTCCCCAGGTTTGGCTGGGCAGGGGGATGGGTGGTGAGTCTCCCCTGTGGGCTGTCCCCTGCCCCGTATGGCTGGGGTGGGCTTCAAGCAGCAGCTCCACAGAGACACCTTCAACCTATCCGCACCCTGAGGTGGAGTATCCCCTGGGAAGCAGGCTTGGAAAGATGAGATGCAGCTGAGGCTGGGGAGTGGATGGGGTGGGCACGTCACCACCCATGGGTGCTTAGCCACCATCTTCTGGTGGGGCTGGTTTGCTTGTGGGGAGATTTGGGGTGGTGCAGCCCCGTGCCATCGTCCCCTGCACCCATCTCTGCCCCACCGGGATGCACCCAGATCCAGGGCTGAGCCACCCTCCCGGTGCCCCTGGTCCCCTACGCCCACCCGGGAGGTGCCCGAGGAGTCCTGGCTGCTCCAGGGGGCTCTGAGAAGGGGGATTAGATGGAGGGAGACACAGAAGCCCACAGTCAACTGCTTCGGGGATGAACCCCAACCCACCAGGGAGGTGACGTGAGGAGCTGAGGCTGCAGGTGGGGCACCCCTCTGTGCTGCTATGGGGTGGGGGGGCCAGACCCCCGGACCCTCTCCGGGTGCCCAGTGGTGGCGAGGAGCCACTTCCCACCGCTCGGTTTCTGCCAAGCAGATGGTCCCGGGCTGGTTTGCAGACTGGCGGCATCCAGGCCATCTGGAGTTGTGCAGGGAGGAGGAGGAGGAGAAGGAGGCAGCAGCTTGAGCTGGGATCAGCTTTGCCTCCAAACCCACTGGCCCACTGCACCAGGGAGATTAGGGGCTCCCCCAGCTCCCCTCCAGCCCAAGCACCGAAAGCAAGCAGGGGGGGACACAGTGGGGGGATGCTGGGGACAGCTGGTGACCAGCACCACGGGAGTTGGCATCATGGGGGGCCACCCTGTAGTGCTGTGCTGGGTGGTGGCATCTTGGGGACACTGCTGGGCATCCCTGCTTTTTTTTGGGGGGGGGGGAGCGGGAGGCAGAGCGGTGGCGTGGGGAAACTGAGGCAAGGCACTGGGTGGGGGCTGGCTGGCGGCCACGCACGAGGCACGTGAGCGCATGGGGGAATCAGATTAGGAACAGCAGGAGCCAGGATAAGAGCATTAGGAACGGGATTAGGAGAATACCCTGGCACAGGAGAAGGCCCTTGGCCCGTGGGCTCCCCTGTTTCTGTAGCACTGGAGGGGCTAGGGGGGGGTGCCCAAAACTCCTGCAAAGGGTGGGAGGTGTCTCTGGAGGCTTTTTGGGGAGAGAAAGGCAGAATATCACTCCCTAGCCTGTGCTCAGGGATTTCAGATTGCTGCTTTTCCTGAGATTTGCCAGCAGCACTGCCACCGTGTGGCCATCCTTAGGCTTCAGAGTTAACAGCAGGTTCACCAGAAAGCAACACTCCAGCTTTCCATTGCTGGCAAATATCTCCCCAGGGAGCTCTGACTCCCTTTTTATACACTCCGGATCATGCCTGGCAGTGAGGGGTGCAGCCAGCTGCCTGGCACAGAGCCGGGGAGGGAAGCAGGTCCCAGAGCCATTTGCTCCCGGCTGGCTGGTTTCTCGGTGTGTGCCTGGCTGGCTGCACAGTACCTTGCCCCCTGCTTCCCTGGCCCCACCCCAGCGCTGGATCTGAGACAAACTGCGAAAAACTGGGAGCAGGTTTTCATTTCGAAGCCGTGGGAAGGGATATTTAGTGCTTTATTTATTAGTTAGTGGATGTTGATTTATTTATTAAGTGGATTTACTGGAGGAAAGAGTGAGCTACCCCTGATCAAAAGTGTCCCCAAAGCGCAAGGCATCCCAGCACTGGTTGTCCCTGCTGCAAGCCAGCCTGGTCCCAGTATACAAACTGGGCTGGGACTGGTGTGGGGGTGTCCCCTGCCCCTCGTCAGCAGCGTTTCACTCCCCACCCCCAGGTGCCACGAGGGACATTGGCTCCGCACTGACCCGCATGTGCATGCGGCACCGCAGCATCGAGGCCAAGCTCCGGCAGTTCACCAAGTAAGCATGCCCAGGGCATCAGTGACATGAGTTGGCCGGGCTCAGCCCTCCCTCTCTGAAGAAGGAGATGCTGGATGTCAGCTGGGCCCGGGGTGGGGGGCACAGTTCCCCCACCCCCAGCTCCAGCGCTCTCCCAAGCTCTCTGCCTCTGTCTCCCTGCTCCAGTGCCCTCATGGAGAGCCTGATAAACCCTTTGCAGGACAGGATTGAGGACTGGAAGAAAACTGCCAACCAGCTGGACAAGGACCACGCGAAAGGTACAGCCGGGCTGGGCTGGATCCGTGCTGCGGGGGGCTGCACCCATTGGCCTGGGGGGGTCCCCTCTGACAGCACTTCTGTGCCCCCAGAGTACAAGCGAGCCCGCCACGAGATCAAGAAAAAATCCTCCGACACCCTGAAGCTCCAGAAAAAGGCTCGCAAAGGTGAGGGGGGGTCTCTTGGGGCAGGGGGATACCCCCACCAGCCCCTCCATGGCACCTCCAGCCGGGGCGGGCTTCCAGATGCGGCACCCTGGCTGCCAACCAGGGTGGGGGTGGGCACCAAGGGGGTCCCGCTGCCATCCCGCAGAAAACGGGGTGCCGGCATGGCCCAGGGGGGTTGGCGGGGAGGCGGGGGTGTGCGCCCCGGCCCTTGGCCTCTTTTCACACGTTTTCTCTGTCTCCTTCTCTCTTCCTTCCCCNCCCTCTCTGCTTCCTCATCTGCTCCGCTCCTGGTCTCCCCCGGGCTGCCTCAGTCCATCCATCTGTCCATCCATCCGTCCGCTCCCTGAGCTCCCCCCACCCCTGCCCTGCTTTTAGCTTAGCTTAGCTTGCAACCCCGCATCCCAGGGCAATGCCAGCCCCGCCACGGTGGCACGCTGGCGGGTCCCCTGGTCCCAAGCACCAGGGATGAGGATGGGGTGGTGGAGAAGCCCCCCCCCCTCCCCGGGGCTGCCATGGGGTGAGGGTGCTCCCAGACCTTCCTGGGATACCGGCACAGAGAGGGGGGGAACGCGTAGCACCCTCTGGGATGTGAGGATGAGGTGATATCTCCCAGCCGGAGCCAGGGGGTGGCCTTGGTTTGGCCACGGGACCCCCAGCAGACTGGGGGGGTTGGGGGGGTGTCGGGGGAACCCGGTGCTGACAGTGCCCCCGTCTCACAGGGAAGGGGGACCTGCAACCCCAGCTGGACAACGCGCTACAGGACGTCAATGACATGTACCTGCTGCTGGAGGAGACAGAGAAGCAGGCGGTCCGCAAAGCCCTCATCGAGGAGCGGGGTCGTTTCTGCACCTTCATCACCTTCCTGCAGCCCGTGGTGGTGAGCACCAGGGGGCGAGGAGGGGGTTGCAGGGTGGGGGTTGCTGCCGCCTGATGGGTGCTGATGCTCCCCCTTGTCTTGGCCACAGAATGGGGAGCTCACCATGCTGGGAGAGATCACCCACCTACAGGGTATCATCGAGGACCTGGTGGTGCTCACTGCCGAGCCCCACAAATTGCCCCCCGCCAGCGAGCAGGTCAGCTGGGGGTAGGAGTCAAAGGTGGGGAGGGCAGAGGAGTGGGGGAGCATCTTCAGGGGGCTTAAAGCCCATCCTTCCTGCAGGTGATTAAGGACCTGAAGGGTTCTGACTACAGCTGGTCCTACCAGACACCCCCGTCCTCGCCCAGCAGCTCCAGCTCCCGCAAGTCCAGCATGTGCAGGTATGGTGGGGTGGGCCAGGAAATCCAGACCCCTTCGTTAACCCCAGGGGGCTAATGACGCTTATGGCTCTTGGGGATGCTCATGAGGAGCACGTCAAGGCCAGCTGGTCCCCAGTAATGTGGAGGAACTGGTCTTGGCGCACTGGGATGGGTGCAGGGTCGCAGCTGGTAGACCTATGGGGCAGGACAGGTGCCTGGCACATGTCCTGTCCTCTGGGTTTTGGGGACATTGTGAGCTGTGCGAGGGGCATCTGGGGGCAAACATGTCACCTTTGCCATGTTACTCAGCCTGTCCCCTGCCACTGGGGGACCCCAGAAGGGAAACGGACACCCCGGGAGGACCCTGTGCCTCAGTTTCCCCAGGTTGTGGTATGGGGTAGGGTGCTGGGCTTGCTGCCCGGGGACCCCGCCACCTCCGAACCTCTGTCTTAAACTCTCTTTTCCTTCCTTTGTCCTCCCTTCTGGCGTGTCCCCGTCCACCCCGGCGCTCCCCCAGCAGCGTTAGCAGTGCCAAGGGTGGCATGGCGTGGCCCGGCGGGGCTCAGACCTGCTCACCCAGTTCCACCTATCGCTACCGCAGCCTGGCGCAGCCCCCCGCCGCCGCCACCCGCCTCTCCAGCGTCTCCTCCCACGACTCCGGCTTCATCTCCCAGGATGCTACTTACTCCAAACCACCTTCCCCCATGCCCTCGGACATCACCAGCCAGGTACAGAGGGGGTCAGCACTGCCACCACCCCCACCGTGCCGCAGTTTTCCCTTCTGTAGAATGGGTGGGTGCTGCTGGGTGCAACACAGGGGTCCAGTGCAGAGGTGATGGGACCCACCCACAGGCGTGTTTTCAGCTGCGTTGGCATTGGGAATATTGGGGGATGCCAGTCGTGCTCGGGGCCACCACAGGCCATGGTGCAGAGAAACCTCATCTGTGACCCACCCCCCAGGGATGGGGCACAGGCATCCCTTCCCCTTGCTGAGGGAACAGGGTATTTCCCAATCAAACCAGCCACGTAACACACAGTTTGTACCAGTCCCCCAGCAGGCAGCGCAGAGCAAAGCTTCCTCTTTGCCCTGCAGCCTCCCTGGTGCTCAGGTTGCTCCAGGGGTCCCCTCAGCACCGCCGCAGAGCTGCCGATCCCTTGTGCTGGCTGTGCTGCCAGGCTGCCTGGCACTGCCAGCACCGGTTTGGTATGCCCATGCTAATCTGGCATTGCCAACCCGGCACTGCTTGTGGTGGCGAGAGCCCCCAGGGATCCCAATGCCATGGCTGCAGGGACTGTTCCCGCTCCCCAGAATGACTGTTGGCTCCGCGGGGCTTGGGGTGAGCAGGGGGAAGGGTTGGGGCTGAGCATCCCGGCTTCACGCAGCCAGCACCTCCCTGGCTCCGTGCTCCCCGCTGCTGGGTCGGATCCTGCTCGCCTTCTCTCATCTGCTGCCGTGGGCTGGGGACCCGGGTGGGCTGGGGAAGCTGGGGATGCTGCTCTACCCCAGGGTCATGGCCGTGCTTGCTAACCACCTCTTCTCTCCCCCTCCGGCTCACGGCTTGGCCTCCTGGCATGGCAGAAGTCCTCCAGCTCGGCGTCCTCAGAGGCCTCTGAAACCTGCCAGTCGGTTAGCGAGTGCAGCTCCCCCACCTCGGTTAGTTCTTGCTCTGCTGCTGGGGCACGGGTGGGTGGTGGAAAGGTGAAGTCTTCGGCAGCAGCACCCTCCTCTTCCTCTCCTCCCCTCCCCCATACTGTCCCCCATCCCACCAGGGCTGCATTTCACATGTGGGTCGCCCCACACCTCGTGGGGTTCAGCCCCCAGATCCCCCCGTCCTGCCCTTCCCATGGGGCAGAGCATCCCAGATAGAACCTGTGGCTCAGGGTGGGGGGACGTTGGCACATGTCCCTCCTGTCCTGCCCTGCTTTTGGCTCCCCGGCATCACCCCGTGCCTTGCCCGTTGCAGGACTGGTCCAAGGCCAGCCCCTATGACCAGCCGGTGGTCCCCACCCTGCAGCGGCGCAAGGACCGCGTGGAGCACCTGCGGGAAGCCGAGATGGGTTTGCCCGCCAGCGGGTACTCAGGCATTGGCGGCGAGGACACTCCCAGGCCACGAATGTCACCAGCTACAATTGCCGCCAAGGTACCAGCTCCAATGGGGCAACCACAGAGGTGGCTTTTGGGGGGCTCCCAAGAGAGGAACCAGGGTGCTGATGGTATTCCCTTGCCCCTGCAGCATGGGGAGGAGGTGTCCCCTGCTGCCAGTGACCTGGCCATGGTCTTGACCCGGGGGCTCAGCCTGGAGCACCAGAAGAGCAGCCGGGACTCGCTGCAGTACTCCAGTGGCTACAGCACACAGACCACCACCCCCTCCTGCTCTGAGGACACCATCCCTTCCCAAGGTACCCACCCTGCGGCGGTGAGGGGCACCTGGGGCCACCTGAAATGGCACCCAGAGAGGGGAAGGGGATGGCAGAGGCTTTGGTGGTGCTGGGGCGCATCTACATGCACTGGGTGTTGGTAGCATAAGGTTGTGGTCGCGTCGCATGGGGGCTGGTGGGGTGAAGATTTAATGATTATGTGTGTTGGGGGTTTGGTGTGCAGCACAAGCATCATGCCGTGTGGTAACCATGAGGTTTCCTGGGTGTTAATTGGATCTCGATGGCTGTGGTTTTGCTGGGCAGTGCAATAACAGGTAGCACCACGTGGAGCATGGTTGGTGATGGTTTGTAGTGACGTGTTTGTGCACAGCGGTTGGGTACAGGTGGAAATGGTGGCAGATGGTGGGTGATGGCAGCAGAGGTGGCGGCTGGAGATCAAGTAACCACGGGGACAGTCACGTTTTGCTGCAATTGTGTTGGCTGAGCCAGTTGTGAGCACATGAAGGTGGAGTTTGGCTGTGATCATGTTGTGACAGTGGTGGTTGGGGTCATTGGGATGGCGATGGTTGGGTTTGACTATGACCGTGTGGTGGTGATGGTTGAGGCCAGTTGTGATGGTTGTGGCTGGGGCTGGTTGTGATCATGTTGTGATGATGACAGTTGGGTTTGGTTGTGATCTCAGTGTGGTGGTTGGGGTGATTGTGGTTGCTTTCTGATGGTGATGGTTGGGTTTTCTTGTTGCCTTCTGATGGTGATGGTTGGGCTTGATGGTGAGCACGGTGTGCCAACAGTGGTTGGGGCCAGTTGGGATTGTTTTGCAATGGTGGCAGTTGAGTTTGCTTGTGGTCGTGCTGCAGCGGCATTTGTTGGGGCTGGCTGCAATTGCATTGTGAAGGTGGTGGTTGGGCTTGGCAGTACCAGCTGGGCTGCCCACCACCCACCCAGCTGCACTGACTGTGCCGCCCCCTCCCCCGGCTCTGACTACGACTGCTATTCGGTGAACGGAGACGTGGAGTGCGACCCCCAGAGCGACTTCGACAAGTCCTCCACCATCCCACGCAACAGCAACATCGCCCAGAACTACCGGCGGATGATCCAGACCAAGCGTCCCGCCTCCACTGCCGGGCTGCCCACCGGCTCCAACCTACCGGCTGGCACCACCCCGGGAGTGGCCACCATCCGCCGCACGCCCTCCACCAAACCCTCAGTCCGCCGTACCCTCTCCAATGCTGGCCCCATCCCCATCCGACCCCCCATCGTCCCCGTGAAGACCCCCACGGTGCCCGACTCCCCCGGCTACGCCGGCCCCACGCGGGTGGGCAGCGAAGAGTGCGTCTTCTATGCTGATGATGCCTCACCAAACCCTCTGGATTTTGCCAAAGCTTCGCCCAAGCGGCTGAGCCTTCCCAACACTGCCTGGGGCGGCGGCGCCATGGAGATCTCCGTCTACCCTGGGGCTGGCCAGCACCTCTCTGCCGAGGAAGAGGAGGACCAACAGTTGGCCGCCAACCGGCACAGCTTGGTGGAGAAGATTGGTGAGCTGGTGGCTGGCGCCCACGCCCTGGGGGAAGGCCAGTTCCCCTTCCCAACTGCCCTCGCGGGGTCCGGCCCCAGCGAGGAGACCCCTGCGCCCCCCCCGGCAGCCTCCATGGACCCCCCAGCCGAAGACATGCTGGTGGCCATCCGGCGCGGGGTGCGCCTGCGCAGGACCGTCACCAACGACAGGTCGGCCCCGCGGATATCGTGATGACGCCCTGGCCAGCGGGGATGTGCCCACCGTGGCCGACGGCCCCCCCCGGGGGCACCCGCTGCACCTCCCTGGGAGCCCCCCCCNCCACCCGCCGGCACCCGCTGCTCCTGCCCCTCTCTCGCTGCCCCCCACTTTCTGCTCCTCTGTCTCCTCCTCCCCTCCCATCCCAGCCCTTTCCTTTCCTTGCACCTTTTCTTCACTCCTTCTTTCTTTTTCTCCTCTTTTTCTTGTTTTCTCTTTTCTTTTCTTTTTCTTTTTTCTCCTTTTCTCTTTTTCTCCTTTTCTCTTATTCTTCTCTTATTTATATCTTATTCTTTTCTTATTTGTCTCTTTTTCTTCTTTTCCTCTTCTTTTCCTTTTTCTTCTCTTCTTTTCCTCTATTTTTTCTATTTTCTTCTTTTCCTCTTTTTCTTTTTTCTTCTCTTTCTTCTCTTCTTCTATTCTTTCTTCTCTTTTCCTTCTCTTCCTTTCCTCTTTTTTCTCCTCCTTTCTTTTTTTCCTCTTTTTCTCCTTTCCTTTTTTCTCGTTTTTCTCTCTTCTCCTTTCTTTCTCTTTTCCTTTTTCCCTCTCTCTTTTCCTCTTCTCTCTCTGGTTTCTCTTTTCTCTCCCCCTCTCCCCGCCCCGGGCGCAGGCGGGTGTCCCCAGCCCCAGCAGAAGGGGATGGTACCAGTGGGGGCCACAACAGGAGCAGCACTAGGAGCGGGGGGCCCTGTCCCCATCCCCCTCCCCCTCCCCGGCTGCCTGCTTGGGATCAGCATGGCTCAGCCCCATTTTGGGGGTCAGAAGCAGCGGGGAGGGGGCTGCAGGGTGGGGGGGAGTGGCGTGTGTGAGAGAGCGGGGGGATGGTG
>VYZV01032499.1:1438-16741 GCA_013401275.1 Pandion haliaetus
TAAGCCACCACATATTCTAATAGAATAGGTTCTCAATGAACAGAAAGATAAATGTAGCTACTTGGTTATACGCTCCTATGGTGTATCTATCTGTGCCATTGCTTATTTGGATCTAGTTAGTAGTACAAAACATGTCCTTGCGTATCTCAAGTTTCATTACAGTTTGGTTCTCAAGTCTCTTTACAACTTTGTATGGGTTTACCTCTTCAGTACTGCTGTGACCTACAAATTTATGCAGAGTGGAATTTACACCAAAGGAAGGCCTGACAAAGAATGAGAAGCAGCAGCAGACATGCACAGAAGGTTTGCTACTTTGCAGATGAGTTGGCAAAAAAAGTCTTAGAAATCTTGAGAGCTACAGCTTAAAGAATGACAGATGCTTGATTATTTCACACAAACTGGAAACATTCCTTTGAAAACAATTAAAAACTAATTGCCCTAATCAACCTGTACAATGGTTGCAGTCTGAGTTGTATTTTTGAGTCCTTTTACACATGCACAAGTACATTTTTATGGGGACAAGTCTGACTACCTTCCCCTCCCTTTCCATGGAGCACATAATTTTGCCGATCTCAGACTAGGGCACACTGAGAGACTAAATGTATTTGATATCATTCCTCCAGAATTACCTAGGATGCAGGCAAATCAAATTGATGCCTTCAAAATGAAGCATTGTTTACTCAAAGGTATGCAGCTTCAAAGACAGAAACTCGGGTCTTCTCACTTAAGTTGAAACCCTTTCTTGATTAGAGAAATCTATTTAGTCTAGTTTGCTTTGTCTTTGGATTGTGAGAGGCAGATTCAACTTCTGATTTGTTAACAGTGTCACTGAAATGACAGGGCAGATGCTTATCTAAGTGCATGTCCACGAGTTTCCGTTATAAACACAGAGCATCTAGTGCCATTTGTGGTATTGTGCTTGAGCTTTGCCGGTCCAGAAGTCCCATAGGACTCCTTTAGGTGATGCATGGAGGACAGTCCCAGGGGAGTGCTTCGGATACACGAGAGTCTCAGAGGGCACTAGACACCTCAGTTTAGCTGACTGAATTGAGCACCCTATGTCTTACCAGATTTTGTCATCGCTGGAGGTTGTCAGGGTGTTTTGTTTCTGGCCTGGTTTTGAAAATACCTGTTGTCTGAGTTAGACATCTGTGTTTATAGCATGTCGGTGCTGTAACTGGAACACAGCAACCATGTTATTTTTACACGTCAAGGACATCTGAAGAGTTAAGTCATTTAAAACACGTATCTTTTTTTCTGCTGGATGACACTATCGATTGATCTCAACTTCAGGTACAGCCTCTATTTTAAGCCTTAGAATCATTGGAAACTAAAGTACCATACTAGTCATTATTTACTATGAATCATGGTCTTGAAAAAAATAGACTCTCACGTCCGCTCTTCAGAGAATGGAAGACATGACAAAAAAGGGGGGAAAATGATCCAAAGTCTCACTTAGTGATTTTTATAGTATGTCATTTGTAAGATGGTTCTCTCAAACAGGCATAGCAGGTAGAAACATCTAAGGTTAAGAGACACTGTGGGCTTAAATCTTCAGCTGTTGCTTATGTGAATAACCTCAGGGAACTGTATGTTCTCCACAACAATTTTAAAGGATTAATGTAATTTTAAACCACAGATATTTTTTAACAACTTCTCAGTTCTCTCTGAGAAGTTGCTGAGATCTTCTTTTACAAAGTGCCATGCTTTTCTTAATATGAATGAGGAACAACCTTCAAGGAGATAAAGTGATGACAATTGTTGTGTATCAGTTTTCAGATAGCTCCTTCAAACTGCTTCTGTGTATCACTTTGTATACCACAGCTTAGAGACAAATAAGTTTTATTTGTAATAGGTTGTTAAGGATTTTTGCCTTTTTTTCATGCAGCAAGAGAATAAAATCACAATGACCCAGCTGAGAAATATGGATAAACAAAACCAGTAAATTCTTAAAAATATAGGTACATAACCATGTGCAAAACATGTCGTGGAGTTGGTACTGCCTGAGACTATACAAGCACCAAACCTATTTTCAAACTATTGAAATATGATTTAGAGTTTTAACAGATTTATCTTCAAGAGAATATAGTATTTATTTCCCATGCTATTTTTACCTAAATACAGTAGTTGATCCTTTTATCAACTAAGTTAGCCTGACAAGTGATTAAACAAGAAGATTTTAAGTAACTTATCTCCATTTTGCTTCTCACTGAGAGCAATATCTAAAATTGATAACTTTTGGATGGGCAATTAATATGCTGATCCATCACTATCACTATTTGCTTTTCCTTTTCATTCTGTTATGTGCAGTGAGCAGCAAGCTGTTTTCCAGCAATTTGATTATTTGAATGTCTTTCACTACTCGTTGGTAATAGGAATGATGACATTTGCTGGCAAGTTCAAAGGTAGATGGGCATTTCCAGTTGGACTATAAATAGTCTGAACATAAAGTTTGCTAGAAAATAAGAAAATTGGAAATCTTGTGATCTTATAAAATCACAAGAATTGATGGTTGTGTTACTTAGAGCTACATTCCCAAAGTAGCAGAAGGTACAGCTTAATTTGCAGCTGAGATTTGGCTACTTCTGAGCTCCTAGTAGTTCAGTCTAGAATGAGTGGGCAAAAAGCCACAGTCACTTAGAAGAAGCACAGCTGTTTCAGATAGCAAGTTTCCATAACCACCAATTCTTTACTTTTGAGTTCACTGGCTTCAAAGTTTAGAATGCTTGAATAGGAAGGCCTCCTTCTTCACCAATATCAAGATCAGTGTCTTTTTTAATGACTGGTAGTTTCAAATAGTCTTTCCTGCATGACGTCCCCTTTGCAGAGCAATGGATTTCACTTCTCCCTCTTGCTGGGAAAGCAGGAAATTTCTCTCTTCACAACAGCTCTGTCCTTAATAGTTTACAACCACAAGACAGAAAAAGGACATGGGAGTGAAAGGATTACTCACAGGCAGCCAGAAAATGTATTTAAGCTCAGTATAAAAGACCCTGGAATTACACCCGGATGTCTTAATTCCAAGTCCATTTCCTTGACCAAAAGGCCACATTAATCTTCTGACTCATGTTAGCATATCAATTCCAGGAGATCTTTAAGAGGCTAGCCGTCCACTACCACCTAACCGCTGCGTGATTTTACAGACAAGTGAACCTGAAGTCACCTGGGCACTTTTGAAGCACTAAAATTGTAGGCATATTTTTTAAGCTTGCATTAAAAGTTGGAATTTTTGTTTGCTGAAAACTAAACCATCAGGTTTTACTTATAGTTTTACTTCATGAAGCTCACTATCAATATTTGTGTTCTCTATGATCTTTCTGAAGATTTGAGAGAAATCATGAAAGAAACCCTAATGGTTTATAAGCCCAGTGTCTTTATTTCTTTGGATTAATGAGCAAATGCTTAAAATTAATTTTAACTCTGAGACAATTAATTAAGCTTGCAAATGCAAATGAAGGAATACTACTTCATTTCTTAGCAGGTGGATAATTTTACATGTCTATGCCAGAATATGATTTTCAGTTCTTTTTTCACCCATTTTGATGTAAATAGGACTTTTAGGTGGCAACAGTATCCATTTGAGTTTCACACTATTCCACTAAGACTGTTTCTAATATTTATTCTTTCCAAGTATGCTGTTTAGCTACACTGAGGATTTGTATTTTCATGCCAGTAACAGGAAGCCTTTTCACCTAGGTTTAAAAAGAGCTCTTACTATTCAATTTCATTGCTGCCAAAGAAATCAACTGACAGGTGGTTAAAGATAAAACCTAATTTCTGGAACTTAATCCTGACAACATGAAGGCTATCTATTATTTCTTAAAATGCTTGAATTGAGGAGCTTTCCACCCTAATGGGAATTTGCTTTAAAAGTTGCATTTCAAAATCTAAGGATTCTGTTAAAATATACCCCATCTTTTGACAGACTTCCTTGATCTTGTTAAACAGCACATTATGTCTTCCCTTTGGCAAACAGTTTCTGCTTCCTATAATGTAATCAACCCTTACTATCATGCAGAAGTATTGAAGTATTTTGAACATTTAGAAAGTGGATCAACATGTATTTCATAAAGTTACTAACTTTGCAGAAATTTCAGCATGCAACAGAGGTGCAAAAAAGCAGCAATCAAAACTCAGAGGTGTTGGGGTTTAATTCTTTGTCACTTAACGTTGCACAAACTGGATGTTTACATACACAAAGATTTGTTGGTGGCCTCCATAGCTGATGGCATAGATTGACTCTAATGGTGGAAGTTACTTTCTAGGAAAAACAAGAAGAGACACTAAGGCACTGAGGACACTGCAACACACTAGTGTACTCCAAGGTATAAACTACAAGCTGCCACATTTTATTTGTCATATTTCTTTATGCACAGCTTTCTCAAAAACCTAAAAGTTTTTGAGATTCATTTTTGCTCACAATAGAAGAATTGCTGACCAGCTACCCAGAAATGCTGTGGGAATAACATGTGACATGGAGTACTAGGAAGAAGGGTCACTACATAATTTCCAAGAGACACTTTAGGAGTTCTTTATTTCCATTCCTGAAAGAGTTTTAAAAGCAATAAGGAAAAGGTGAAATCTGAGGTTAAGATGGCTTTGACAGAGCACAGAGCTGATAGCTGGTTATAGGTTGTGTTCCCAGAATTATCCTCATTGCATACCATATGACAAGTTACTGTAGAGGAAGAATAAAGGTGTTTATGAAATAGAGCAGGTAGGTTCCTCATCTATCCAAGGTTGTACTTCACAGAACTATGGGTACCTGCACCCTGTTAGGACTCTGTAGGCTCAAATGGAGGTGCTGCCATGGTAGCCATACTGAAGGACTGGGTAGACCTTTGAAGGAAGATGCTTGCTTAAGGACAGGTTAGAATGCAGGATTATTTTAAAACCATTTTTTGACTCCGTAAGTCATGAGATGTTGCTTAGGGAGCAAAACTACGTAGCCAAAGCAGAAGGAAGTTGACGCACTAGCTGCATGTCTATGACAACAAAGCTATCACAGGTGGGCTGTGCTTTACCAACAGGACAGTTATCATCCTGAGTGAGCAGAGTATTTAGGTGTAAGCTTCATTTGTATGAAAAGCAAACATACATACATTTTTTATATAAAAGTAATCACACTGAAATTGCAAGGGTAGAATGAATTCTCTGAAGCAAAGTGCCTAAGAGCTACACTGGATCTGGGCCCATATAAGCATTTAGATCAGATAGAGCCAGATTGGACAGAAAAGTCCTCCTACAAAGACAAGATAATAAAACCTGGAAAGAGTGTAACATTTAAATAGCTTTTTTCCCGATTCACCACATAAACAATAATTACAGGGAAAGTCAGCTGCATTAGACTCGCCTAAATCTGTAACAGTTTGCAAGAGGAAACCATAGCATCTGGAGAGGCAGAAACTACTCACTCGCTTTAAGTAAAACAGAAACAGATACAAACCAGCAATGAAAATTAAAAGAATGTGAACTTTCTCTTGAGTGTGTGTATGAGTGTATACATATGGACACATCTATCTATGTGAAGCTTCTGCATTTTTTTGCTTTCTTCTGTGTGTGCTACCTCTGACTCGTATGTCTGACTTGCCAGAGGCTCATCCTAAACAGCATTAAACCAGCTGGCCCCAATGGGCTCAAGGTATCAGTCACTGTGATGAGATCCTGGCCAGGGACTGCTGCGGCTCCCTTCTTGTCTGCGTAGTGCTGTTGCCTTTCCCTGGAAAGCAAAGCGTGGAGCAGAGTGCTGTAGTGCTGAGCTGCATCCAACACGCTACGAGGGTATGGATGGGAAATGTACCGCAGCTTCAGAGTCAGAAACAGGCTTGCATCTTACATTTTAGAGGTGCACAAATAACAAGGAGAAGGTATTAAGCAGTTGTAAAGGATTGTTTACAAAGAATTCTTCTCAAATCTCCAGGACATGATTTTCCAAGACTCTCTGCTTTGTATTAACAGTGCTCCTGGGGAATTTGCTGGAATTTTGCTACTGACTTCAGTGAAAGCAGTTAGGCTAAAGCTGTTCACTAATAAAATCTGCTCATTGCTTTGTCCATGGGTATCTTGACTAGATTACTCCCATTTTCAGACGCTCTACGTACTCTCTGTTTCCATGCTTTGCATTGTGGTTAAGGCAGTTACTGCTTTTGCTGGTGACATTTCTCAGGATTTTCATTAGTATTTCAACTGCAACATTCAGTTCCAAAGGCAGGGGAATTTTGGTTTTGTTGGAATATGGACGTTTGACTCTTTCCCATGCCTGAAAGATTATTAATGGTATGAAATTTTACTATAGCATAATTGCATATTTCCTTTCTAATCTAATGTATTTTATTAAGGCTTTTTTTCATATTTTTAGCTTATTATAAGCAAGACTACTAAACAACAAGAAAACAAGAATGTTATATGAGTTCTCTGTTCTTCGGAAAGATTAGTAATTTTCTTCTCCAACTGTTTGCTGTTTGCATAAGGCTATAAAGTGTTAGGGACATGAGGTAGGTGACCTATCTCCTACTATGAACTGGTATAGTACCATGAAAAACTATGTCTTCTAATATTCATGCAGTGTTGTTGCCACATTACACTGCCCAAGAAGCCTCCACATACTTGCCCCCATATAAAACTTATTTCTAAATGGAACAATAATTAGCATCACACTAACCAGTTCAGGACTGTAATGAATCTGACCACATTAATCTTCTTCACTTTATGTTGTATGTATGAATTAGAAATCTTATTATAATATAAATGTATTTAGTTTTAGAAAAGCTACCTTTGTTTCATATATGCAGTTTAGGTGGTGATTTATTGCACTTTTTTTGTTCTTGGGGCCTCAATCGATATTTTATTATCTGAAAAGAGGGAACAGTGCTACAAGACCATAAGCAATCTTATTCATGTTGGTATATCTCTGAATATTTCTTCAGTGAGAGAACTGTTCTCAAAGCAGAAAACAGAGATTCCTTCCAGACGAGGAACTATGCAGAACATATTTGTTGACTGCAGAGTATCCAACTGAAGTGTACCAGTTCATTTAAAAATAGAAGGCAGAACTCTGATTATTCTAAGGAAGAATGTGGTCCTAGGAAAGGGCAGTGGATAGTGCTTAAACTAGGACAGCAATAAGAAACTATGTCTCTTTAACAATTTATAGCAAGGAGTATTAAAGAATTCTGTTTAAACTGTAACAGTGCATTTATTAATCTTATTTCTTAAAACCATTCAACAGGTTCCCAGATAGCAAGGAGTCTTTGGAGGCCTTCAGCACTGTGCAAAGGCAGATTAAGCTAAACTTACCATCTATGAGTGCTTTATCTGTGTCTGTATATATGTACGTACATAGAGAGGAAAGTAGCTTTACGCAGCCTCATCGTGACCATAAGAATAAAACATGCTGGGTTGCAGCAAGGATCCCAGTTACATAACAAATTGTCTAAAATACTGCAGAACTGTGGATGCTAATGGGAGAGTATAAAAACCAGTTATTCTGAAATCCTCTCCCAGATTCAGCAGATTAATGCCGTCTTGAACTAGGGGTATTTGCACACTCTCAAATTAAACAATCACAAATGAACATAACTTCTGTTAATTTGTCTACCCATTTTTAGCATATTTCCAGTTTTCTGCTCTGCAATGTTCTTTGGCAATGATTTTCACTATTTAATATATGTTGTGTAAAAGTTATTCCCTTTTGTTTTGTTCTAAACCTGTTTTCCTGATAACTTCATCCACTGATAAATTCTCAGATAACATATGCTCTATTTATAGTAATATATAAAGTCAATAACATTGTGCATTTCACTTTAAGAAACTTGTTGCCTTTTGATTTTCACTTCAGGTTTTTCAGCTAAATGAGGGGATTCCCTCTCTGAGGATGCAAGGAACAGAGTACTTCATTCTCATTCACAATGAACACCATTCTGTTTCTTAAATTACATTTGTTTGACAAAGGGGATAGAATTTAATTTCTCTGGCTCTTCAGCATCATAACATAAAATGGTAGAATATGAATTTAGTTCCAAATGTTTAAGATCTATCATCTGATAGAGCCGTTGCAGAGGTTTCCTCATAAAAAGTGTGAATGCTTGGCCACGCTACATAATTTTTTCATTATTTCCCATCAGTTAACCATCCAGGTGAATGAAGTTTAATTTCATCTTCATTTGCCCAATAACAAAAATCCAGTTTCTTGTTAGGTGTTTTATCTTCCCACTTTTGAATTTCTGCCAAACTCCTTGTATAGATGTCTATATTTAACCTACGAACAGTATATCAACCCAACATAATTTGATGATTTGGTTTAGTTCCTTATTTTGATGTTAGGGTGGCATCATTTGTAAGCTAATAAAAATCAGGTCAACTTTGAACATTGATATTTGTACAAACTATCTTCTATTGGTAATTTCATTACTGCTTACAACACTCACTTCCTCTGAAACCATTCATTATTTTATGTTATGTCACACTATGTTGTGTGGAAACTGAGACATGTGCCACAGCTATTCACACACTATAAAATTCTTATATAGCTGCAATCATTGGGACCTTTGAGGGTACCATGGTCCTGGAAAATCGACATAGTATAGAAAAGAAATGTATGGGGTACATATTGTGCTCTCTGTAACCATATCCATGAAACTATTCAAAACACAGAGCTGAGTTTACATCCCTTCTATGAACAGGTAGCAGGTGACAACAAATCAGTGCCAGACTTTCCTAACCTGTCCCATGGCTAAGCTGAACAGACACTTGAGGTAAGGTACATCAGCGTATCTTCATTTTCTGAGCTCTCATTCATGCACACTAACAATGAATTAGGACATGGAAAGCACATAATACATTACCTTCTTATATTGAAAATATAACCTGAACTGCCAGTGTGGCACTACTGTTTGAATTATGAAATTATGCCCTGTTTATGGAATAGGTGGTCACTGGTGATTCTGATGACTTTCAGACAACATACTCT
This sequence comes from Pandion haliaetus, assembly GCA_013401275.1. Taxonomy (NCBI): domain Eukaryota; kingdom Metazoa; phylum Chordata; class Aves; order Accipitriformes; family Pandionidae; genus Pandion; species Pandion haliaetus. The sequence goes on from VYZV01032499.1 coordinate 10,407, forward strand.
GAGCCTTTCTGTACTTTAAAGCTGAAAGAAGCGCAGCAGTCTGTAATTCCTGTGTGCCTGACAGTGATCGTTATGCTCAGAAAGGTTTTAATGACACAGCTAATTACGTCACTATTTTGCTTCAAGAGTGTTTTCTTTTACATAAGCTGTCCTTAAAGATTAGAGTATAAACTCTTATTTGTAACAAGGGATCATGGTGAAACTGCCAAGTAGAGAAGCTGAGCTCAAGAGATTTATTACATACATTGGAATTTTAAAAAAAACATATAAATGCTCTCAAATCTGTATTGAAGAAAGTTGTGTGTCTAATGCTTGGAAAAATTATAAGAAAACAGGTTCAGGTTTATCTTATTTCCTTATGCCTTATTTCCTTATTTTCCTATTATTTGAGATAGAGTACCTAAATGCAATGCTTTTTAAAAGAGAAAATTTGGAAAGTGTGCCAAAGATATACATGGATTATATTATTAATTTTAAAAGCACCACAACAGTACCATTCCAAAGTTTGACTTTTGTCAAATAGTCACAATAATGATGAAAAACTCAGATGAGTACTGTACATTTAGGAACATAGTATACAGCTTCAGTCTTCCCATCTCTGAAATTAAATGAGAGCTTTGCCTCCACCTCAGTGGAGGCCCAAAAGAAAACATTTTCTTTTAATGAAAGTATCCACCAAGGAAAAACTTTCTGGAACCATACTTGCTGTATTCACACCAAAGAATTGAGTAGTGATTGAAATCTCTAGTATTATATAATAATACATTTCCTTTACTCGTGACATACACGTTGAAATTGTAAAATTGACTCTGGCTACATTAACTGGGCTTCCTATATCTCATGATACAGTTTTAACTGGTAGACTTACATTTTTTTTTTTTCCCAGAACCCTGTCCACTGAAGTGTAAGAATAGAGTATTCCATGAAAGGATAGCTTGATGTTATTTTATTTGTTTATTCTTCATTATTCCAGGTGTATGGGTCCATTCATTATATACTGAACCTGTTCTGAACACAGTATTGTTCATTCTCTCACGAGCTTTTCTAAATGCTTGCCAGTGCATCCAGTGCATTTTTTAAAGATGCTAATGAATTTATCTACACAGTCCTTCTGTGAGGTAACTCCATTTCACACATGGGGAATTATCATAAATAGCTGAAGGCCAAAATTATCCAAACTATCCATTCTTCAGGGTGCTAATTTGAAACACAAAGAGGTGAGTTTTTCAGAATACTTAGTACTTTGATAGCATTTGAATGCATTTTACATCTTTATATTCTGAAAGCAGAGCTCCTTGTTCTTTTCTACAAAATGGAGCTAAGGTGTGTTCTTTGAGATATCCAAAACCACATACTACCAATGTGGTTTAAATGAACTGTCCAGCCTCTCACAAAGGCACTCAGTGGCAGAAGCAAGAACATCCTCCACTGCTCTAGGACATCTCTCCTTTTTTTTNGACATTAGTTCCTTATTTATTTTTTTTCTTCATACTTAGTAAAATCAGGATCTTGTGGAAAGGGCTGACCATGCTTATGATCACATAATTATGTATTGTGTAATAAATGCCTCTGCAATAATTTGTTTGACACACATTCTGTGAGTGTGTAGTCTCATGTTTATACATGGGGGACAAAGATTTCTGGAGCTGTCTTTATTCTCAGACTCTCCTTTTTTGTTTCCATCTTCTCCAATGCTTTTGGAGTGGTGGAAGAGACCACGATGCTCCTGTGAGTGCTCTCTCCTTTTATTCCTCTCCATGGGCATAACTGAACCCATCTCCCTTTCAGGCTCTTACCCTCCTGACCCCATCCCTCCTGCATCTCTCCAACCTCCTTTTCTTCATATTCCTTCTTAGCTCTTCCTTCTGCTCTTCCTCCCTCAGTCTCCAAACCATCCCAGCACCTTTTCCTCCTGTCCTCCTTCAAAATCCTTCTTCAACTGCCTAGCTATCCAAAACTTCTTCCTTTCCGCCACCTGATGAAGCACTTGGCATTCAGCACACCCCTCCCTCCTGAGGGTGCCAGCTCTCATCTCAGCACCCTGCTGATCCATGGCACCCCAAAGCACTTCTGGGACAAAGAGTGTTGATAATTCCCAGGAGGGCGCGTTGGAGCCTAGTCAGGGCTTGAACATTTTCGTACATCCTCTTGACTCCAGCCACCTGTGACCACGTCCTCCTCCTCCCCCTTGATCACCATCCCTCACACTCTGTATTTGTAAGCGCCATTTTAGTTAGTACCGCCTTCCAGGAGGAAACGCACGTAGCACGTCTCCTGGAGGAAGGAGGTGGAGGTGGCATCAGACACTTAACAAAAGGGAAGGGCACCAAGTGCTATCCCTTCAGGGAACTTGGCCATCCTTATCCCTGCACACATTCACCAGCAACTGTCTCTTCCCTTTCCACTTAGTGACTTGACAGGACTGTCATATCCTGCTAGCTTCAGCTCTCAACGGCTCCTCCCACCTCCCTGGAGCAAACAAATACACTCAGGTTTCCAGCAGTGGTCAGCGGTGGCCTCAGTGAAGCCAAGCAGCCCTGCTATCCTGCACACTTCCTGGAATCATATGCTTTCTGAATTCCCCCTGTTGCTACCAATTACTGTGTCAACAGCCTAGATATATTCTATATTCCCAGTCCAAGCTAGTACACACAAATGAGCTGAGAGTGGATGGGTCACAGCAGGCAGAGTACATTAATTGCCATCTGTATATTGTAATTTGTTAATGGTTTATCAGTTGGCCGAGTTTGGGAGAACATTAACAAAAATAATAAATTGGGGTTGTTTTATTATACTTAATAAAAGAAGAAAGCATGACATCTTTGAAAAGAAAAAAAAATCTCTGCTTTAAGAGTGTTATTAATATAAGAAATCAAGTTATTTTCCCTAATCTCTTCCTGGGCAAAGGCTAAAGTATTTTAACTATTTCCTCAGCAAATTCTCTCTTTAGTAGGCATAGCATGGAAAATTCCAATCTGAGCGGTACATTAAGTTTGACAAGATTAAAAGTAATTACAGACTGAGTCTTTTAATGGAAACTAGTAGGCATCCTTAAGTACAGGCTTTACTACTTACACCACCTGTAACAAACAGTTTTATTGTATAAGCATAAAAAGCAAATCTCTTTCTGATTTGTACCACTAGAACATTTTGAACTTTTATATTTTTCTAATACATCACACATGCCTAAGATTCTATCTAAACCCATTTAACAGCTCTTTAAAGCAACATTTCTTTAGTATTAGAAATATTTTTTGACTATAAAGTACATGTTCTTTAACAATAAATGGGAAAAAGCAAGAGAAACATGTTAGGCTATTTGCATGCTTTTTAAAATAACATATATTCTACTGAAATCACACAAACAACAGATAGCTTGTCAGTAAGTACTAATAGAGCTATTTCCCACTAACAATATTGCAGCTGTTAGCTGCACAATGGTTCAAGACATACTATTCATTTATTGCAGGATGCAGCACCACCTCTCATGATTAGAAGAATGTAGGCGAAGTCCGTTTGCTCTTTGCTTTGAACAAGTTCCCTTGCTGTGAAAGGAAGCCATAATCCTACAGGATCAGTATATCGGTTTCAAAAGATGTTTACTTCTTCAAGAACTAGGTGAGGATAGCTTTGGTCTAATTAGCTGAGTTATTTAAACAAACTATGAAATGATAATGTATGAGTACAAGGTTGCAAAATTCTCCCAAACCACAAAGTCAGATCCTAGCAGGAGTGACTGAAAGTATCTTTCCCTGAGTTGCCTTGAAGACCGGAGAGGCTGGAAGGCATCTTTCTAAGCGCTGTGGCCAGGATTCCAAACCATATCAAATTTCCTAAAATCACTTCCAAAATAACATGAGATGCTTTCAAGAGAGAGGTTGGCCTGGAGTCACCTATTTGCTGACAGGTGTTTATCAGCACATGGCTCTCACCACACAGCCACCCCTCATAAATGGTTTGATTTACACTGCTCTTCTGCTCCTGTTTTCATTTACAGTAAATTGTGTGAGTATAAAATTCTGTTAGCCAGTCTCAGTAATGCTTTACAACCATTTTGCAATGATGGTATAAATGGATACAGGAGATAGAGGCATGCAGAGAATCATGTTCCTCTTTTAATCTTTTGAAAAATTCAAATTCATAGAATTCAATATAATAAGGAAACAATATTAAAAGAAAATGAGAAAGTGAATACTGTCATTATTCAGTCTGCACTAGTACAGCTTTGTTAAAGACAAGATTATGGAGATGTTAGTTCATACACATTCAAAAAAGAAACAAATTTATATTATACTTGCACTGGGATGTTGGAGTTTCCCATTTAATTCTCTACAGTGAATGAGAGTTAAGATAAAGAAAATGCTTTAGACTGAAAATTGATGACCTACACAAATGCCTTACTTTAATAAAATATTTATGTGCCTGAAGCAAATATAGTTGAACTATGCTCTTTTACTTTTTTTCTGTCTGCCTTTTTCACTCTAGAAGCACCAGCAAACTATAGGAGAGTATTTATATTATTATGTTTTGGACAGATAAATGGACAGACACAAGCACAACTATAGAATGGTTTGGGTTAAAAGGGACCTTTAAAGGTCATCTAGTATCTTCAACTAGATCAGGTTGCTCAAACCTCTGTCCAACCTGACCTTGAACACTTCCAGGGTTTGAGCATCCACAACTTCTCTGGGCAACCTGTTCCAGTGCATCACCACCCTCACAGTGAAGATCTTCCTTATATCTAATCTAAATCTACCCTCCTTCAGTGTAAAACCAGTAGCCCTCGTCCTGTCACTGCAGGCATTGGCAGAAAGTCTCTCTCTAGCTTTTTTATAGGTGCCCTTTATATATTGAAAGGCCACAATACGATCTCCCTGGAGCCTTCTCTTCTCCAGGCTGCACAACCCCAACTCTCTCAGCCTGTCTTCATAGGAGAGGTTTTCCATCTCTCTGATCATTTTTGTGGCCCTCCTCTGGACCCGCTCCAACAGCTCCAGGTCTTTCCTGTACTCAGGACTCCAGAGCTGGATGCAGTACTGCAGGTGGGGTCTCATGAGAGCCAAGTAGAGGGGGAGAATCACCTCCCTCAGGCTGCTGGTCACACCTCTTTTGATGCAGCCCAGGATACAATTGCCAGGTTATGTCCAATGCCAGGTTAGTGTTTCAATCACTAGTACCCCCAAGTTCTATTCTCAATCAAAGGCTGCTCTCAATCCGTCCATCCCCTAGTCTGTACTGATGATACTGGGGATTTCCCTGACTGGGTGCAGGACCTTGCACTTGGCCTTGTTGAGGTTCACACTGGTCCACTTCTCAAGCCTGTCAAGGTCCCTCTGGATGGCATCCCGTCCCTCAAGCACATCAACTGCACCACCCAGCTTGGTGTCATGTGCAAATTTGCTGAGGGTGCACTCGACCCCCCTGGCAGGGTCATTAATAAAGATATTGAACAGTGCCGGTCCCAATACAGACCCCTGAGGGACAGCACTTGTTACTGATCTCCATTTGGACATTGAGCTCTTGACTGCAACTCTGTGGATGTGGCCATCTGGTCAATTCCTTATCTATTGAATAGTCTGTCCATCAAACCCATATCTCTTCAATTTAGCAACAAGGATGTTGCATTGAGATGACATGTTGTGTTGACTAGAAAGTAATATCTCACATTAATAAAAGTCCACAGTAGGTTGTTGATATATCAAAAAGTTTCTCTTTAAGTCCTTTTTTCCCAATTCTACATAAAGAGTCAGTAGGTCCGTTGCTCATGGTTACTTGGTCTAAGTAGCAAAAATATTTTATCAAACTATTATTAGTTAACTTTAAAAATAATAATGTATGAATGCAAAGTGACAAAATTCTCTCAAAACAGAGATTTAAATCCTAGCAGGAGTGACTGAGCATATCTTTCCTTGAGTTGCCAAACCACCTGATGTGCCTTTAAATATATGCTGCTTTTGATGGAGACCTAAAAGGACTGAGAATTAGTCTTATTATTACAAATAACAAAGATCACACAGCCTGCACTCAAGAGTTCACCGAGAATTTCTTACCCAGATTTTGCCTTCCCTTCTCTACAGGTACACAACGCTTAAGGTGGTTACGGTTCTTCTTCAGTAGGCTGTGTGCCTTCCTGGGCTATAAGGTCTACACAAAGCAAAATGCACATAAATGTGCTTGTTAACTACACCTACCAGCAACCACTCACCCTGCAATTTTAGGAAGGATCCTGGATTCTAATGCAGGAAAAAACCTGTTCATACCAGTTTCACTACTGTTGTGGTTTAACCCCAGCCAGCAACTAAGCACCACGCAGCTGCTCACTCACTTCTCCCCCC
>VYZV01032499.1:17081-44283 GCA_013401275.1 Pandion haliaetus
GTTATCAACATTCTTCTCATACCTAGCTCAAAAACACAGCACTGTACCAGCTACTAGGAAGACAATTTACTCTATCCCAGCTGAAACCAGGACAACTACTGAAACAGCAATCGGGTCTGAAGAGCTCAGCTTGTTCATTATATTGCATTGCTAATGGAAACTATTGTCATTCCTTTGAGCAAAAGCTCAAGTTTTGATTCAGTTCTCTTCACAAGCAATGACATGAGAAACCAGACTTTGCATTTTTGAGGTCCATGTATCTGGTGGATGTGTGTGTGTGTGCATGGGTGTTTCTCAAATTTAATTCCAAATGCCTCTTTATTCAGGCAGTACTAAACCCACATTTTATCTGAATATTCTGTACAACACACACATGTGTCTGTCACCACTTTAGCTATCAATATAAACAGAAATCATTCATTGATCTCAGTTGTCTCTTCTGGAGACGCCTGGTGTTGTGCACTCCTTCCCCAGAAGGACACCTGTCCTGGGGGAGGGACAAGCTGTGCTTTCAAAGTGGTTGGGTCCGGTAACGAATAACTCTGTAAGAACTATGAAAAATATTAACAAGTGCAATAATAAGGAAGATACAAAGTAAATGAGCTTGAATTGTACAAGGAAAAAAAATTCTGCATAATGGATAAAGGTGGTTTGAGGAGTTGTTGGGCCAGTTTGGATTGTGTATCAGTGTGCAAAATATGAATTTCTTTTGTAGGAAATCTACAAACTTCTGGGTTGAATTGCTGCAATCTTATTAGCCATGAGAAGAGATACTTAATCCAATCAGGAGAGAAATTACAGTAGTAGCAGAGTTTATCACAGGATAATAAGCCCCAAAAGAGATATTTTTATGGTACTATATCTGTGGATTAACTAATGAGGATAAGGTTTGGAATTATGTTTGAGCAAATTACTACTCATTAAATGAAACTTCTGATACAGATGGCTTGGGAGATAGCTACTGCAGTCAAATACTGTTTTCAGTTTAATAAATGTGTAAGCTTTTGTTATGCATTAAAATGGCTTGCATTTTTTAAATTTATATTTAGGTAAATTTTATAAAGTAAAATGGATAATATTTATCACAAGGCCTTACATTATGATCTATCTTGTAGGTGAGTTAGGAAAATTGTTTTGTAGTAAGTAAACTTCAAATCACTGTAGAAGTAAAAACCTAAAATTAACTGTAAGAAAACCACATATATTTGAAATTTTACTGCAATCAAAATATGGTAACATTCTTAGATTGTAGAAAAAGCAATGAATACAGAATAAGGCAAACAGGAAAATGAACAGTTAGCTAAGCGTATTTTAAAAGCTATATAAACTTTTAGAAGTTTGAATGACTGAAAAGATCATAAGATAATTCAGGTTGGAAAGGGCCTCAGAGGTCTCTAGTCCAGCCTCCTGCTCAACAGCAGGGTCAGTTCTGAGATCAGAGCAGGCTGCTCTGGGCTTTATCCAGGTGGGTCTTGAAAACCGCCAAGGATGGAAACAGCACAGCCTCTCTGGGCAATCTGTTCCAGTCATTAACCTGATAAAGGGTCATGAAATGGGCAGTAAAGTTAGATGTTGCTGGTTACAAAAGAAAAATAAAGCAAAAATATTTTCTTCCTAGTTGTCCTTTAGTCGCCAGAATACTACTCTGTGGCTATTTGGGAGGCAAATTGCATTCCACAGACATGACTGCATTTTGGGTAACTAAAGGATGTAGAAGTTTGATTTGTTTATATTTGTAGTAAATGCATCAGGCATCCACTCATATGCATTCATAGTCTGAGTGCAGTCAGTCCTTCTCACTTAGTACCTCATTTGGACCAGTACCTGTCACAACATGTGGAGGCATCGATTTAATTTTTCACTATCATGTGAAATGAATCTCTTCTGTTATTGTGATGACTATGGCTTTTTTATTGAAAGTTCCAGTCTTTCTGGCATTTCATGTTTCACATTTCATAGTTAGAGCTTGTGGGTAGAGTTACTAAACCAAGAAGACAGTCTGGAAGGAAAATAGTCAAGGCAGTTTTTCATTTCAGTGAACTGTGAGTTTCACTTCCATGTTCTTGAGGACATGAGGTTTTTTTGTTATTTTTTTGTGAAGGATCTACAAGAGGTGTAGTAATTATAGCCTTCAGCCACAAAATAAGTTATTGCAAATATCATGCAAAGACTTTTCTTTTTAAAAATATACTTCATTAAAGTTAGCCTTTTGCAGCTTTGGTTATGCTGTAATTTTTATTAAAAATATGTCATCCATTTAAAGAAATATGAAGCAACTAAACTCTGCTTGTATCCTGTGGTAAGATCCTGTAATAAGAGTAGACCATGGAACAAAACGGCTGTACTGGCTCAGGACCCAAAATTTGACCCAGCCTCTATTTTGTCTCCAGCTCTAGCTGGTAATGGATGCTTAGGGAAAGAAAAAAAAAACACTTACAGAGATTTCTTGTTTGAGGAGCTTCCTGGTCCAAAGAAAGATATGCTGATAGACAAGATTTTAGAAAGGCGGCCAAGGGAATAATTAGATTCACGATGAATGTATTCACCCATGTCATGTCATGTGGTGCATCCAGGCACTGAGATGGCACTTGTCTCTGCACATTGACAGCTGCAACCACGACCTTTCCTTCCTCAAAGTATATGAAGGTAAAAAAATCCCATCAATCAACTTGACATTGGGGACAACAATACAAAAACAGAAAGAGAAATGAAAACTGTGAGGTGGTGGTGTCAAAACCAGAAGAGTACACCTGCCTGCCAGGCTAATTCCTCAGGTAGCTAGAACTACACTAATGAAATGGGCTGCAGTGTAGGCACAGGCATTTTTCCGATATCGTCTATACCATTTAGTTGTTAACGTGCTCCCTGGCCCAGCTCTGGCCTGGGGCAACCAGAAGCAGCTGGAGAAATGCCTGGACCAAGTCCCTGGGACAGCATAGGTCAAGGATTTTTAGGATTTTCCTCTTCTGTTTAGTTCCTTAAGGAGTCTTTTTTTCTTTTATTTTTTTTTACTTGAGGAGAAGAGCTGTCTTATGTCACCTGCTTCATGTACTTTACTGCACAGGCAGATGCAGGCTGTCAGGCTGGTGTGCTCATGAGGTTCGTGCGTGGCTTTCTCGTTGGGGCAAGACAAGCAACAAGGATTCTCCAGGGGCATGGCAGGCGGTGGAGGCAGTCGGGCAGCCCGACCGCTGGGCCCCCCTGGGGTGGGGGCTACAGCAGGCTGAAAAAAGCCTGAGAATGAGAAGGAAGGCGGGGGAAAAGCAAAAGGGCAGACTGATGGCAGTAGAAATTGAAGTCTCCGGTTTCAGGGTCAGATAATCCAACTATCTGTATGATACAACTCGACCTACATTTGGCACAGCGGTTCATTAAACCATCCTTGCTAATGTCACAGACTTCACTCTCTGAAGTGATGTTGCCATGACCACTTCCCTTGATAATTTATTCCATGGTCCAGTTGCTTCTGCTGCTTTTCAAAATGGAACTGTAAATTAGAGAGTGTTAATACACAATGACTCGTGTGTGCTTATTGTGGATGGGAAATTTCTAGCCAGGGCGGTGGGGCTTTTGTATTCAAGAGTAAAAGTTTCTACAGTGAAACATGAAATATTTTTTTATAACTAAGAAAATTTTAGTGGATTCATTTCCATATGACAGATTTAATTACACATTTTCTGTCTTTGTAAATGTCTGACAAGTACATTTGTGGTTATTATTCAGAGCCCTCAATTGGTTTTACCAATAATGATTTTTTTATTGTGAAACAAGAAAATTAGGAGACCTATCTGTGTTTTAATAACAGTGTCTGCCGCATTTTAGATATCTCTGGGGACAGCTGCTTCCATGAGCTTACTGCTAAATGGTATATATATTTAAATAGCTTACAGGTAATGAAAATCATTTGAAGAATTATTTAATATTGAATTGTGCAACTATGCAGAAAAGTGGTTGTATATGTGTGCACATGTGCCCATGCATGCACACGGCTGAAAATTTCACCTTATTAACATCTGTCCTCCTCACACACCAGGATAAATCTCGTTGTTAAGTAAATAAATATATAAAATCTAATATTAAACTTTGTCCTAATTCACTAGAATCAAGAGTTACTAATGTGTTCAGACAGATTGACTTTGAGAGACATAGGATGGGAAAAAAAAAAAAAACAAAACGAAGAAACCCAAAACAAACCCCAAAAGCTAATGTCTTTTAGTAGTTTGGTGAGGCTGGAAAGCAGAATGACCATCCTGAGTCACTGAGTCCAGCACCTTGCTCTGAGACAGCAGGGCTCTATGACCTTCTTTTACAAAACAATGACAATTTGGGGGCCCATGACTGCCATTTTTGGTGTGTTCCAGAAATGAGTTATTTGGGTTTCCTTTTTGTACTTTCTGGAGATATTTGTTCTTAGTGAATTTGTTGCCATTTTCCTTTTGTGGTAGTCCTGGCTCTTAGTGCAAAGATTTTCTTCTCTTCCCATTGGTTTTCTTTGTTTTGGTTTTATGCAATATGATCTCTCCTTTCAACCTCATTTGATAAAGCAAAGAACTTAAGCTTTTTTTAGTCTCCACAGAAAACATGAAAACATTTCCTTCTTCCTATCAGCTTAGCAATCTTTTTGTATTCCTGTGCAATTCTAAGATCTTTCTTGAACAGAATTATACATAAAATTGAGACCTCATGAGGGTATTGTTCCTTTCATGGCCCCAAATCATCTTGTAATCAGCTAGTACTTCTGTGTTGTATTTCTGCTTAGATCCAGCTGAGCTTCTCACATAAAAAAACTAGTTTTTATTTCCCAGAAATAGGAACTTGCATTTTGTCTTGCTCAATTTCAGCTGAGAAATAAAGAATATGGCTCAAAAAGTATTGAGAACTTTGACTCTCCCTGAGGTTTACAGTTAAGCAAGACCATACACACCTGGAAGGAATTAGGAACCAAGACATTCATTTTAGGGAGTGTAAAAATTACATGGGTTTTAACTGATTGACTGACTTAGCTTTCAATTTTGAATTATGATGAGTTTGCGATGCTGAAAACATCCACCTTTGTCTGTTACCTGACAATAACTGCATGATGAGCAGTCTGTGAACAATCTCTCTCAGTCCATTTACAATCCTTGTTCCAAACATATTCCTGTGCAAAATCCCTAGGTAATAAATCGTACTTATATTTCATATTTGCCCCTAAACAAGATGACACAAACATCTGGGAACAGATACAATATGCAGTGCTATTCCAAAGAAATGTGTTATTGACACTCCACCTGTTCTCTAATGCAAACAATTCTTTCTTCAGAAAGAATCATTTAACCTTGGTACATTTAAAGTTCAAAGGTTAAATCTAAGATTTAACCATGATCAGCAAGAGGAAAGAGCTGTGTTGCAGTTAATGCCACGCTTTCCCACAGCAGTGATCACACATACGGACCTTGTGGGGAAAAATGGAAAGTATGAGTTCCTGTTAAGTCTCAAATAGGTGTCCTGTCTTAAAGGAGAAATCAGAAGAAAAGTTGCTTTAATTTTTATATACTTGGTACTCCAATACAAACGATAAAATAAAATCTTATAGTGAAGTATTCCTTTATAGACTTTTCTTCATTTTGCTTCCATACTGGTCTTTTTTTCTCATTATAATTGTCCTATTATTTCCTGATCACAACTGGGAAAAAAAATCCAATAATGTGTATTATGCCATATAATTTATTATGCCCATTGTTGGTCATGGTAAAAGTTTTCTATTTGTTTTAATAGAATGGAAAAGACGTAGCCTTAGTTTGAATTTAGAGGGCAGGTGATAACGAAAGCAGAGTGCTTCCATTAGAGGAATGGGGTCCATGATTTGCATGAGACTACACAACATCAAAGGAGGATCCCCATAGCTTATTGGATTAAAGAGATAGTGAAAAATGGGTGAAGTCTGAAACAGCACTGCAGCCTTTGGAAGCAGCTGCTGCACAAAATTTCCTAAAACAATGGCCTGAAATTGTTAGCTGTGGAGCTAGGTCTCAGAGAAACAGAGACCACTGCAATCTAGTAATCCTGGGGAAATCTTACCAGGCACGATTTAAAGAAAGACTCTTCCAAGGTCTCCATTGGGAAACTGATTACATCTTCATTAAAGTCAAAGGAACCTGAACTGTAAAGAATGGCAGCCATTTGGGGGCAATTTGTGTATTGTTAAATGTTTTTCCATGTAAAAACCTAACCTTTATTCTTTACAGCTTATTGATAAAACTTGATGCGATGTAGTTTTTCTAAGAAAATAAATAAGGACTACCTAGAGTAAAAGCTAAATGTATCATGATTAAAATGATTCTGAATTTCCCTCATCTTGCACAACAATAGACAGTTATTTCTATCTGAAAGGAATGTTTACAACTTTAAGGCTTTTCATCTTTCCATCCTGCCAGATTTTCTATCAGGGGACATCCGCTGAAATTCTCCTAGGAGCCACTACTTGTCAACGTGAAAAAAAAACAACAGAATGCAATCACACCCATCTAATCAAAGAACAGAAATAATTTACATAAACAGTCAAACACAGAAAAGCTCAAATTTCAGATATTTCCAGGGAAGTAGCCTAGAGATCCCAGGAATAATCCTCTTTCTTCTTCTCCCACCCTTTCCCCATATCATCATCTTCATCATCTCAAAAGAACCCCAGACACCTAAGAAAACTTCATATGCATTTGAGAAAATATTTATAGTCATGCCTAAATTATTTAAGAGGGAGACACTGGAGTTTCTCATTCATCATACTGGTGAGGTCTTTTTGCAAAAGAAAACAAATTCATATTCTCCTTCTATTTAAAAGCTAGTCTCAAGACAAAGACACCAGAGGAGAACTAATGTTTTTTCACTTTGCAAAAAGGATTGACTAAATAACAAAGATATCTGGTAAGACTATCTTATTTAGATAAGATAATTTTAAATGTCCTTTTGAGAGAAAGATATATATATTTAGATAGACACCACATATTTAGATAAAGCTGTACTCTTCACTGAAGTGAATCTAAGATGAAAAACACATCTTTGGCATTTTTCTGGTTCTTAATCTTCTTGTAACACTGAAACATATGATAAAGATCCACATTTGTTACAGAAAAAAGGTCCTATGAGCAGTAGAAAATACAGTCATTAATTAACATTTCTTGATAGTACTAGGAAAGTTGATTTGTTCTAACATGTCCCTTGAATAAACATTTTTTGCTGTTCACAAAGTAAGATTTCCTGATCTCTGAGTTACTTGTGGCCTGAATCTTTCTTGTACTCCAAGAAGGTCATCTGCTTGTCTCCTTTTGCACATAGTTATGCACCAGGGACTGCAAAGTGATGCTGCCACTCTGCTCCTGCCCAGTAACCACTGGCTCCCCACAGAGCCTCCCAGGTGCACCCAAAACCTGTTTATTCTATGTGTACAGAGTATGTTGGCCCACTGGTGAGCATTGGACTCACAGGCCCTGAATCTCACCTCAGTCATCCCACAAGGTGTTTGCAACAGGAAAAAAGCTATCCTTCTGCAGAGAATGATAGACTTATGGTTGGGTCAAAAACTGTGTCAACTATTTTCTGGCTTATCCATGGATAACACCTGAAGAGATGACAGGTGCACCCACAGCAGCAGTGATCCCTATGTTCACAACAACAATAGGCAACATCAGGCTTTGGAGACGGATGAGCAGAGACTCAAAAAATATGTAGGCTGCAGCCTTTTTTTTAATGAAGATCATGACACTACATGTTGCACAGGGAATGGATGTATTAGAGAGGTGTATGGGGCATGAGCAAGCTCAAAGGGCTGTGGGGTACATAGTCAGCCAAGGCAATCTCTAAGTGTTGTGGGATGGGGGTGCTACTGTTTCTTTAGAAGAGTGGTGGCTTTGAGCAATGTGGATATAAAGCTCTCTGTCCTACTTGGCCTTGGGATTAGAGTGTCCCATGGGTTCCCTCCTTCTCCAAAGTGGAGGTGTCCATTTTCACTTCATTTTCTACAGTCCCCCTAAAATGTGTGACTTTGCTTTGATTCTAATAGTGGATTGGGGCTGGCAAGCCACTGGGAACCCTATATGCTTAAAAATCCAATCAGAACGGTCAAATAAAACTAAATTTTCAGCAGATGATACAGCAAAGTCTATCCTCTTTTTACCCTTTCCTTAGGTTCCAACACTTTTCTGATCCTCCCATTTCTACTGCACATCATTGCACATTCAGTTTCTACATGTTCAGTCTAAACTGAAGCCACCAAAAGCAAAGATATTTCAGAGGAGCTCACAGAAGGAGGTCTTATCCTAGTGACATGCAACAGTACATTCGTTGTACAGAAGCTCTTGAAAAGACAGAGTTTATCCCCAATTAAGCTTTTTTTAAGAAGTTACAGTATTACTCCTGTAATAAGTTGAAGAAGTTGAGATACATTGGGATTGTGTGTCTTTCTCAAGATCACAAAAAAAATCTGCCAAACTGGAAATTTCACCCACATGTTCTGACTCATATCTTGGTGCTTAACAATGAGGTCCTCTTCTTTTGCGTCTCTTGGAGATATACTGATGTAACACCAGTTTGAAATCAGAATGAAGCTTGGATTTTTGTTTTGTTTTGTTTTCTGTTTTACCATTCATTCTACAATATGCATGGCATTATTTAAGAATAACAGGCACCAGTTTATTGGATTTTACTCCAGAAAGCAACAGAGTAGGTCAACAAGCAGTGATATACTGGATAGAGGACACCAAAAGCACTTCTGCCAATAAAAATCATTCACCCTCTGCCACTTGCCTTCTCATGAGCGTCAGTGAAGTAGTTTCTTCCATCCACACTAACATCTGACACATGCAAGACAGCATCGTTATTCTGCAGAGATTCTTGTAGAAGTGCACATAAGAAGCACTTGATTGAAACAGTTAAACAGTTAAAAGTGTGTGTCAGTGGACAGTATACACTCTTGGTAGGAAACCCTAAGTTTTTTATCTCTTCTAAGTTGATGGTTATTTTCATTGTTTCTTTACAGAAGTATTTTGAAAACACCTTGAAGCAGAAATCTTGTTTACTAGTGATGCAATAATCCTCGTAGATGTTGGGCTGCAAAACAAACAAGTTTTAATACTTGTCCAGATTTACAATTCTGGAGGAAGGTGACAGAATTCTGCTGATTACCACCAGCTGAAAATCCTGTCACTGGTCTAAGAGAGAAAGTAGAAATGCTCAAAAGCAAAACTATCCTACTGGAAAGGAAATTTTAACAATGTGTTTCATAGCCACCATTCACATTGAACAAGCTTGCTATTGTTTTAAAGGAGCACAGATGCCACAGTAAAAACAAACAGCAGGCATAGTCAATAAAATGGTAGCTGCCATATAAGAAATTTATGGTTTAAGGTTAAACCAGCATGCTTTTCTTTAGCGATCTTTCAGTCATTACAGGAAATCACTATGAATCAGGTTTTCTAAGAAGAGAACTGGGAAATGAGCATTACAAATTCAGGGTGGCCAATTTGCTACTGAAACATTTATTTTCGGAAGGTGGCTGTTCATCTGGTTGTGGCAACCCCTAATAATTTCTTACAATCCAATCATAAGTATACACTTATGTATTGAAATTATTTCTTCATTTTTTTGTTACTTGTGTTCTGGATGTCTTCTGAGGCTGTGGTTCCTGTAGCATTGCCACACTGCTTCATTCTGAGAGCATAGCTGACTGCTAGGGAGTCGGATACAGTATTCTCACAAGAAAAAACATCTGTATTTGACAAACGTATTGTGTTTATGTGTTCTTTTGCTTTTTGCTTTTAAATTTTATAGTACCATTGCACTTTTTACAGTCTTTGAGCTACATGTATATTTTCCCTATGCCTGATAAGATTTTTCAGGTCTAGTATTTATAGGTGCCTCTATGTTTGCCATGTAGTACAAAGGCAGTTAGATGTCTGACATGCTAGACATTTCACCTAAAATACTTAAGACACATTATGTATTTCAGATAACTTCATAAAAGGTGGAGTTGAGAATTACTAGATATTAGAAGAGAAGCTAATAAACTGCAATCCCTAACAACTTCCATTATAAAGGTTCTTCTTCATTCCAGTATCAGCATGCAGGTTTTTTTACACTAACCAGTAGTAACTGGTTAGTAACTAACTTGTAGTTATTATGATTTATAAAATAAACTTACATGCAGATTTGTCTCAGTCGAATTACCAGTGACACAAAGCAGTCAGTTCCTTTTTCTCACTTGCAATTCTCAGAATTCCTGGAGTTTTTTTCAAAAAGACAACATTACAAGGTCAGAGTGACAGGGTCCACAAGCAGCTTCAGCACGTACTACTCCGAGAACTGCAGACTGCAGCTACACCTTGTAAAACAGGGAAATGGGGAAGTGAAAATGTACAAAGGGACTTAAGCCCCATTAGATGGGTGCTTCATAACACCTTTTCAAGAATGGGACTTAATGATTCAGTAACTGAAAGAAAACTTGCGTAATGCCTTTCCTTCCTATATATATATAAATTTCCACAGGTAATTTCCATTGTACTGTAACTACTAAAGTTTATTATTTTGTAAGACTAAAGAAACTTCCTCAAACGTGAGGATTGTTACCCCATATCCTCTAATTTAATTAGCAATTTCACTAAATGGACATAGCTTTCTAGCAGGCTTAATAAGTTATGGTTTGAAACAAAATGCATTTAAAATGTTTACTAACCAATAGCAATGTAACACTGACATTGCATTGGAACTTGCTTGATGAATTTGCCTGTGACGTCCCCACTCGTGAAGGTACACTTCTGAACTGCACACCTTCAAACCTGCCACAAAGAGAAAGTGGGAAAGAGTCCTTATGTTGTTTACTTCAGTTCTCTTAAACGGCATGTGAAATCATCACAGGATTGACTTGTAATTTTGAAATTTATGCAGAGAACACAGAGAAATGAAGCAACAGGGATTTGGAATTGCAGTGATTAGGTAGTCTCAGTCATAGGGAAGAAAAGGACTGGTGAAGTGATGGCCGTATCAAAGCACTAAGTACAGAGCTTAGCAGAACTGTAATAAAGGCAGGATGGTGAATTTGTAAGGATAGCAAATTTAGCATGTGTCCAAAGACTTTAGTCAAAAGTTAGAAGAGATGCAAACAGTGATGCGTTGTGGCATTTACCAGCCTTGGAGCACCGGGTGGGGAAGGTGTGTGTTGCTCAGCAGCTGTCTGGTTTGGAGCACAGCCCTGCCGTTCAGGTGGATCTTGCAGCTCCTGGAGCACCACCGTGGATTAGAGGCTCACTGGTCTCATCGGGTATGGCAATTTGCATTCAGACCTCACCAGCAAATTTGGTCATGAAAATGGTTCTACTGTAATGTTAATCCTGCCAAGTGAAGCACTCAGAAGTTAAAGAATATTAACGGTAAGAGTACATTTATTGTCCTAACATTGAGGCATTGTCTCCATGATGTAACACTTTGGTATTCTTTAATTAGGCAATATGCATTATGATTTCTGCTGGAGTTCTGCCTTAGGTTATTGTATTAAATAATAACCCAACATATGTGTTTTGACTGGCTGACAGCCACCACTTGTAGTAGTCAGTCTAGCAATTATAGTTCATAGTTTCTAATATTTCTGTGCTGCAATCAGCAATTTTATTTATTAGAAGTAAAGTAATACCGACTGATACTATTAGACATAATAATTCTCCAAAGGTTGAGTATATAAATCAGCAGGGAAACATTGTGTCTTGGAAATACTTCATATTGGTTAATTCCCTGTAGAATTTTACGGACACTCTATTCCATTATCAAAATTAATTGTGTGATTCACTGAGTGCTTAGTTCCAAGAAAACATTACATCTTCTGTGTATCTAAACGGCTTTACACTTTAAATATCCCACACCACTTTATGCACCCTGTACATACTCTCTAGGATAAGTGCTTTCTTCCTTGGTTCGGAGTGCTGTAACTTCCAGTTACTTGTCGCCCACAATATTTATCAGAGGGGAAAAAAGGTCACATTAATTAATTAGTCAATTAAAGAATTTAAAATGTTTGTTATGTCAGGCATTAATGCCTGTATGTCCCTTGTTCTCTCTCAGATTTTTATTTTTTGAATAAATACCTCAAAAACATCTTCTGCTGGTGGTAGTGGGAGAGCTGTTACTTTGTTATGGCATTGTTTCACTATGTTTGCCACTAGAATGAATAGATATACTTTTAAACTACAAATGCCAGAATCTTAGAGTTTCTAAGAGGGAATTTCAAGACAGCCAGGTGCAAGTAAAATATTTCTTAAAACTCAGTCTGAAAGATTGAGAGGTACCATAAAATCAAAAGAAGGTAACTGTCTTAAATAAGAAAGTGGAAGGCACAGCCATGAATATGTCTTCTCAGGTATTTTGGAATAACAGTGAATGGAGATGAATGGTAAGAGTTATTCCTATTTTCTCCTTATACATAAATGACAAGTTTTATAAACTATGAAAACATGGAGCAGCATATTAGCATGACAGCTTCCAGAATACTATAGAGACATATAACCAAAAAAATTCTCATTAAAAAATAAACATCGTTTGAGTACTGACAGCTGCAAAGTAATTAGCATTTGCACGGGCTGTTGCAATATCTTGGGGACTGAGCCTACAAATGGCAGAGCCCTCTGTCCTTTATCAAGTATTTTAGTTTTGCACATGCATGGAGGTTTAATTAAAATGGTATTGAAATAGTGACAGCTCATAAGGAAAAGAAAAATATAGAGATGACACAGAGCAAATGCACAATACACAAGGACCTTAGGTTCCAGAAATGAAACATTACTTTGCAACGTACCTTTGGTTTGCTGAACATCATTTGAATGCTATAATGATGGCACACAAATGCAACGAAAAAGAACTCCTGTTTTTCAAGTTGGGAAGATATTGTATCTTATCTTAACCTGCATCCTGTATCATGAAATTTCAATGTTCAGTGTATGAAGAGACAGAGATAGAAAGACTTTTTTTCTGAAAGAGTTTGCATGCAGCTGACAGCCCCATGCATTGAAAACCAATTGAAAATAGTAATATAAAAATAATATTTTAAAGAGTTTAACTGGTATTTTTACACACAGTTGTGAGTGAGTGAACACTGCTGTTCTGGTGCTCCTGCTGGGCTGAATGCAGACCAGAGAAAGACCATACTGTGCCTACCGTCAGCCTGCTATTATTTCTTCAATAAAACCTTCATTCCCTACTGCTACTAAATACCCACTACCAAACAAGCATCAAACGAGCAGGGGGAAAGCCCGTTCTTCCCATGAAATTTAAGGCCAAATCCATTAACGATTGTTTTCCTGGCTCAGCCCTCAGATGCATGGATTGCACATATTATGTAGCCATTCTTCTGAATAGAGCAAAAGGGGAAAATTTTCTATTTTATATCCCTTCCCAGCTTTGACAGTGATGACTTGAACAAGTCATTTTTATTCATCCATTTATCTGTTTGTAAAATGGAGATAATGAGGCCTCATTTGTGAAGGATTCAGAGTTACCATTGAAAAGCTCTGACTAAAACTAGGTCTTATTATTAACTACAGAAGTGGCCATCACATGTTCCAGAGCACAATAAATTCCTTTACAGTGCTTCTATTATTGTGCAATGCTCGTGAATAGAAATAATAATAATAAAAAAAGATATTTCACGATTCAAAGGAGTTGTGAGCAAATTCTTGCAAGCTCAATCTTCTGTCTCAGCTGCAAATGGACTTGGCCTGCCTGTGTGAAAGCACTGCCTTTACGTTTCTGTCATACTTGCCGTGGCAGGGGAGAGGATGTTCAAGGCACGTCTCTCACCCGGGCAACACTCACTAGTTAATTCTCAGCCCCCCCGCCCCAGCAATACAAGAGCTGTGGCTGTTTCATGTGGCTGCATACCTCTGCCAGGAAGATTTGCTGCTTGGAGGAACCGATGACTGGCATTTGCTAGGAGGGACTCGTCAACTTCAACTGCTAATTCCTAGTGACTTTAATGAGAGCATGAACACAGGCAATCCTTATCTAAGCAACATTGGCTGGGCTAGCAGAAGAGATTTAGCTACCGGTCATTGAATTATCCGTCTTCTCTTTAATTTTGTAAGGGTTTTTTTATTGATTTGAAATATTTTTGGTAACAAAAGACTAGCCTCTTAAAAAGGAATTTTTTCTTTCATTCTGAGGAAGAATAAAATTAATAAGTTATAGGAAAAAAACAGATATGCAAATTCACAACAAACAGAACATTAGATCAATTAAAGTAATCTTTTGTCTTATTTTAAAATTTGTGTCAAAATTATAAATTTTTTGGCCTGAATGTGAATTATATCAGTACCACTAGTAATGCCAGCACTTTTCAAGATCTGAAGATAACAGCAGCTTTACTTTCTAGGTAACCTTGTATATACATACACCAGAACTTACAGAAGATGCTATGCAGTGAACTTAACCTTGTAGGAGTTGCTTTCATGTTTATATTTCCTGATTTCTAACAATTACCAGTGTGGGATCTTACTGTTGCATCAATAGAAGGATATTGGCTTTGTTGAGGCCCCTTGCAGCTCAATACCTCTATCAATTCAATATCTCATAATCAGACTTCCGGATCAGGGATAGTCATTGTTTTCCAAGTAACCACTTAGAGCATTGTTGAAGGCACTTCTCAGTGTGTTTATAAGAAAGTTTGTAAGAAACTCTCTGTGCCACAGTGCATAGCAACCTTGGCTTCCTCATCTTTATTTCATAAAAAGTCAGAGACACTGAAAAAAATTTGATTTCTAATTGACAGAAATCAGAAACATTTGAACCATATATGAGGAAATAGTATTAATAATTTAGTCCATTTTCTTTCCAATTGTTTTTGCAATACACAATTTAACTGTAACAGCAAGGATAGGACTAATTTTGGCTATCTTTTGCAAGATGGAATGAGGAAAGGAACCGCTGGGTTTCCTGCTGAAGCTCCTGCCACTGCTAAAAAGAGAAAGCCAGAGGGGTGTCTGCACCTGGGCTTCTAAAATCATCAAAGTTTATTTAAGTGCTAAAAAATTGAATTTAGTATATCTCTATGCCTAGATTAGTAGGCAATGCAGCACAATGGGTAAGGATCCGTAAAGAGAAGTGCCTGAAGCTAAGGCTACACCCACTCCCACCATATGATAGTGCGGGGTTGTTTCAGTTTAAATTCAGTCTGGATTGAGTGATTCAACCCATACTTTGGGTTGAGTATTTCAGCTACTCATGTGGTCAGACTCTTTTTGTAAAGAAAAAATGTTAAGTACCAGGTGGAAGATCTTGTGGTGGTACAGCCTGCACCTTGGTTCAGAGCATAATGTCCCCATTAGCACTGAAGCACTTAGAGAGCAGAGCTTCTGATTTAATTTCCTCTGAAAAAAATCTATTTTACAAACACCAAAACTGCTCTCAGCAGTGAAGCAACACATGGTAGATGGAGACAAGCAGGGGATTAGCTTCAAAACTGTACTTCTGCTCTGAACAAAATCAGTGCAGTAGGCACAGCCATTAGTACTCTCCAGGGCAGTTACTTAGAGAAGACAGAGTTCATCGGTACGGTGCTTCTGCGGTCCCATACAAGTGCACAGTGCACTGCAATTTCCTACCTATACAGCTCAAATTGCATCTTTCCTTCAATCTCTACTGCTTCTAAAACCTTATTGAATTGCACACATTCTACTGAGTGTTGTGAATGATAAAGGTATCGGTTGCATTTAGATCTTTAGTTTCTGCTACTTACATCCATTTAAGGTTTATCAGCATCCAACTACACTTGATAATATCCACAGTTGTAACTAAAAAAAAATTATAAACAAATACATTATCAGGAGAGGCAAAGATGGAGATATCACATGCCTTTAGGGATGGGACTTCCAAGAGCGCCAGAGCACACAAATGATAAAAGACATCAGTGTGCTTTATAGGACTGCACAACCAGTGCCATTTTCACTTACTCTAGAGTAAATCAGCCTTATGAGCTCAACATTGTAACCCGGATGGAAATGAGAAAAACATCTCATCTTCCATATGCTAAGGTTTTCAGGGAATTCAGAGAGATCTCTGGGCCAGTTCACACACAAAGATGTGTCTAGTTCTGTCTTAAGTGCCCAACAGTATCTGAGGCATCAGCTCTTGTGGGTAAAATGTGCCCTCTGCAAGTGAAAGCTGGAGACTGGGCAGGAGACTTTTCAGTGTCAAAAATGTCACTATACCCTGCGTTTCATTTTCAGACTTTATAAAATACTCACCCCATATAAAAGAAATGCTATTTTTAAGCTTCTTGTGCAACCTCGGGTGTAACTTGGCCACTGGAAGTGAGAAGCAGAAGTCCTCAAGAAGGAGCAGCAAACAGGTTGCCACCATAGCTTCGTGAGCCACAGTTTGAGAACTGCATGAAAAATGTATTCTGCTGTAACTGATATTCTTGTTTGTTAGTACATAGACAGGTTGCTCATTCCTCGTTATTGAGATATATAATACATTAATAGGGCACATCCTTTATATTTATTGGCTACATTATGTTTCAGTATTGTGCCAGGGAAAAATATTTGTCCTTACAGATGGTTGGTAGAAATGCAATCAATTACCTAAAGAATTAGGAGTGAATGATTTGAAGAATGCTTTTTATAGGGTATGCAATAGATAAGCTTGTCCCTAGTCTGTGCACTGGGAATTTCTGGAAGTAAATACCTTTTGCCTGTGAAATGGTTTAATCAGGCTCTTCCTACACATGAACTGACCTCACCTTTTAAGGGTAAATGGGTAGAATATAAAGGTGCTTATCAGAGAAATTTTAGCAGAAACTCAGGCAAAAATATTAATCCATTCTTTGTCTCATATTTAAAAATACTTTATTTTCCTGAAGCTAGTCTGTGAACACAAATGAATAAGCAACTCCAAACAGTAATTCCTGAAGGAGTTGTGTGTAGATAATCCTAAATAAATATTTGCAGATTCTCATGACTAATTAATAAATTGTGGATTTATGCTGTCACACATTGTTTAAATCCTGGCTGTATTTTACAGAATCTTTGAATTAACTTTGGCTTTCACACGAATGCCTTATTCTTGGTGAGGCTGTCAGATGTTGCCTCCTGACTGATTGGTAGGCAGCATGTCTTTTTACAGCCAGGCAAAATACAAATTTTCTACATTTTCAACTTTGCAGGCACCCTCGGGAGTAGAGCGCAGCTTGTAGAAATTGTGCTGCAATGAGATTTATTGCCAACCAGCACCAACTTACTCAATATAAGTGGGAATAATTGCTCTCTAAAGTATATGAATATTACATAAAAGATTACCTATTCTGAAAGAACTTTGTGGTCTTTAAGTGCTGGATCAAGCAGCCAAATTTTAAGCAGCACATAATTTCTGTTCCTGTCTATATAACACTAATTTAGATCCTCTGTGATTATGGAAACCAGATTTCATCTACAAGCTCTCATTCTATTCTTTTGTCACAGTATTCCTACTTCCTTTACTGAATGTGTAGTTACTCAGTATTAATTTTCATAAACATCAGTCAGTTCTTGGCCAAATGCCCTTTTCACTAACATATCCTCTATGTCCTGAACAGAAACCAAAACTACTTGTTTTTTAAGGGTTTCTGTTTCTACAATATATAAAATAGATAGCAGATGTTAAGGCATGTGTTTTTGTATCATTGCTGTGAAAAATGTAGAGTTGTTATACCCACTTGCGCACCTAGTATTGAAGTATACAGATAATGCCCAAATTTCCAAGTAATAACTAATTGTGGATGCTAATTGCAGAAGCTCAAGGGATTATTTTTTTCAGAGGTTTTGGCAGCATGTGATACTTTCCTAGGTTCAAAATAGAGCTCCCACTAATTGTATTTGTTCTCCTGAGCACATCTGCAAAACAGGTCAGGAGTATCTCCACCTGTTGTATAGAACATGAGGAAAATGGGAGTTCCTCTTATCCATTCTCTTATTGCTTGCAACTGCAGTAATGTTCACGTTGCCTGTGAAGAGACGTACTTGTATTCCCTCCCACCTCAACTCCTTTTTCACCTTTCTTTTCTGCTGTCCTGAGTTCAGCAATTATTGTTCTTGTATACTGCCTTACCTGACGGGGAGACCAGGCTCTCAGTTCTGGTGTCTTGTAGCATAATGCCTCCCAGAGCAGAGAAGAAAATTTTCAGGAAAGCTTAAGCTCAGTGTCTACACTTTTGGGAAGTCTGGACTCAGAAGAAGTAGACCTCTAGACATCTCAACTATGAGAAATGCTGAGATTAGCTTTAGGAACTCAGGAATCAACCAAATCTGGGATTATTTGCAGAAGGACAGTAAAAGCATCTTGTTGACACTAGGAGAATTTTGAAGTATAAAACATAATACACGATGTGCCTTGTGTATCTTGAACATTACCTTTATTAAAACGTATCTTAAAATAAGAAGAATTCACAGTTTATAACACAGTGGGTGTCAGAAGCTACACTAAAGAGTTTCGTATTTTTTACATGGTTTAACCATGTGGGCCATTTTGTGTAATTTGCTGCTTTTCTGTGAGCTGACTGAGTAGGGGCAGAGTGGAAGTGGAGCTTGCCGAGGAGTGGGAAGGAGAGCTGCTGCTTCTCCACAAACTGTTGAGGTTGCATCTGACGGGGCAGTGAGTTTGCTGCCTCCAGTGATGAACCTGCAAGCCAGCCTCTTCCAGAAATCCTTCTGGGGCAGCATCGTCTTCTTGGCGGGGTGGAAGACGGATGCTAGCCCTGCTTTTCCTGAGCGGTTAACAGAAGTGGCTTTCACACGACGTTTGATTTGATTACAGAACCAGAGTTGCTGGGCATAAACCAGCTGCTGGGCATATTGCTGCTTTAGTACAGCCTAAAAGCCCATTTTCAGCTGCAATGGGAAGAAGCTCTGAGCCTTTCTTTGATCTGTCTTTTCTTTTTGTACTTGCTTGCTTGCTCCTCCATCTCTAGAAAAATGTAGCTATCGTCCGCCGTGTTTCATGCTACAGCAGGAAGAAAAATGGAGCAGATTCCTTTTGCTCTGTAACAATGCCTACATAATTACATTTATAAAAGATAAAGTTGAAATGAAACACCCCAGCTATTAATTAGAGATTAAATACATTGCCACATGCAGAACTGTATTATATAGTATTTTTTTATACTAAATTGCTCTTCAGAAAAGTACTCTTTATTGTTCAATATTTCACAAATACCATACTCATAGTAAAGATTTCAGATATTGCAGTACAGTGGACACATTACTTTTTATCATGTGAAGAAAACATCGTCCGTTCAAAGAAAGTGTATTTTTGTGAAATATTTGGTTGGGGCTGTTATGGGTTTGTGTGGCGCGGTTTTCCTTGGTGGCAGGGGAGGGGGGCTGCAGAGGCGGCCCCTTTAAGAAGCTGCTGGAAGAATTCGCTGCCCCAAAATGTCGGACCCGCGCGCCAAAATGTCGGACCCGCCTCTAGGCGGGGAGTGACAGTGGTAATGCCTCTGGGAAAACATATTTAAGAAGGGGAACCGGTAGTGTGGGGGTTGGGAAACTGAGAGGAACATCGCTGCCGACACTGGAATCATGGAAGTGGAGGGGGAGGAGGAGGAGCCTGAGGAGGCTGATGGCCCTGCAGCCCAGGGGGGTGAACGGTGGAGCGGAGGCTCCCGAAGGTGGCCGTAACCCCATGGTAAAAACCGCGCTGAAGCAGTGTGAGACGGGAGAGCAGCCCGCGGAAAGGACCCGCGCCAGGGAAGTTCGGGAAGAACTGAAGCCCGCGGAAAGGATCCGCACCAGGGAAGTTTGTGAGGAACTGCAGCCCGCGGAAAGGAACCACGTTGGAGCAGGGAACGAGAGAGGAATCTTCCCCCTGAGGAAAGAAGCGGCAACGACGATGTGTGGCGAGCTGACTCAACCCCCATCCCCGATTCCCCTGCGCCGCCGGGGGGAGGAGGTAGAAAGCATCGGTAGTGAACTGAGCCGGGAAGGCGGGAGGGGTGGGGGGAGGTTGTTCTGATGTTTGGTTTCCCTTCCTAATACCCTTGTGTTTTGTTTCTGTTTTGATTTGTAGTAAATTAAATTGATTTTGTTTCTTCTCCAAGTTGAGCCTGTCTTTTGCCCGTGACCATCAGTGGGGAGTGATCCCTCCCAGTCCCTGTCTCGACCCACAAGCCTGCCTTTGGATTTTCTCCTCATCCCAACGTGGCCAGGCGAGGGGGTGGGGGGTGAGTGAGCGGCTTCGTGGTGCTTTGTTACCGACTGAGCTGACCTGAAACCACGACAGGGGCACACGCTATCTAACATCTTTTTAATATCAAGTACTAGGAATGAAGCAGCAATCCAAATTTAAAAAAAAAAAAAAAAAAGGACAAACCCAAGCCCCCAAATCCTCAAAATAATGATTTTTCACGTTAAAGCATATCACAAACCTTACAGCTCATTGAGAATGAGAAAACCTTCCCTGGATCACTAATGCCAGAGGAAAAAAGAGACACTAGGTCTTACGTAAGTTTGTCAAGTTAATTGTAAATTGTAATAGCTTTTCAAAGTGAGAGTACTTCAGTTTGTGGCACTCATTTTATATTCATACAAACTGTATTTGGAGTATAAATATTTAACATGGGGACTTTACCATTTGGAGTCTCTGTAGGCAGTGCCAATATCTTCTGTGAGCTGATTTATAAGTAGGCACGTAGCAAGGGGGACATACGATAGTATATTCCCACTTTTGATATCAGGAGGTCAGAGTATGAATCATCTCTTAAAAAAAAAACCCAAAGGGATTTCTGATTTTCAAGTTCAGCGGATATTTGGGTTACAAAAGAAACTTGGAAAAAAGATATCCTAAAGCTGTGAAGGGGGCAGGCCGGCGGGGAGGGGCAGCAGGGCTCTGTCAATACACAGGCAGATCTCAGCCCCCAGGGACATGCTCCTTTGGCAAAGCCTGAGTGAAAACCCAAGGTGTAGCTTAACAGGTAGAACAGTACGTATTTCCCAGTTAGGTCTCTAGGCTAGCGACACAGTACACTCTCTTAGTATCCATAGTAAAAGTATGTCCCTCTATATATTTTGAATTATTTTCATTTGCGGATGTTAAAATGTGGGCATATTTAATTACCCTGCCCTGTAGTAAAGCTTCCACATGTTCCTTCTTGTTATTGTGGACAAATGCTGCTATGGCAATTAGTTTAGTTATTTAAATGGGAAATGGTAGTGTCCTTCAAAGAGGCAATGGATTAATTCAGAGAACCTAAACATCATTCATTATGAGTTGTTCTTGTTGATTTTTAATCTTTCCATATATTAAAATGTGTAATATCTCTTTCAGGAGGTCTGGATCCTTTCCCCACAACATGCCATTACAGATATAGAATTCAGAGGGTGTTGCAGTTTCAATCTTTCTATGTATTAAAAATGTAATATTCCTTCCAGGGCATCTGGACACTTTACTCTTAAGTGCCACAGCAGCTATAGAATTCACAGGGGGTTGCGTTTGCTTGATACTGTCAAGAAAAAGCAAAATTCCTTCTGTATTATTTAGTTATGGGGTATGGAGTCTTATAATATCCAGTACTTCACTTGGAACACAAAAAGTAATTAAAATTCAGATGGAGATAGTTTTTGTCTGCATATGTTCTTCTACCGTATTAACAGTTTGGAATCAAAAATGCCCCATACAATCACAAAACTTCAAATGCAAGCTCAAAAGAGGAAGCTCAGAATCTAAGAGCCTGTGATTTAAGACGTGCTCAGGATGACAGACTGCAGCATTCAGCTTCAAGGTAAGTGAATGTGAGCATCTTCTGTGTTAAAACTGCTCTTCTATGAATGGTTAAAATAATTCCTCATTATTTGCTTTCCACCTGCCAGAACTACAAGTTGTAGAAGTATTACCCAGCTGAGTTTTGCAACATCTCTGTGAAGGTCCATAATGTTACAGATTAAAATTTAGCTAGAGAAATAGTCTGGTTTCCTCAGTTGTGGGCTGGAAGAGTAAGTCATGGCTGCTGTCTCTTCTGTCCTTAGAAAAATTTAAAAAAAAAAAAAAAAAAATCAAAAAAAACAGGAATTGTAATGAAACCAGAGAAAGCACCTGCCTCGTCATTTGAATTACTTGTTTCAAGAAAATAAAGCTTAATCTGTATCTAGAGCATTTTTAAACACAAAAGTATGCTGAGTCAAATCTAATTATGGCATGACCAATTTTTCAGTATTATTAGGTTTTATTAGCCCTGATTATACACTGAATGAAACATCTGTAGCCTAAGCAGCAAAATTTACTTGAACAATTATATTGTTTAAAGAATGTACAAATGTGTACAATATAATCAGCTACTTGTAAAGCTTGCAGGAAAAATAGCCAGTGACAATCTGTTGGCATTTAACCAGCTCCACAGCCTCTTCCTTTTTATATTCAGCATTATTCCTAAAAAGGTTGAAACTTGGTCAGTGACTTTTACAACATTTTTTCCAAAGAATCAGAAGATAAGGTGTAAATCTGTTACCTCTGCTGGCCAGTTCAGTTTGGTGTGATATGTAAACAGAGTGAAGAGCAATCCACATAGCTGAATGAACCTGCGATAGTCCACTGGCTGTTAACTTACTTCACAACAGCCCCTCTGACACTGGTTTGAATTTGTGACGAAACCAGGGTTGATAACACACAAGGGTTTTGGTTATTGCTGAACAGCGATCGTGCAGCATCAAAACCTTTTCTTTTTCCCACTCTGTCCCTCCTCCAGTGAGTAGGCTGAAGGATGGACGAGAGATTGGAAGGAGACACCGCTGGGAGAGCTGACCCAAATTGACCACAGGGATATTCCAAGAGTGTATGGCATCATAACTCAGCAACAAAATCTGGGGTAGAAGAAGGTGGCGGCGGTTGTCTTCCCAGGTGGGTACTGTGCAGACACTGGGTGGGCATCAGTCTGCCTCTGGGAGTTGGTGAGTGATTTCCTTTGCTTTGCTTGGGTGTTTTTTCCTTTTCTTTCCTTCACCTATTAAACTGCCTTTTTCTTGACCAATAGGTTTTCTCACTTTTGTCTTCGTATTCTCTCCTGTTCCACCGGGAGAGTTGGCGTGAGTGAGCAGCTGTGAGGGGGCTTGGGTGGCAGGCAGGGTCAACCCACCACAGCCCAATATACATTTAGTAAGTCCAAATTTTCTTTACACCTGATCAGAAAGTTCTATAGCCACAGAGTAATTTTTTTTTACTCTATAAAAATGTTTAAAGTAAGACAAATGCAAAAAAAGGAAAATCAGAAAGTTAAATAGATTCTCATATTTTAAGCAAGATTTTTTTTCATCTGTTGGATAAATGACGGAAAAAGTAAGGGAAACCTACCTACCGAGCTAGAAAGAAGAATTTGCAAATGTTAGGTCAGAAAATTAATAGATCTAATGGCAGATTAATTACCTAGTGTGCAAAAATGAGCAGTTAAGTAGTTGTTAAATTAATGGGGCAAACAGGGCAGATGTAATACCTCTCATAAGGCATATACATCTCCACTGTAAAAGTGTTAGATACAGAACTTCAGTAAATATTAATATTTGCCATGATATGCCAAGATCCTTCAAAAGCAACCCTTTCAAAATAAAAGAAATTGTTTGAGGAATATCTAAAAGTAGTGAGTTACTTTGTGACAATCGTCTGAAGGAACTTCTGGGCCCAGGCACGGTCCCCATTGTATGAACTGACTGCCGGAGCTCTCCCTGGCTCATCCCAGGTCACCAAAGGACCATCCCACTGTGACCACTTAAAAAGGGAACTGGTCAGGAGTAATCTTCCTCCCCCAAACATGTTCACTCCTACTTTATTCAGGAGACAGAACTGTTCCTCCAACCAAAAGAAGTATTTTTCCCTTCAGTGGAGTTTAATTACACCTGGTATCATCTCTTAGATTTGTTAGACACAATGAATTTAATTGACGACTTTCTGAACAAAGGCAGTCTCTCCCCATTCCATCTCTACCCCAGTGGGCCGCCTTCCACATCAGATGTCTCTCTCCATGGAATTCTATTTTAATATTTTCATTTTGGGTTTTTTGAAGTTTTGCAGTCATGAATCAAATATAGTGGAAAACTATCTTCCTTTCTTTTAGATAATAACTGATAATTATTCTATATATTTCACATAAACAGTGCAAAAATCACGGTTAGTAACTTAGTGGTATAGTTGTTAAAACTATTTTCACAAAGATCTAAGTTTTATGAAAATAACTTCACTACAGAAAGGCGATGGCTGGAATTTCTTCTCACCAGATCATCTTGCAGTTAGGAATGGAGAAGCAAAGAATTTCCTATTAGCCAGCAGTATTGCTAAATATTATTAAAACTTGCAGTTTTTTTAATCAAAAGCACAAATATAAAACAGGCATTCCAGGATAAGTAAATCCTGTTAATACTAGTTCTTCTCTCTCCATAATCCCCTTGCTTCCCACTCTATATCTTTGACGAAGACTGCTTTTAAATCTGGCCGAAAAAGTAATTTCAATGACATGTTTTAGATAAGACTTGTGCAAAATGTTGCCCCCACCAGAAGAGTAGAATATATATTGCAAAATGTCTTTAACAAAAAAAATCCATTCTGCCTTTTTCAAGTACCATCCCAATGACTAGAAAATTTTTAGTAATTAAGGCTTGCTATGCAAACTTTCTGTTACTTTTAGGAAATCTGCTGTTATAGCAAAAGTTATAGCTAAGGCAATTTTTTCTTTGGTTTTTATATGGCCTGCACTATCTACTAAGGCCAGATCCTTAGTGTACATTGCTCATTTGTGCTGAGGAGTCACACAGATTTGTGTCTTCTGGGGATTTCAGTTTATTTAATTTTTTAAAAAATAATTTAACCTTACAATGGCAATATTAATAAAATCCCAGCTTTAAAAGGAAACATCAGCTCAGAACTCTGTAAATTGCAACACAAAGCTATCTCACTAGATCAGGGTTTAAACAGCTCAGCCAAGGATAGGTGTTTTTAACCACTTACTTACTTCAGGACAGGTATTTCTGCAGAATATTAGTGCCAGCACTTTCACCTGTTGTATTTTTTTCAAAAGAGAAGGAGTAGTAATGTTAATTTGCCATGCTAAAAAAAATATTTGTGTTCATCATTATAAAAGGACAATATGAGTGCCACCATTTGGTAAACAATTTTCCACAGATGCCAGCAGTCCAAAATAAAGCACCCTGTCAATCGAGGGACAGGATTTCTTGCATAGTGATGTCGGTGCTAAGAGAACAAGCTCCCCAGGGACCCGACACTTCTGTGTCTGAGACACAACAGGCTTCCTTTTTATTTATTTTATTGGAAAAAATGAAGGCATCACACACAGGGAAAACTAATGGATTTTTTCCTCATGGAGTATTATGAGTAAACAGCATCAGCCATTTTTGTGATATGCCTTATTTTTATGAAAACAATATTAAAAAAATCCCTCCTTGCATGTCTGCTGGACCCAACAACACTTTCAAAAGCATAAATTTTAATTAAGATATATATTTTTAAAGTGTTGCAATTTCTGGATAAGGACTCTCTGAAAAAAATGAGATTAAGTTAAAAGAATCTTGCCCCTTCAGGTCTTCCTCCAGGACTTTTGGAAAAGAATTAATGAGAAAGCTTGGCTCTCTTCTAAGAATTAGGATGTACGTGTAATTTTAATAGGTTATTTTTAGATTCAGAGGGTACAATAACCCAAATTTAAGTATCAGTAGTAAATTAGCTTTGAAGTACTACAGAAATGGTTTTTATCTTGTACACTTTCTTTGGAGTATCTAACACTAATAAAAAATTTTATAATCATTGATTATCTGGAAAAAGGAAGATGAAACACTGACAAACATTAAAGGCCAAGGGAAAAAAAAACAGATATAGAGGTTTCTAAGCTCAATTCAGTTCTTACTGATGTCAGTAAGACCTTTTCGCACTGTCTGCACAATACTGTAGAACAACCTCCTTACCCACAAAAGAAATTGAGATTAAAGATTAGATAAAAGACGGTTCTTTGAAAGGGAATTGCGATCATTATAACAGAGGACTGTGATACAGTTTAGAATACTTAAATGAGGAAGATTTGAAGCTTCCAGCAACAAAGAAGGCTATTAAAACTTTACCCAAGATATGCAACATTAGAAGCAGGTTTTTGCAGGTTAGCATATTTATCCAAGACTCCTACTCAATTTTGTATTTTTTACAGAGCAATTGGTAGTTGAATACCAAAACCAATACAAAATTACTGCATGAATATGGTGTGATTTTCTACTACCTGGACATGGAGCCAGTCAATTTTTCTATTACAATAGAAACTGAATCATAAATTTTGAAAATATTTAGATGCAGTTTCTCAATACCTGACTGAACTGGTTAACAAAGAATTTTTCTTTAGCTTGGGTAATTTCCTCTATGATATTTTCGCTACTATTTCATCTTTTTACTCAAGTTTTCAAACCATTTCAGCAACTGCTTTACCTGCCCTTTGAGGAAGGTTTTAACAAAGTTAGCAGCCAAAACGCCATTGTTCTAGGGATTGACTTAAGTAATGAATCACATTACTGTGGTTTTTTACACTATTTGATCCTCTGATGAACTTTTACCTTAGCAGCTATTTATTTCCCCCAAAAAATATTTTTTCTAACAGAGAAATGAAACTGCTGCAGCAAGATAGTCATCCAAACATTGGATATTTGAGAACAGTCTTCTGTCTGTGCCTACTCCTGTCTTCATTGTAACTAATAATAAGTTCAATAAAATGAAGCACTGCTCACATACCAATTAATATATTAGAAAACATACATAATGGCCCCATTATTATGAGTGGGAAAAAGCAACTGACAGGACTTTAAAAAAAAAAAAAAGCAGAATTGCTTGATTACAGTATCAGTCACCCAGAAGCCTAATAAACATTATTTCCACCTTATATAAAGATGGAGAGTAAACCAAAATTGCCTAGAATACTGTTTTCCCCCAAACACCAGACCAGTCCCTAGACTCTCTTTACATTCCTTGGCAATAATGTGGCTCCAGGAGAAAGCTGTTCAAAGCAGAAATAATGTGATTCAGACAGTCTGTATTACCTTTCCTGACTAGAGAGTCTAGAGAGACAGGATTTTAATGTCACAGGTGAATTTTGATAGTGTGATTATGTTTGGGTGTCCCCTCCCAGAGAACTTAAGACAGAAAAATCCTTTCTTGCTCTTGAGGTAGACAACAGGAGGTTTTTTCT
>VYZV01032499.1:50203-73372 GCA_013401275.1 Pandion haliaetus
GAATAGCTCAACAACAGTTAAATAAGAAGAATAAATAAGAGGAATCCTTCCCTCTACCAACCGGAACCATGAGGATTAAATTTGGTTGGGTATTATTCTTCCTTCACCTACAAAGTTTCTGTCCATCGTGTCTCCATTATTTCTCTTTATCTTACTGTTCTCTGCGGGAACTACTCCTAATTTAAATTAAATAAGTGATTTTTAATTTCTGATTGTTTTTATTCAAAACAGTTGTACTGAACCTATCCTTTTCACCCTCCTTATAAGAAATATCTTATTTCTCTTGCAAATTAAAAATCATCCACCAAATGTAATGAGTAATCCAAGTAAGCATTTAAGCACAAGAGTAAGTACTTTGGGAAGCTATTAGCATCAAAATGTGGCCTGTGCTTAATGTTTTGGCATAGTTTGGGACGTAAAAGAAAATACTGCTAGATGCAAAATGACAGTAAAGCATTTAACTGTATGTTCACTTAAAAAAAATATTTCAATATATCTCTGTATTTTTAACTGTGATTTTTGATAGAGGTGAACTTAAAAACTTCTATGTGGTTTGCAAAAATAACCAGATATGACCTGGGAAGTATAACAAGAAAAAAAGTTATGAAAGATACTAGCTTTCCTAGTTTTAGGAAAACTACATCCTAGTTTTAGGCTGACATATAGTTCAACAGCATACATTTCATACCCTAAATGATTTGAGAATTTGGAAATATTTCTTTTAAAAAATCTCTATATGGAAAAAAAAAGTGGGAGATAGGTTTCTATCTGGTCAAACAAATATCTATCTTGGAAGGAATTTTCTGCTTGTATGTGATAAATCTTTATAATGAAATTGCCAAATTGGCAGATACACATTGCCAAATTTAGTAACCAAATTTAACACATTAACCAAAGTTAATACTTATACTCTCCTTCCATGGAAAATTAGTGCAAATTTACTCATTATAAAATGAGTCCTAATAGAATGCCTCAGAGGTCGTAGCTGTTTTTACAGTCCTGGGCCTCATTACTATGTACATTAAAACAATTTTGCAGCACTTTAATTCTATAAATGAGTACTTACATTCACTTTATGGCTTATGCATGTGTCAAAACTGATAGGTGCGGCATGAAGAATTACAACCCTTTCCTGAAAGAGATTTTAATCGGATAAAATCAGAAATTAAAGATTTTTTCATTTTACTTATAGAAAAGAGACCTCTGTGTTTTTATTTTGGGGTAGTTTTCATATCAATAGGATCTTCCCATTATTTTCTGTGTAAGATGGAAGGGAAGACAAGTTCCTTTGAAAAAAAACAGAATATGTGACAACATGTTTTTCAAAAAGTGGTGGAGATTTATTATTGTGTATTGAGGACTGAAACATAACTTTCTAGTCTCTGAATCTTACAGCTATGTAGAAATTAAAAGAAGCTTTAAGAAAAAGTAAAGTGCCACAGACTATTTTTTGTGGCATACCTAAGTCATTATTTAACTTCTAATAACACTTATGGTAGTCTACACAAGTTCTGTTTCTTTTTTACTCTGACTTGGTACCATATTTACTACTAATCCTTTGCTGAAAAGCATGGAGAGATCAGTTTTGTGTGTGTTTGCAATCTGCAGGTTGTGGGCATGGGTGAAGTGTTAATTAGCAATGTTTTACTATATAGCTAAAAATCAGTGCTGTAAGAAGTAGCAAGGCAAGGACATAAACCCAATTTGCCAAAGACAGTAACAATGCAGCTATGCTAAACCAAATTAAATTTAGGGTCAGAAATCATGGAGTAGAATAATGCAAACCAAGCTACTAGACCATTCTGCTTCATTTAGTCCGTGATGATAATGAGGTATCACTGAATGCTAAATAGATCATACATGGAAATTTGGGCTTGGAAGGAAAGCTCTCATCCTTTTTATAGCAATGACAGAGACACCCAACAATTTCATGACCCCAATATTTATTTTCACAGAAGACAATCAGTAGCCCCTCAATCTCAAATTAAAGGTAAAAAAAGTTCTTTTTTAAAATTTAGTGTTACAATGAATTTTTTTGAGTGCAATCATTGCTGAAAATAATTTTCCTGCACTCATTCTTACCCTTCTGTATTTATTTCCTGTCTTAAAAAATTCCGTTTTAAATTTAGCCTCATGAAGAATCATTTCAGTGCAATCACTGGATGTTGTTGAATATAATTTTCCTGAAGTCAGTCTAATTTTTGACCCTTCATAGCTGTTTCTCAGTCCTTTCCAATAAATCCAGTTCCCTCTACTTTTTGTTCCAGTACTAGTCATCCAAAAAGTATTAGAAACTTGTCAGCCTCAAGAAATTTGCATTGGGAAATACATATATTGTAGGGAAATACATTTCTGGGTACACATTTTATATAGGTTTTAAAAGCTAAACAGTAACGCAAGTGTCATGAAAAAAAAGTAACTGTTACTATATTTTGCAGTGTGTGTTGAGCTCTTTGTCTTCCTTCTTACTCCCACACTGATCTATAGTTATACGGTAAAACATCGCTAATCAGGACTTCGCTCATCCCTATACACTGCAGATTGCAAACACACACAGAAATAATCTCTTTGTGCTTTTCAGCTAAGATTCAGCAACGCATACAGATTTAGTAATTCAGTGCAGGCAAAAGTATACTCAAAATATGTATATGCAAATTCTATTCATGAGGGGTTTATTGTTTCTTAACTTATAGTTATTTTAAAATTCTGATTTCTCTACACAAATAGACATCCTCCTAGGATGCTCCTTTTAAAATAGGGTCCTTTATGTAATATTTATGGGGGGGAAAAAATACATAAAAACAGAGGTATGATGCTCCCTCCTAAAAGGCGTCCCCATCCTACAGACAGAGCTGGTAGTTGTGCACACAGTTAAAATTAGCTGTCATTTCTAACATCCCCTATGGCTTCAAGTCTCACACTTTCCACAGTCACTGTATCTAACAACAATCATAACAATAATGATAACAACTTTAACAATCCCATCAGCCTATTGTGCCCCACAGGGGACCTATGTTAGGGTTAAAATAACATTCTCAGTAAATTTTCTGGTGAGGATTATCCATGCTGAACTGGACATGCTGTCACAATAGCATATTCCAAGGCCTCCAGCAGAATTTTAGTAACATTTTATTTTGGGGAAAAGAAAGTCTAGGAATCAAAATAACACCTTTAAGCACCTAAAAAACCTCCCATAAAACTTACTAAATCATTATCAATAATTAGAAAGAAAAAGTTTGAACTAAGGCTACTGGAAACACTGTTTCTGTATTTTATGGTAGCTAGTCATGGGATAAAGTATGAGAAATAGTTGGGCACCTGAGGGTGAAACCCAGGATTCATTCATTCTAAGGGGTGGCCAAATAATGGAATCACAAAATTGTATTTTCTCTTGAATTATGAGATTTTCCATGACTTTGTTCCCCAGAGGCCCAGTATCAGGGATGTGGACATTTTCCACACAGCCAGGCTTACACTCAGTCAGGGCACTCTCCAGAAAGGTGAACAAAGCCATTTAAAAAAAAAAAAAAAGGTGAAATATAAGGTGTATGCTAAATGGGCCATGGGAATATAGGTCAAATGAGGAGGAGAAAAACAGATACTGAGTAGCTGCTTATTTAGCAAATGAGGCAAGCAGCCTTCCAAAACAAAGTGATGTGACCTAGTAAAGACTGAATCATCCCATGTGTGTGCAAAAGTAGAGTCAGTTAATGGTAGGAATTAATAACTTAGCATTTTTTCAGTATTTGTGTGTTTACCTTTTCCATCAGAATATCCTTTTAAAATAGGATCCTTTATGTAATATTTATGTGGGAGAAAAAAAAAATGCATGAAAATAGAGGTATGATCCTCCCTCGTAAAAGGCATTCCTTGACTGGAAACCTTTGACCTCCCCCAGTGTGTATATCTGGATTATCCCAGTTGTTAACTGGTGCCAGTCCGTCAGTCCTTCGCCAAGAAGCCCCGGTTTCTGCAGGCTGGTGGCCGAGAAGAGGCGAGCGGGGCGGAGGTGGGCACCCGCTGCCACCATGGCCATCCCGTCCCCCTGCGAGGGCTCGGTGTGGGACCTGGGGACACCCTCCGCTTGAGGGGCAGCCAGATGTTGGGGGAGAGACCCGAATGCCCTCCCAGCTGTTGACCACAGCAGTGCAGCTGTGGTACGGGGGTGGTTTAGCTTGCCCTCCACGCTGCGGAGCATCTCCCACCTCCCCTGACCATGCTGCATGACCCAAATGGGAGCTGGGGCACCCTAATGCTCCTGACAGTACCTACACACCAGAGACTTAAATTTAGGACAAACTGAATTTCACCCCACTTGCCAGCTGCTACAGGCATTTTTCAAAGGCTCAAATTAAGCACAGCTCTCCCCAAAATGATTTCTGCCAGAGCAAATGGGGACCAAGCTGTTTTCTTTTGTTTTCCAGTCGCTCTTTTGCGCTGTGGCCTGTACTTAATCCTCTGTGACGTGGCCCAGTTTATTCACTGTTAACGAGAGGGATACATGGCTGCAGCTATAACTATGATACCTGAATTTCCAGACTGGAGGCTTAAATGTACAAACTGTGCCTGTGTTCAATGTCGCTCCTTGCTCCCCTGCAGCACTTCTGCATTTGCACTAATTGGGAATTGCAGTTATGAAAGTCTTCTCTCTTTAGTGCAGCACTGCCAGAGTGTAAAATGGCGGCTGCATTGTCAATATTTATGTATATGCTCATATACTCACAAACATATTTTTATTATATTCAGTATTCAGTGGCTGGAGATTAAAGGATAGGTGGTCTGTGACTGTTATTCCCATAACTATTACACAGATCATCTGAAATAAATTCTTTCTGTGGGCTGTGATTGAGATAAAACTATGATACGGCATTCCTCTAACCCTGCTTGTTACTATGCATCCTCAGGAATTATTACTATCACTGCTTACTTTAAAGAATCTGAACATAAATATTCATCAAAATCAAATAAAATATGGGATTTTAGATTATGGGTTTTTTACCAATGAAGGCACTAGGAGCTGTTTGTTTTGATATGTTTACTATGCTCTGAGGCTAAATGTACAATATAATAAGTTAATCTATTTTACATGTAAGCATTTATTTTGTAATGTTGAGAGAATGGGTTACAAGTGTAAAACATAAGTCACAGCAGAAATATGAACTAAATTATTCTTATATTAAATTTCATAGTAGTAAAACCCACAAAATATAATGCTTTCTCATAAGGTTTTGGTCAACAATTCTGAGGAAGGCTGCACAATAAAATTTGTTGTTGTAATTATTACAGGGTCCAAGTTGCAACGTAGCATCTCTTGTGGTCCCATCTTGGGACTTATAATTCCCTCTACACCACGTTAGCTACATTAAATCATGCATTGGCAATGGCATGCGGGCCTTTGTGTTTCTATTACAGCAATGCTTATGAGCCTTTGACCGAGATAAGAAAGGCTAGTTACACTTGGGGACTGTTAAGACAGAAAAAGAAGGAATAATTCTTGCCCCAAAGATCTTCCAATCTTCTCTCCCAGTTCAGAAGGGAGTTAATTTATGCGACTTCCATTACAGCAAGTATTAACCACCTGAAATAAGGCACTAAAAAGGATAATTAGTACTAATGGAAGTCAATACTAACGCAATGAAAAGAAATGAGAACAATGCAGGATTGCAGGTGTCTTTAAGACAAAAAAGTGTTTATAAGCATTACGAGAAGGGTAGGTAGGAGTTATCCCTCAGGATCCTGACAGTGGCTGCTCTCAGTGACTTGGATGTTTCTGAAACACATAAAATTTGCTTTGTTTTTAAATATGCAACTGTAAAATTGTAAATTTAGCCCTTTATTCTGTCCTGTGCTATATAATGCTTCTTTATTTTAGATCACTGCGACCATTTCAACCCTGACTGAATAACTGCAGATTTTTCTCAAACTGTTGTCTTCTCATTTTCCTGTTGACAGCCATTATGCTGACTTGCAGTGAGCCTTTCACGGAGTCTGACAGCAGGAATGCAGCAACATGGATTTTTATACTGGAAAAGGTGCTACATCTCATATGCCAGAAAAGGGCACAAAGGCTATTCAAAAATTCTCTTTTTTAAATTTGATCTCTTATCAAGGAGTCAGTGGCCAGCACAGAATGAAGCCACTGCACATACTCAGTCACTCATTAATTTATTCTTCATCGCGAAGTAAAGGGTCATTGACTTATTCTTTCTGTTCTTAGGGTGTTTCAATAGAGTTACAGTTGGGCAGTATATAACAACTTGAATAAGAGCTGAGAAGAATTTAAATGTTTAAATAATTAAGGAATGATCAAATCAGTATTTAGGAAGATCAAAAAAAATCAACAGTGACATTCTTTAGCATGGGTCAGAAACCTTTCAGATGGTGAATCAGTTTACATGTTAATTTCTGAAATAAACTTAGCAATTAACTGTCTATCTTTTTCAACGAGGCTTGCTTTAACACCTAGGATTTCACCCCTTGGCTTCAATGCTTGGCTGCACAAGTCCCCGTATGGGTACAAAGGAGGCAAGGGCACGGTAGCAGAAACGCTCTCAGGAGGGCAGAAACTCTTCTTGCAAGTTAAGGTTGCCTCCAGTGCGCATGGAAACACAGCTCAGAGGAAGGGCTTTCCTCGTCGGCCCTACCTGTGTATTTGCTTCAATGCTGCGGAGGGCTCGGGGACAGCGGGGAGCAGTGGCATCCCCCCACAAGAGCCTGCATCGGTCCTGCCACGCGCCGCTCTGCGCCTGCCGGCACCGCGCGTGTTGGCACCCGAAACCTCCGCCAAGGCATTTACTCCCCAGAAATCGTTCACGTAAATCTGCTATAAATCTGCTAGGTTTAAGTGTTGGGTTTGCAGATTGGTTTGTTTTGGGGTTGGGGGTTAGGTTTTTTGCTTTGTTTTTACAAACTATTTCTGATTTTATGAAAGGTTATCTTTTTGC
This sequence comes from Pandion haliaetus, assembly GCA_013401275.1. Taxonomy (NCBI): domain Eukaryota; kingdom Metazoa; phylum Chordata; class Aves; order Accipitriformes; family Pandionidae; genus Pandion; species Pandion haliaetus. The sequence goes on from VYZV01032499.1 coordinate 57,148, forward strand.
ATTTGATAACAGGTGTTGAATAAGATCTTTTCTGGAAAATACATATATGGACAGGAGTTTAAAAAATGTAAGGTTACATGTCTGTCCGTTACTGAAAATAAAGTTATTTAAAGGATTTACAGAGCCTATTACCTATAGCATTCTACTGCTTTTTCAGACCTTGGGAGGCTTTGGTGACAATTGAATTTAAGTTGTTCTGCTGCCACGGGGAGGCAAGAATTGCTGGATGATCTCTGTGAAGATGGTACTTCAGGAAGGAGCAAAAATATTCTGGAGTGATAATAAAAGCATATTCCTTTTCAGGGACAGGTGTCCACTGTTACAATTACTTTAAGCAAAAAAGTATTCTCAGCGGTGTGGAAGCTGACTATCAATATTTCAAACTAAAATTTGTTTTAAAAATATGATTGATGTTTTAAGCCAACAATACCTTAGGTTTTAAAATGATGCTGCATTCCTTTCTTCATTAAGCAAGTTTACTGGGGTTGGTAAAAGAAGCTGAGCTGACATTCAGGTTAGCACTTCATGATTAATGCTGCTTCCGTGACTTTCTGAAGTTTTTGCAATACACTTGACACAGTAATCATATAGGTAGCTGGAACAGTGTAAATTATGTGCTTAGTAATTTATGGGACAACGTAAGTAAGAATTGTGTTTGTGAATACTTTAGAAATCTTCATGGAATAAAAATTGTTTTCCTATCAGGTAGCAGTTCTACAAGAATATAAAATATATTTTGTAGTAGTACATCTAGTGTAATTCTAGCATAAAGTATTTAATAACTTAAAATTTTATTTTTGTTAAAATGGAGAGTTAGAGATAAAGCTGCACCCCGTCGGCAGTGGCTCTTGGGAGAGGAGGGGATTCAGATCCCTGCTCTGACGGATAGGGAGAGTCCTGGCAATGCCAGTGGCCTGACGGCTGCTCTGGACACGTCTCCACCACAAACCAGAGTGAAACAACAACACACCAACTGAGCTGGCCCATCCACGTGGTGTAAGGCACAGCAAAGGTACTAACTCCAGAGTGGAACCGGCCAGCCCTCTGCCTCGCTCGGCTGGAGCAGCGCTGGGACACACCGGTTGTAATCCTCAGGCAGTGCTGCAGCCTGCAGGCATACATTCTTGCCCCCATTTGGGTTTGACGAAGATTTTTTTTTCCTAATAAGTGGATCATCAAAATAATGTAATGAATCGATGTTTCAAATTGTTTCAGAAGAGTCCCAGGTAGTTGTACTCAATAGCACTGACTACAGAGGTAAAACCAAATAAAGCTAAGACTAATGTCAGCTTCAGCCTTGTATTTCTTTTGAATTTATCTGCACCATCCTCTCAAATAGTAATGCAAATACAAATGATTAATGCAGGAAAGGCACTCAAGCTGCTGATTTGGATTTTACCTCATTCATGTTTTTGGAGGTCCTAGTAATAGGAAAACCTTATCAGTGAGTTACTTATTTTGGTTGTTTTGTTAATCAATCTTTAGAAAAAAGGGCTGAAGTTAGAAAGAATGAAGATTGTGCCTATGCTCTCGAGGAGACGCACACACAGAATTTACCTCCTGGAGAGAGATGTTTTAAAGGAAAGGGGATCCCAAAGGACATCCATGATCTATTGACTCAGTAGAGAAAGACAGTGTGGAAATAAAAAATGCCCTTCCTATAGGAACAGGCTGCTCAGGCGATACTGGCCTCTTCTTTGCGCTAGAAGAAGGTATGTCATAGAGCACAAACTTTGCCTTGAAGTAACCCTACAGACAGTTTACCAGACAAATCATTAAAATAAGGTATGTCTGGGTGCTATTGCAAATGCCTCTTGCAGAGCCACTAAGTACAGAGTTTAATCATGTTTCTGCACTAAGGCTACAGCTGAAGCAAAAGGGCAAAATTTCTGAATTCTTTCTGTGCTCCATTCTAGGCATCCCTGGCATCTTTACTTCCTTTTAATACATTAAAAAGTTTCATGATAACTTTATTAATTGAATGCTGTCCCCAGCTGGTTTTGCCCTCCAAGTGAGGTGCCTCCCCGGCAATTCTGTGTAGAGAAAGTCTTTGCAGTCTCCAGACTTTGTGGCCTTGGTTTGGACCTTTTTTATGGCCATTTTCTGCTCCACCACAGATGCAATCTCTAATGTCAGCATAGTTAGACAGGGGAAGAACGCAGCCCCATCCCCTGGCCCTGCTTTCCTACTCCCCCCCACTGTCACAGTAGTCGGTGGTACTTATATCGTGCTGATCCATCCCTTCCCTGCATCTCCAGGAGACAATGATGAAACCTTCCAGTGCTCTTAAATTCTGCCTGGGAAAATGATGTATCTTGCCCCAGACTGGAAATGCAAAGGGGTAATATAACACAAATTTGCCACATATTTTTAAGATATATTGTGTGTATCTTAGGCCCTTGGTCTTAGCCCTCATCTCTAAGACAAAGTCCATCTTTTCTGCATTGCTCGCTCAGCTTTTCTTCAGATCAGTGATTTGCACATTGGTTCACATGAAGAAATGAACATTTTTACTGCTTGGTTTGAATTTAATCAATGAACTGAGCAGTGAAGAGAAATTGCCTATAAGCCCTCTGAAAGCCAGTATGCATACGTAGTAGACAACTGCCTGTCGAAACTAGACTTCTACTTACATGGTCTTTTTAAACCAAAAATGATCTAAAAGTGTTCATTCATTTTTCAGGTTATAGTTTAGTGATCCATCAGTAATAACTATTATTTGGATCACTTTTATTTTAAATAGCTGGGTACTATTCTATACCAGTCTGTAGGAATAAATAACAAATTTTTTTTGCGAGAGAAAATGCGTATCATATTTTAAAAAGGTGGTCTCTTTTCATATAAATTACAGTTGTAAATACTGTATATTTTCAAATGCATTAAAAGAATACACATTGAACTTGAGTTCCTGTTATGATCTGAGGCATAAGATGGACTCACGTCTATGCATGAGTTAGGAATCCTACTTCAAAATACATGAAGGTTTTTCCAAACATTTCCAGCCTCTGTTTTCCACAATTTTTCAGTTTGCACATGAACATGCACTAGTAGATTAGCTACAGTGGCACTCAACAAAGGAATCTAAACCAGATATAATACCCATTAACATAGTTAGGCTGCGTATTGAAGTTCTACAGGCATCTTAACACATTTCTCTGTCTGTTAGAAAGCTGGTGTGAAAGCAAGCTGTGGCCAGCTTGCTTCTCCACTCATTGCAGAGGACTGAAATGTGCAAGAAAACTACCACTGTGACTTGAAAAGTGGTTACTGAGGATAATTTAGCTTGCATCTTTGCATGTAAAAACACTGATTTACCAGTAAATTATAATAAAGTGAGATCAGTTCTTTGGCTAGAAAAAGACAAGATTGGTGGGGAGAGCACCAAAAACTGGAGGAGTTAAGACTGATTTTTTACTCAGTATGTAAACTATGAAAAGTAAAAAAAATGTCATTTATGTAAGATCAATTTATATAAGCACAGTGAGTTAGCAATACTTGCGTAAATGACCCCAGATAGGATAGTTTTCTTAGATCTTAGTTTCCCCTTAGAATTTGTCCTGAAATTAAATCTTTAGGATAAAACTTGTTTTGAGCAGGGGGATTAAAAAAAAAACCCAAACCAAACAAACAAAACCCTCAACGCCCCCCAAACCATAACTTTCCTGAAACTCTACAATGATTACTATCAGTAATTCTTTTAATAAAGGTTTTAGAATCCTCATTTACTTACATCCTCCAATATAATCAATCCCTCACACTACAAAGGAGAAAGGCAGTGCAAAACCAACAAATCACAATGAAAACAAATCATGGAGACCTAGAATTCAAATCTGAGAATATGAATTATCATTTCACTTTGCCATGGCACTCAAATTTATTACAATTACTATTATTTAATGGAATACTAAATACATTAATGAGAGTAGGATGATATTAAATAGACTCTTTGCATAGTTTGTTGGCAACAGATTCAAAGCTAAATGTCAAGTGATTGTTTCCTTGTAATCAAAACATTTTATGTATCAAGTAATAACATAAAAGCATAGCTTAAATACTAAAAGTTGCAATATTTATGTAAAAGCCAATTTAGAAAGCAAAATATCTGAACAACCTTGAAAGCAGTACTCATCTATGAACTTGGCTTTAACATGTATCACAAATTTCTTTCCTGATTATTTAAACATATTGTTTATTTTCTTTTGGTAGCTACTAAATTCAATTTTCAGATTTTTTTTTGATGCCTCGGGTTCATAATATTGTTTCTTCCAATAATCTGAACTGATTTGGCATAGCATTATGGTGTGTCTTTCATTGTAGAATTATTATTTAAAGAAAGATTCTTGAAATAATTTGAAAATGTATTTAAAATATTTATGATGTGGACACAATTCTTTTCAGGCTTTCTATATAATCATGCCCTTGTTTGAGTTTGCTGCAAGCTCCCTAATACTGCATCTCTCACATATGTTGAGAAGAAAACACTCAGTTTTGAAACTGTCTGCTTACCTAAGAAGATGAAGTAATTAAAAAAAACCAAACCACAATAAACATGCTAAACTATAAAGGGCAAGAAAACTTTGTTTACGTTTCTGAGAATACACCACTTACCCATTTTTGGAAATTTCAGCATTCTGCCCTGCACCAGGAGGTATTTCAAAAGAAGCAGCACTTCTAAAAGAATTTTGTTTGTGTGTTTTTATTATTCAGTGTAAACAATAAGAAAATGGGTAACACTGGTCTTGCTCAAATATTAAGAGCGATTCATAAATACGGAGTCAAATTCCTGTAGAGGAATTTGCATAAATAAGCAGAAAGCATATTTTACACATGTGATATCAATTCAAGAACAAGATAGGCTTTTTTTTTTTTTTACTTTCGAAGGCCTTTCTTTCATCAGAAACTCTAAGCTTCCTCAGCAGGATGAGAAATTTCCCAGCCTGTTTTGCTATTGCTGGATGAGATGTATCCCCAAGACTGCTCTGTGTGTGTGATACTCAGCCACGTTGAGGCAAAGGGAGTTCTGCCATTGATTTGTCACTAAAACCCAAAATGAGACTGCCTTTGCAGTCTGTCACATTGCACAGGTTAACGTAGCACAAGGGGTTGACAGCAATTGTTGCCAGTTTCAGCCACAAAGATACTCAAGATTCATCGGGTGGTGACCAGACCACTGGTTGCAAGATTGCTAGAATTTCCGACCAAATATTTCTTCTGGAAAAGCCATGTTTTTGTATATCAGAGGATTAATAGTGGTAAGTGGTAAACTAATTTCATTGTTCAGAAGAAAGTGAAATTACAGAAAGGGAAGGTTAAAAGAGCCTCTACCTTGCCATTAGAGCAGGAAAAGCATTCAAAATAGTTTCAACACTAATTTAAATTGCCCTGTGGGGAAAGGACATTTTAAAAAAATACAAAACTCTTGTTACACTTTGCCAACATTAAGGAAATAGGCTTAACAAAAATACAAAAATAATGAAGCAAAACAAACTAATGAAACAATAAATAATGAAAATGTTGTTTGTCTTTCATGTCTGAAAGGTATTGGTGGGAGCAGGGGAATGCCTGATAATCAGCCTGCCAGTTACCCTCTGCTCGAGCACAGCACTCAGCAGGCAGTGTCATTTCCAACCATGTCTGATGATGCCTCTCTGGTCCCATCCTGGAGCCCCCAGTGCAAGAAAGCAGAGGGAAAAACTGTCCATTAAACACACTAAACACATACAGCATTTAGCAAGGACTAATTAATTTGTGGTAGGAAATTCAAACTCTCCATTGTTTTTGTGTCTTCATTTAAGCTTTGCTGATCCTTTGTCTACCCTAGGTCATATGGAAAAAACCCCAAGCAAACCCCACACCTGCATCTAGCAGTCAGGAATTTTGAAATATAATCTAAAAAAAAAAAAAAAAGAGAAATGGGGAATTTAACTCTCTTTTCCTTTGGTTAAACGGAATTAAACTTCTCAATAATAATATATTAATGATACCTGGTTTTACATTGACATAAACAGCTTATAAGTCATTGTCTATTATTGCTAGTTTCTGTAGGGAATATATATGCTCCTCAGCAGTAAAAAGGTTTAAAAACTGCAAGTAATCTTTTCAACAGCATCTGCACATTCCTCTTCCTTCCAACATTACAGTTAAGATTAGTATAAAATATTTAGAGAAAACAGATTCAGGAGAATCATATTAGAGACACTCCTTTGTCCTCCATAGACGTCACTATTGTCAATGGGGATATTTTAATGGGAAATTTCTGATGAAAGTTGGTTATGGGGAGAATGTGATGCAATGGTTACCTCCTTCAAAGGCTCTCAAAACCTGTAGTTTCCATGTCATAACATCAGAAATAGAAGTGCTTTCTCATATTTGTTTCATAATTAATCTTTCTATGGAACAGCAAGTCTTTTGACATTTTAAAATAATTATTCTAAATTTTTTTTTCTTTGAATAATTGCAAACACACCGTTATGTTCAACCATTTCTGACTTGAAACACTTCGCTCCTACTTGTTGAATCAAACTGAAATCTACCTTAATTCTGATGTTCAAGCTCTACCTTTCCAAGGGGCTGCCATACCGAGACTTGTAGGCTGGGTGCTCCTGCTCAGCGGGACTGCCCTTGCATGCTGCAGCAATCTGCACAATACAGCATATGACAAAATCTGGGCAGAGGACTCCATTCCTTAAAAAGAAGCACAGAAACTAGGACTTCCAAGAGTGACATTGGTAGCACATGCAAACATTAATCTCTATCCAATTAAATTTAAGTGAATATATATCAAAACTAGAAATGTTTATTCCTCTCAGAAAAGTAGAGCAAAAATATAGAAAATGTCTCTCCAAAATAAAAAGGTGTGAGATATAAGACAGTAGCAAGAAAAAAAAGCCCTTTGGTCAATGGACAAAATAAATCATAATGGATGTTAGCTATTATTCCTGAATCATAATAAATTGTTGATTAGGATTCTGTTTTTCCTCTCATATTTTTATTTCCTCATGTTTTATATCAGTGTTCTGCATAAAGTGACCCCTGCTTAGCTCTGGGAAAGCTGTTACATAGCATTAAAGGTTTAGTATGTCCTTTGTCACAGCCCCTAGCAAAATGTGCTGTGAAAGCTGTACCATCTTAGAAGTAGTTTCACACTCATAAAGTTCAATGCCACTTTGCTTCCTTATTGCATCAGGCTCGTGACTTCTACTATCGTTAATTTTTATGCATTCCTCAGGTCACCTCTGCCGTCCCGCACTCTGGGGACAGAGCAGTTGACACCACCCATTCCTCACCCTCCCGTTCCTATGTATTTTGCTTAAAAATGAGTGGCTACACAACACGCACCTACCACGGCACAGTCAGATGTTTGCAGAGGGCCATATGAGGTACCTTACTTTTCTTTTTCTGCTTGCGTAGGCTTATCATCTGAACTACAATCTAGTCCCAAAGATTCTGGAATAATTTGAAAGTCACATGTAATATTCTTGACTTTCAGGCCTTCTAAAATAGGCCCTGTGACTCTTGGGGGATTTACACGATGGTCAGATGTGCTCTGTCAAGAATGTGCGGTTTCAAGATAAATATTCATGCCTGGGCTTCCTTGCACTTTAGTGAAAGAACAGAGAATTAAACTGGCAAGGTTTCCAGTTTCTGATGTGCCCAGAGGGCATGATATTTGTCCATATACTGGCAGCACCAATTTAAAAAATAATAATTAAAAAAAAAGCATAAGGATTGAGGTGCTGCTCTTTTGGTCACTTGCAATGAAGCCATCCCCTGGATTTGCTGAATGGTTGCTTGCCTTCCCATGCCCAAGGAGGTAGCATTTCATAACTGTTTTAAGGCCTGATACAGTTATTTCAGGGTTGTTGATTAAAACTTATCAAAGTTATTTTTGGAAAAAAAAAAAGAAGATGCATTTTCAAGGTTGGAGTGTATTTTGAACCTGTCAGCTTTGACATTCTATGGTTAAAACAGTGCAACAGGAGAAAATGAATTTCCAACCCTTGGAATGATGCTTGAGACCACAGAGCAGAAACAAGCAAGTCTGCACAGAGGCTGATAAGCTTCCTAAATCCTGCAGGGTTTCTTGTACATCACTATCTTTTTAAAAGGTTCATTTAAGCAAGTAATTTAGGGTTGTGAGCTTTTTTTTCTCCTCTCTAGATATGCAGTCTGATGAGTTTAAACAGTAGCACAGCGCTTCATGTCTTTAGCCACACCAGCTTAATCCCCTCAATTTATAAACACACACAATTCATCCAATATTGTCTGGGTTTTTTTAAAATATTCAGAAAAAGTTACAGGCATTCTGTTCTTGTTAACCTCTCTTCATCTTCTCATTGACCCTTATGCTAGTTTTGTCTTTCTCCTGACTCTAAGTCATGTAGGTTGGGAAACATTTTCTTTGTTCATTTGGTCTGTATAGTACTTAGCACACAGGGGCTTTGTTGCTAAATTGGGAATTGACTCTGTGTAAGACTGTACTTACACAGTCCTCGCTAAGAGTCACACGACGCTGATGGCAGAGTCACAAGGCAGGCTGGAGGCTAAATGTGCTACCTGTCCATCTGACCCTTGGGACTATATGCAGACCACTCTAACTAATGTTTTGGGAAGGGAAATGTTGGGTACAGATAATGCCTACAGTGTCCTCCAAGGCAAATTTATCTGCTGCAAGACCACACCTGGACTCTGTGCAGCCTCTAGCTACCAGATCTACCTTGTCACTAACTACATCAGGCAGACGAAAGAGACATCGGTGTTTTCTCTGCAGGAGCCCGGTGCCCTGAGGACACCTGCGGGAAGAGCAACCAACATCTAAGTGACATGACTGCAGGCTGAATTCAGGAGGTTTTTAAAAACTGTGGAGATGCCTGACTTTTGCTTTCAATAGTTGCCAAGAGTAGTTGCTCCTAAGGGTGCATTGTCATGTGCAGTGTCAATATTGCCATTGGTCACAAATCAGGTTCCTCTCTTGAATGCTGGACAATCACCACTGCCTAGGCCAGTTCAAAAAAAGCTGTGGAAAAGGCTCAAACCTGCACTGATACTTTCCCACAGGAGTGGATGGTGACACTTATTATCAGTAAGGATGTAAGTGAATGAGGTTAAGTGAGTGCACCCAATATTAGGTGTCTGGGGCACAAGATACCAGAGAAATATTGTTTTTAATACATTATGTACAGTGAGATAGGAGGATAGATCCTCATGGACTGTAAACATGGGTGCTTCCTACTTCTCTGTACTCACATTGCTGAAGCGGCCTCCTCCTGTCATCTCAGTCGCCACTTCCCCCCTTCCTGAAGACCTCTTATGATGCAGTAGGAAGAGTTGTCAGAGATTTTGGTCATATGATAGAGGTAAATGGCATCATATGGCACAGAAGTTCTGGATGTAACCATCCAGCATGTCTAGAAAAGGTTCCCTCTTTAATCACAGCAAAAGGTGGAAGTGAGGCAGACGAGGCTATTTGTGCATTTTCTTATGAGCTGCAGGAAAATCCAAAGTCTCACACTTATAACAAAGTGCATTACTTACAGATGGTGTCTAAACTAACGGTCACCTAGAAAAACCCAACTAGAAGTTACCACTGAAAGTGCTTATTGGTATCTTCCGAAAGTCACATCACATAAAAATGAATTTGAATCTTAGTCCAAGCTCAGTACCAGTTTATTACAGTACGAGGCGGTTTATTAGCAACTAATTGATCTTCCTGCTACTTTGTATGCTCTGAATTGGGCTTTACTTAGCTGAGACTAGGACTCATTAACAGCCTTATTGTGTGAGCACAATGTAGTTTTGCAATACTTTTCCAACTATCCTACCAGCTGTTTTTTCTATACCTGGTCTGTACAGAAAGGGCAATACACGCTAATGAAATACTGCCTTGGTATTTTGTATGGTGAGATACTATTTAAACTTATATCAATCATTTTGTTGTATATGAAAGAGTAACACCAAGGCACACTTGTGTTCCTCAAACATTTGAAAATTTTCTTACAGCTCATCTCATGGAAGATCTGCCACCTGTCAAACAAAAAGAGCCATTCTCGATTGAGTAGTGAGGCAGCATTAAGTTTATATGCAGAATAAGGCCATGGGGTGAGTAATACTGGCCCAGACTGTATACAACTATAATCCAAACCTCTGGCAAAATTACTTGTACAGGCTCAAGAAAGAAGTGCAAATATCTTCCATTCCAGCTCGCAAAACTATCAACCCATGACAATGAGTGTGAAATCTTAGAAACTGTCATCCTGAAAAGTCATTGCCTAATGCCATGGTCTCTTCTGATGCAGTAAAAATGCTATGTAAACATCATTATTATAGACTTTTTATTTTGAGTAGTTTATTCTTTGTCAGAAAAGACATTTCAGGGGATGCTCATGATCCTTTAGAGGATGTCAAAACTCTAAGCAGATCTAGGTTGCTAAAATCATATTACCTTTGAATGCCTACATCAGAAAATTCCCCACGTGCTGTATCCAGTCCAGTCCATTGTACCAGATTTTTTAATGTAGCTTTGTGCTGGGCCAAGAAGTGGGAAAGAACAGCAGTCCTAGGGAGGACCTGAGCCAAAAGAGCTGCTGTCTTCTGCTGTCACTGGTGTGCATCCAGGACTGTCGCCCCATAACATTCTGCTTTCCCATCACCACACCGAGCAGCCCCTAGAAGAGGCCACATTTCACCTTAATTAACTACATATACAAAGATCCACAAGAATTCTGGAAACAGAGCCCCTATACTCAGGAAAATTATTATCGGTTCTGGAGTGCAAAGTATTTTGCCTTTGAGTAAAGGGTAAATGGCCATGCATGAACGAGAGACTCGCATCAAGTTTTTGATGCTATCAGTCACAAGACGCTACCGACTTGAAAAAAGCAAGCTAGCAGGAAAAGACAGGAGACATATGGAGCTTAGCCTCTCTGTGTCATGCATAACTCCCAGGGATTAGTGAGAGCGAGCTAGTCCTTCTTCCTAAAAACATTGGCATATATATATATATAACAAAACATGTGAATACATACTACTATTCTGTGTCTCAAAGGGAAGTGTTAAGATTTAGGTAAATAAAATTGAAATGTATGAAGACAATAAATGTGTGTTATACTTTACACATAAAGTTTATATTACCATTTTGTTAGGAATCTGAGGAAATATTTTTCAGTACTGTCCCTTTTCCCTTTACAAGAGGAGCCCTTGCAAGCCACCACTGCTGAGTGGAATTACTTGCAGGGACATGGAGATTGTTTTAAAAATATAGTACAATATTTAGATTCGGATTTTCCATGAGAAGAACAAACTGTCCTTCATGTACAATGAGTGGAAACTCTGTAAAACTGCACTATAAATTTACTCATACTAATACAAAGATCTGTGAACATGATCAAACAGGAATTTGACCACTCCATAGAAAAATGTTTGTAATTTACAGAAGCTAAAAGCAATTAATGGGGAAGAAAAAAAAAAGCAATGTGCTTTATCTAAAATCTATAGAAATATTTTAAATATTCTAAAAACTGACACGTGCAAAAGAGCTGAGAGCAACCAGGACTGGTATGTATTGCCATATTATATGAAACACACAGACATTCAATTATCAGCTATAAAATCCTATCCTGCTAAGTCTGAGAATGATTCTATAGTACTGACAGTTTTTTTAGGTCCGGACCACTATAGCTATGACTGAATGCAACAGGATTCAGAAACACTTAGTTATTCTGAAATATCTTTCAAATTTTGTTTACAGGGGAAAAAAAGTATTTCATTCAACAGCAATAGATGAAAATTGCATTTGTATTTTTATCATCAACAGTATTGGGTAGGAGTTTCTTGACAAGTCATAAACTCACTTATGCTGCATAATCTCATTAAGCAATTAGTCTTAAAATTCATTTCACTATATCTTTTTGTTTTCATGTGAAACTTAGACAAATTATTTCTATATGTAGAACCTAAATACAGGATAAGGCCCAGAATAGTAATGCCTTTGGAAGCCAGAAGACAATATATCAAAAATGAACACCACACACAAGCTACCTGAGTCTTACATGATACTGTTATCTCAAGCAGATATGTCTTTCCTAGATGACAGCTTCTTCAGAACTGGCTGATTGAGCTGTTGGCCCGGAGCTTGGATAGATAAGCCTAGCTGTCATTCAGACAGCATTTCATCCCCATCGAGATGCTACATAGCTTCCCCAACTTTCAGTTTCTTCTTTCTTGTGTTCCAAATGTGAGACCAGCAGGTGAAAGGGAGTCCAGTTCTGTGGAGGTGGTAAGTCATTCAGAGTCACCTGCTCTCTTGAGCGCTTGTCACAGAGGCTCCTTGAATCAACTTCACGGCTAACGTACAAAGGAAAAATCTATATTTGCAAAAGTCACCGTGTTGTTGTCTCAAGAGAGTTAGTAGTAGAGAGGCTACAGTTTTAGACAGATTTCCAACTGTTGCTGTGCACAGACTGACATGTTTTGTACCTCCTGTAAACGCTTACCCCTGGGACTTGTACGCATTCCCGTGAAAGATCAGTACAGGTGGCTGCATGTCTTTAATACTGTGCTCTCTGCAGGAATTTAAAACATGAACTTTCTGACTTGGTAGTGTCAGAGGGTACCGATGGGAAGGTGATGAGGCAGGAATGCTTCCTCTGTGTCTGCTCTCGTGATGCATAAGCCCATCAGCTCTTGGCAGGCACGCTCGTGTGCTGCCGGCAGCGCGTTCACTGCCTTCGCTATGATCTTTGCTGGAGTTCCCGCAGACACCCATATGGCTTGGGCTGCCGCCGCCGTATGCTGCTGCTTTGTGTAGCTGTTGGATGATGGAGTGAAGAAATGTTCAGCTGTATTTAGTAGCGTCACCTCTTACATGCCTTTGGTTTTGGCCCGCTACCTGCTTAGCCTGGTGTCCTCTTGGCTTCCTCCATGCGTTGCGTGACAGTCCAACCCTGTCTTCCCTTTTTTTGGCCGTTTTTCTCAACAAATGTGTTCCAACACAGGGTTTTGTAGAAAACTATTTTACCTAGAGTGTTGAATTTAAGTACTTTCAGTTATTTTGGGGAGTACAAAAATGTTGCTGAAGGAAATGGAAAAAAGTGTTTAACAGAAAATTTCATCACAGCAGAGAGAATGAAAAATAGTGGCTATTCCTGACAAATGCATGTATGGTTAATTATTCACTGAAGCAATGCATCTGAGGTAAGCAGATGAACAAATTGAGCTTACCTAGCATCGTAATTTTAGAAACACCGAATACTACTTCAGAAGCACATAAATAACACTTCAGGCTACCCAGAAAGTTTAATATCTCACCATTTTTGATTAATATAAAACTGCTGCATTTATTAACCATAAGGTTTGAGCAAGTTCCACATCAGATTCAAGTAGCTGAAAGCCAAGATGCATGATAAGGCAAATTAGCGTGAATAAATTATGGATATTATATAGTGATATGTAGAAGGAAAAAGCTCAATCGTCTTTTAACAGCAATAGGTTTCCCAGATAGTCCAGAATGAATGACCCTACGGTACATGTAAACTAGTAAATTATCTGCCATATGGTTTTGGGTTAAACAACGAATCCCTGGAATCAGTCTGTCAGACCATCACCCTGCAACACATTTCCCCAGATGCCATCATGGACCCTGGAAAATTTTCCCAAAATAGATTTTTCCTAGAGGCTGATAAAATTTTCATCAAAATTTTTCTTTCTGACTAATTCTTTCTAGAAAAAAAAAGCTTAATCAGAAAATTCCTTCTCATTTCTACTTAAACTAAATGTATATAACAATTCAGAACTCAAAGGCAAAAGGAATAGGGAGATTAGTATCATAAGAGAAATACGATTTCTTCTGTGTATTTTTCTTGGGAAACCTATTTTCATCTGAGAGAAGACAAAATTATTCTGGCATGGTGAAGTTTTAAAGTCCTGTTCAATATTATCATACATATATATATGCAAGTGTATACATAAAATTAAAAACTTTAAAATTTGTTTTCCTTAAAGTTTGCTGCACACTGTCATTCTTTGTGTCTGAGAATGTCTGTTGCATAAAGACTTCAGAACACTATATTGGCAACTTTTTTATTATTATTATTTTATTTATTTAGGCATTATATAGCTATGTATGTGCCCCTGACTTTGAGGACAGTAGCTGGAGTTCATGAGCAATTTTAAAGACAAAATAGTTAGGAAATGTGCAAGAACATGGCAACTCCTTTCTCATTTTGCATTTATATAAAAACAGGCATTCTACACTATAAAATAAACTACATATTGATCAACTATTATCAGAATATCTTGGCTGTGGGATTTTATTCTGTTTCCTATTATGAATATTAAAAATTGGTAGCATAAAATGTAGATATTCTATTTTTTCTTTCAAGCCCAACTCATCAAACATTTCTAGATACAGTATTGTCTTAAGCTACTGAGAGAGAAGGTAATTTGTCCCTATGGTGAAATGATAGTGTTTAGGTCTATGTCAACTTCTAGGCTGAAAAGGAATAAAAACAACAGCTTAGAATGGCAGGGAATAAGAGAAACAACCAAGGAACAAGCGATTATACCTAAGAAATTATTTAGCAGGGATGGGAGAAAGCAGTAGTAAAATGTCACTTTCCAGGTAGCTTAAAATCAAGAGGAATGTGGACAGAAAAAAAAAAAGCAACAGCAAAAGCTGTTTTTACAGTTCTGTAATTCAAAATAAACAACTCATTTTATGATAAGTTTCTTTAATATTTCTGTTTGCTTCACAACATGCAGCTGTTTAATGAGTGATAACATCCATAATGTTCCTTACTGCAATATAGTCATAAGCCTGCAACAAAATGCTATGGAGAAGCAAAATAAAGTCACAGACTGATGAAAAACATCTATGTTTTGTGAAGGGAGAATATTAAAAAAAAAATCAACAAGCATATTTGCATATAGAAGACAGCAGTATATATCATGCTGTCCTTTTTCTTTNATTAGGGTTAAGCCAAAGGCTAAAAAGCAAATAGACAAACAGGCTTCCAGAAATTTATGTGTGCTCAAAATGATCTTAGAAACTGTATGAACTGCTATGATTGATTGTTAATTTCTTGAAAACCATTTTCTTGAAATCTTTGCAAAAAATGTAAAGTCAGGTCCTCACATATGTACTCTGGCATACTTCCATTGACTTTTTGTCTTTGTTCTGTGAACAAACTGAGCAATGACCTGCGATGAATCCTCAGGAGATGAGTCGCTGAGTGTGGTTCCATGGTAAATTGCATAATTGTTTCATTTCTTCCCACCAAACCCATACATACTTATGTGTATTGTAGTGTTATGAAAGTGCACGTGGCTGTTGCAGCTATTTGGAAGGAATTCACATATCTAAGCAAAGTGCACCTTCCCTTTGTGTGAATTTTCTCTTTTTGCTTGCAGCAGACAAAAGTGTATCTTCAATAAATGTGAATGTGAATGAATAATTGAATTTTCTTCCTTTTATTCTGCTCATTCTTCCAGAAATTTTTTCTTTGAGATAGAAAGCTACATTCAAACTCATATTTTGTTAAAATAAAAGACAACTTGGCCAATAGTGGCAAATGTGCATGAGCGGGCAGATTGTAATGCACAGATAATAAATATCAAAAAGCAGATGTGGTGGGTATTATTGTTTTTTTTTTCTTTTCTCCAGATAGCATATATTAAACTTACATCTTCATCTTAAATGTTCTGTTCTGTCAGAAAATGGCTTTTTAAAAAAATTCATTTATATGATTATATGGTTGGTTTTTACTGTAATTAACCAATCCGTCAATTAGATTTCAAGCTTCTCTCATAAATCTTTTAGCAATATTTAATTATTTGAACAATGCAAAATTTTCTTTCAGAAGAAAACATACGAACAAATGGGGGGAAGTGGTTAAGAATTATTATTGATAATAAGCTTTTGACTTTTCTGCATTATTTACCTGTGATGTTTCCTCTCTAATAACAAAGATGCAACATTACTATGGAGACCAAATATCTTTGCAATTAATCTGCTTTCCTCAGAAATTTAGACTTCATCCATTTTACCCACTGAAGAGTGAAACTGAGAAGTGAAGATAGTGCAGACTGGATCAAAGAAATAATGGGGAAAAAAATTATTCTCTCTTTCCTGAGGTATCCCTTGAAGTGTGTGTGCTCATTGTAAAGCAAGATAAATCAGGGGAAAAAAGGGAAAGTAAAAAACTAGCCTCAGGCAGCCTTATGATTTATA